>JAKSZT010054380.1:1111455-1344910 GCA_026826555.1 Tolypeutes matacus | reverse complement strand
GATGCCAACATTACCCTAATACCAAAACCAAATAAAGATACCACAAGGAAAGAAAATTACAGACCAATTTCTCTAATGAAACTAGACACTAAAATCCTTAACAAAATACTTGCTAATCGCATTCAACAACATATCAAAAGGATTATACACCATGACCAAGTGGGTTTCATCCCGGGTATGCAAGGATGGTTCAATATAAGAAAATCAATCAATGTAATACACCACATAAACAGATTGAAAGAAAAAAATCACATGATCATCTCTATAGATGCAGAAAAAGCATTCAACAAAATACAGCACTCTTTCCTCATAAAAACACTACAAAAGATAGGAATAGATGGAAACTTTCTGAAAATGATAAAGGGTATATATGAAAAACCCAAAGCTAACATCATTTTCAATGGTGAAATCCTAAAAGCCTTCCCTCTGAGATCGGGAACAAGACAAGGATGCCCACTATCACCACTCCTATTTAACATTGTCTTAGAAGTACTTGCATGAGCACTGAGACAAGAAAAGGACATAAAAGGCATCCAGATTGGAAAAGAAGAAGTAAAAATTTCATTATTTGCAGATGACATGATCCTATACATAGAAAGCCCTGAGAAATCAACAACAAGGCTTCTAGAACTTATAAAGGAGTTCAGTAATGTTGCAGGCTATAAGATCAACGCTCAAAAATCAGTAGCATTTCTGTACACCAATAACGAGCAAATGAGGAGGAAATCAGGAAAAAAATACCA
The DNA here is from genome assembly GCA_026826555.1 of Tolypeutes matacus. NCBI lineage: Eukaryota > Metazoa > Chordata > Mammalia > Cingulata > Chlamyphoridae > Tolypeutes > Tolypeutes matacus. The sequence goes on along the minus strand of JAKSZT010054380.1, from coordinate 1,344,167 downwards.
TTTAAATAAAAGAATCAAATACCTAGGAATAAATTTAACTAAAGATGTAAAGGACTTATATACAGAAAACTACACAACACTGTTAAAGGAAATCAAAGAAGAATTAAATAAATGGAAAAATATTCCTTGTTCATGGATAGGAAGACTAAACATCATCAAGATGTCTATCCTACCCAAACTAATCTACAGATTTAATGCAATCCCAATAAAAGTCAACAATATATTTTTTAAGGAACTGGAAAAACTAACCACAAAGTATATTTGGAGAGGCAAGAGGCCCCGAATTGCCAAAGACATATTGAAAAAGAAAAATGAAGTTGGAGGTATCACACTACCTGACTTTAAAACATAGCTTTGCCCCTCCTCGCACCAGGCTCCTCGTCCCTCTGTCAGTTCTGGGGGAACCTGGGTGTGTGCTCTGAACACACACGGCTGTCCTCCCCCTTAGTGCGAGAGCTGGCCTAGGGCCTGCCTGGGCACGGGACAGGAACCTTGATTTCCAGGCTGGGAGACGGCCCGGGGTGCTCAAGCCGTGTCCCATGGGGGCAGTGCTTCAGGCATTTCTGCCACAATATCGGAATTGAACACATTGGCTAAATAAAGTTGAAGTTGTAAAAATAAATAAATTAATTAATTAATTAAATTAAATTAAACATAGCTTTGTAAGCTACAGTGATCAAAACTGCGTGGTATTGGCACAAGGATAGACCTACTGACCAATGGAACCGGATTGAGAGTTCTGATATAGATCCTCGCATATACAGTCATCTGATATTTGACAAGGCCACAAAGCCCACTCAGTTGGGAGAGAATGGCCTCTTTAACAAGTGGTGCTTGGAGAACTGGATATCCATATCCAAAAGAATGAGAGAAGAATACCATCTCACACCTTATACAAAAATCAACTCAAGATGGATCAAAGATCTAAATATAAGAGCCAAAACCATAAAGACCTTGGAAGATAATGTAGGGAAGCATCTACAGGACCTTGTAATAGGAAATGGTTTCATGAACTTCACAGCCAAGGCACAAGCAGCAAGAGAAAAAATAGATAAATGGGATCTCCTCAAAATTAAAAACTTCTGCACCTCAAAGGATGTTATTAAGAAAATAAAAAGGCAGCCTACCCAATGGTAAAAAATATTCGGCAACCATATATCTGATAGGAGCCTAATATCCTGCATATATAAAGAAATCCTACACCTTGAAAGTAAAAGAACAAACAACCCATTTAAAAAATGGGCAAGTGACCTGAAAAGATACTTCTCCAAGGAAGAAATACAAATGGCTAAAAAGCACATGAAAAAATGCTCAACATTGCTTGCTATCAGGGAAATGCAAATCAAAACTACAATGAGATACCATCTTACACCCATCAGAATGGCAGCTATTAAAAAAACAGGAGACACTAAATGTTGGAGAGGATGTGGAGGAATAGGAACCCTCATCCACTGCTGGTGGGACTGCGGTATGGTCCAGCCACTGTAGAGGACAGTTTGGCGGTTCCTCAGAAAACTAACAATAGATCTTCCGTATGATCCAGCAACTCCACTGCTGGGTATATACCCAGACTAACTGAAAGCAAAGACACAAACACATATATGCACACCAATGTTCATAGCGGCATTGTTCACCATTGCCAAAAGTTGGAATCAGCCCCGGTGCCCATCAACAGATGAATGGATAACAAAATGTGGTACATACATACAATGGAATATTACTCAGCTGTAAGAAGGAACAAAGTGCTAACACATGGAATAACGTGGATGAATCTTGAAGACCTTATGTTGAGTGAAGCAAGCCAGGCACTGAAGGATGAACAGTATATGACCTCACTGATCTGAACTGAGAAAAGTGAGCAGTCTCTGAGAACCATTGTCTGAAAGATAGGTTAACAAAGGAGAGTAAGAAAAGAGCAGGCTTTGAGCCATCACCCATATAGACATAATCTATGGTGAAAGGATAGAGTGGGGTTGCATGTTGGGGGATGGGGCAGATGGGTGGTGGTGTTTCTGGGTTTGGTGGTGCAGCACTGGGGGGTGGGTGGATTAAGAAGGGCAGGTTCAAATCCCCAGGGCATGTAACTGTGAATCTTGACATTCCATGCGTAGGGAGAGGGTGGTATCACGGGCCCTGGGGGGCTGGGGGAAAGGGAACAGTCAAGATCTAATGGGGTGTTTAGTGGTCATGGGGAAGGTTTTTCATTACCTTACAGTAATGGACACAGGACATGGTAAATATGATCAAAATTATTAAACTGTATCATCTAAATTGTAAACTATACTGTAAATCACTGACAATGTTTAGTTGCTATATTTTGCTATCTGCATAACAGTTATAACAATGCTAACAACCAAAAAAAAAGGAGGGGGAGTTAATATGGGGTGGGGAAGGGGGGGGTGGTCTGGTATCTGGAAGTCTCCAGCACTCCATGTGTGACTTTGCTGTGACCTAAAACTTCTTTGAAAATTAAATGAAAAATTGGGAGACAATGGGGATTGAGAGGAGGAAGGTGTCATGGCACACCAGACATCCGATAACACAGTGATAAAGGGAAGGAAAAAAGGGAAAAAAGAAAAGAGAAAGGAAAAAAAAATGAATATATATATATACATATATATTTTTTAAAGGCATTTCCTTTGCCTTTTTGCCCATTTTTTGAATGTCCCAATCCGCTAATTATATATTCTATTGTTTTGTTTCTTGTTTGATTATTTGTTCATTTTTTCCTTCTCTTTTCTTTCTTTTTTTTTTTTTTTTCCCCCGAGTTTACTTATGTTTGTCTCTTGCATGTAAGCTTATCATACTTGTTGCTTTTTCCTAGTAGGTGTATTTGATTATTTTATGGACTACATGTTCATGGAGGATCTGGATCACAGAAGGGTTACAATGGGTACTGCAGGGGATTATTGGTGGGGGGTGTCTGGGAGGGGGGTTTCATGGGAATTAGTTCATCCGAATATACATGAAAGATATACAAAATCGTTCAAAGGATCATAAGATGGGGCATGGTCGCGATGGGTGGACAATCACACAATAAATGAGGGAATCTGAATCCCTAGCCTGGAGAGCTCTGCCACAGTCTCCAAGGGAGAAGCAATAGTCCTCTGAGCGCAGTGACAGTGTCTGTCAAAAGAGGATGACCCACTGATGTGTTCTTTTTATTGATGACTACCCTTGTGAGTCTCTGCTCTTGTAACTGAGACTTAGCCTGCAGTTGTGGGGTGCCTAAGGGTTGCCACCTGAGAGCCTCCTTGTTGGTCAAATGTGGCCTCTCTCTAAGCCAAACTCAGCACATGATTGTATTACCTTCCCCCCAACGTGGGACATGACTCCCAGGGATGAGCCTCCCTGGCAACGAGGGATTAATACCAAGTGCCAACTGGCAACACAACTGGAAAAAGACCTTGAATTAAAGGGGGAAAAGGTAAAGACAAATGGGTTCAAGTGGCTAAGAGACTTCAAAGAGAGTCGGGAGGTCATCCCAGAGGTAACTCTTACGCATACCTCAGTAGGAGCTCATAGAACATCTAAGTGCTTATCAACCCACACAGAGGGGCTCCTGAGAGCTCTGGAGACACCCAGGTCCTATATAAGTGGGGATAGACCCAGAGACTGATGCCTTATCAGTGGGCTCTATTTTGGAATCTATGCTCCTGAGAGTGACAGAATTGGACTCAAATGGGTCCTCCCTGCACATGGTACATCAGTCCCTTCTATTCAGACCTATATGTGATGCAGAAGTTTTTAGGTATACTTCCAGAGACTGGAGCCCCTGGCCTACCTATGTGCCAGGTGTGCATGGAATCTCGGTGGAGCTGCAACTCCTACCCTACAGCTCAATAGACTCATCCAAGTCAGCTGGCGAGGAGACAATGATGGACAATGGCCATCCCAGGGAATGGAGAGGGCCTGCATCTGCAGGCAGGATCATCCCACCCACCATATCTATGGGATATAAGCCCTCTCTCATCAGAGTTGGAGTGGACATCACCATCCCAGTCCCCTCAGGATTGGGGGAAGAACTATGGACTAGAGTGGACTTGATGGTATTCTGTTGTTCACATATGGTGATTCTAGCAATGGAAGAAATTATAATAGTCAGGTGGAGCCAGTGGCCACTAGACACTTTTGGGGCAGGGAGGGGACGAGTAGTTGAAATACAGGGGCTTCTTTGGGATTTGGAGGTTGTCCTGAATACTGTTGTGGCAACGGATGTAGGCCATTTTAAGTGAGCAGACACCACTCAGAACTGTGTGGGAGAGAGTGTTGTCTATGGTGTGAACTGTGGTCTATGGTTGGTGGCAAGGCCCCAGGATGTGTAAGTCCATTGAGGGTGGTGGGCCACACTTGAGGGAGATGTTTGTGTGGGATGTGGTGGGAGATGTGGGAGGTAGGGAACATGGGAATCCCAGTGGGTTCCGTGTAATATTTTGGGTATCTAAGCACCTGTTAAAATATATTTATATATATACATAAATAACATTTTTGTAAGCAAACACACATATATGCATATATATTTATATATCATTTTGCAAATGTTGGTATGTATTGTGAAATTTATTTTTACCCACAATAAAAAAAATAATTAAAAAAAAAAAAAAGAATATGGTGATACATGGAAAAATACAATTAATGCAACTTATGGATTATAGTTAACACTAATATTGTAATATTTTTGCATCAGTGGCAAAGAAAGTACTATGTCAATGCTAAGGGTCAGTAATCAGGGGATATGGGATTTTTTCTATTGGAGTAAGGAAAATGTTCTAAAATTGAGGTGATGACAGCACAACTTTGTAATGAAACTGAGATCTACTGAGTGTGCTCTTTGGATGGAGTGTACAAGGCATTGGACTATATAACTCAGTGAAACGTGGTAGATGATGGTCTGTGGTTAACAGTACAAATATGAGAGTGTTCATTCATGAGCTATGACAAATGTACAATACTAATACATATAGTGTGATTTATGGGGAAAATGTACCAAATGTAGCCTTTGGGCCATAAAAAAATTAAAGAAATTTTAAAATGTTTTAAATGACAGAGGACTTCTATTTCCAGAAAGATGAAGTAGATTTACTTTTTATATTCCTCCCATTGAGTACAGCTAAAATTCCTTGGTATTACATATGAAACAAAGCATAAGAAGACAAAAAACAGAGAGAAGGCAGCAAACCAGCTAGGAGCCTCAAGACCCAGGAAACAACATGGTGGTGAGTTACTTGGATTTTCTTTTGGCCAGATTCAGTTGCCGGAGAAGCCAGAAATCTGGAAATGCTACTGGTACAGGCAAAAAAAAAGGAAAGGTCTTCTCTCTCTAGACAAGTAACCAGGAAAGGGGCAGCCTAGCAAGACAGAAAAATTTTAGACAATAACTGCTCTATTCCAGTCAAATATCACAGAAAAATTCCGTAAACCCACCATCAAAGAACAAGCAGAGAGCCTTCACTCTCACCAGAGAGCAACAAGGCTCCTTCAGCACCTCCACCAGGGTGGTCTGAGACTTACATCTTTGGCAAGAGGTAATGAGCTTCTCCCAATGTCAGTTAAGACCACCTCAAGAGCCTGGACTTCCATGCCAATCAGTGATAACAAGGCATTCTTCTCACTCTTCACTGGGATGGTGTCCAAAGAGGCCTGCTAAATCAGAAGGTTTGAATAAGAACCAGAATCTCATAGCATTATACCTAAAATGTTCAGGTTTCAATTTTAAAAATCACTTTTCAAACCAAGGACAAGGAAGGATCTTAACGGAACAAGAAAAGATAATCAACACACATTAACATAGAGATGACACAGATATTGGAGTTATCTGACAAGGATTTTAAAGCAGTCATTATAAAAGTGCTTCAGGGAAGTGGCTGTGGCTCAATCAGTAGGGCTCCCGTTTACTATATGGGAGGCCCCGGGTTCGGTTCCCGGGGCCTCCTGGTGAAGGCAAGCCCGCCCGCACGGCGTGGTTAGCTGACCCAGCGAGCACAAGCAGCAAGGGGGGGATAAATGAATAAATAAATAAAATCTTTAAAAAAAAAAAAAAAAGTGCTTCAATAGGCAACTACAAAGATGTTCAAATCAAATGCATAATTAGGAAGTCTCAGCCAAGAAATAAAAAGAAAATCCAAATGGAATTTTAGAATTGAATAATACAATAACTAAAATAAAATACTCAATGTGTGGGTTCAATAGCAGAATGAAGAGGAAAGAATCAATAAACTTGAGGCTAGAAAAATAGAAATTACTGAATCTGAACAAATAGAAAATAGATTTAAATGTATGAACAGAAATTCAGGCGCATATGAGACTATAACAAAAAAATCTAACATTCAGTTAGAAGTCCTACTGGAGTCCAAGAAGAAGAGGAGAAAGGGAGTAGGAATGAAAAGTATTCAAAGAATAATTCAAGTAATTCAAACTGAATATAATGAAATCCATGCCAAGACACAGCTTAGTCAGAATTCTGAAAAAGAAAGACAAAGAAAATGTCTTGAAAGCACCCAGAGACAAACACTAACTTACCTTTTGAGAAGAAAGCAATTTGAATGACAGTGGATTTCTCCTTACAAATCATGGTTGGTGGAAGTGACACAGCATTTTCAAGTGCCAAAAGAGTAGAACTGTCAATCCAGAATTCTATATTCAGTGAAAATATACTTCAGGAAGGAAGGAGAAACCAAGACATTCTTAGGCAAGGGAAACCAAGAGATTTGTCACCAGCAGACCTACCCTAAAAGAATGGTTAAAGGAAGTTCACTAAACAGAAAAGGAAATGATAAAAAAAAAAGGAACATTACAATGTCAGGAAAGAAGAAATAACAATGGAAAGAGGAAAAACATAGGTAAATATAATAGACTTTCCTTCTCCTCTTGGGTTTTCTAAAATTTGATTGTTGAAGCAAAAGTTATAGTAATTTCTAAAGTGTGTATCAAAGTATGCAGAGGAAAATTTTAAGACAATTATAAGTGGGGGAAGAATAAGAGAATGTAAAGAGAGGTAAACTGTCTACACTTTTCTCAAACTGTAAAATGTCAGTACTAATCAACTGTCATAAATTATGTATATATAATGTAAGGAACTACTGAAAAAGCTAAATAAAGATATACAAGAAAAATACTGTAGCCAATAAAATGGTATTTTTTTAAATGTTTAAATAACTCATGGAAGGGCAGGACAAAGAAAAGATAGAAACAAGAACAAAGAACATAATAAAAATAAATTAATTAAAATACCAGGCTTAGGCCCTAACATATCAATAATGGCATTAATGTAAATAGTCTACATTTTGTCAAAATCTATAAAATTGTATGGTGCAAAGTGTAAACCGTGATGTAAACTACATACCATGGTTAGTAGCAATGCTTCAATATGTGTTCATCAGTTGGAACAAATGTACCACATTAATAAAAGGTGTTGTTAATGGGGAAAAGTATGGGAGGGGGAGAAGGTGGGAGATATGAGAATCCCCTATATTTTCAATGTAACATTTATATAATCTAAAGCTTCTTTAATTTAAAAAAAAAAAAGAAAGAAAGAAAGAAAAAATTTAAAAAATAAAAAATATATAAATGGTCTAAATACATAAATTAAAAGATACTGGCATTGTGGATTTTTTAAAAAATCAAAAAACATGACTCAACTCTATACTGTATAAATAAAACTCACTTTGTATACAATAACATAGATAAGTTTAACATAAAAAGAAGGGATGCCAGTTTTGTTCAATATTTGAAAATCAATCCATATAATCCAACATATTTAACTCTTGGTGCATGTCACAACTTGTGCTGAGCATATTGTGCTGAGTGTAAGAAAAACAATCTTAAAGGGTTATATACTGCATGATTCCATTTACATAACATTCTTGAAATGACAAAATAAAAGAAATGGAAGACAGATCAGTGGCTGCCAAGAGTTAGGGGTGGTGGGAGAGGGGAGTAGGCATGACTTCAAAGGGGTATTATGAGAAAGATCTTTATGGTGATGGGCTAGTTCTGCTTTGTCATTGCTTTGGTGGTTACACTATATATGTGATAAAATGACATCGACCTATACGTCATACCAATATCAATTTCTTACTTTTGATATTGTACTATAATTATATAAGATGTCACCATTATGGGAAACTTAGTGAAGAATACAAGAAACATCTCTGTACAATCTTTGAAACTTCCTGTGAGTTTATAATTATTTCAGAATAAAATGCTAATAAAATGCCAAAGATGAGTTGAAAGTGAAGCACTGGGCAAACATATAGTAAATAAAAACACACAAAAAGACATATGATCAGTCAATATTAAAATTGGAAATAATGGAATTCAAGGGTAAAAATTTTATATTGAGACAATATAATAACACTAAAAAGAAGATATGACCCATAAAAAATATATAATAGTCTTTCAAACTATACATATAATAGACTTAAAAGGATATATAGCTTTAATATATATATAAACTATATATGTAATAGTCATAGACTTGTTTACACCAAGCATCCTTAATAGTCATAGACTTGTTGACATAAGCCATGTAGGAGTGAAATAAATAAAATATTCTGAAAATATTTTTAAAACCTTTTAAAGCAGCTCATTCATTGTAGAATATTGTAATGCATCTGTCAAAATTTGACAGATCAGATAAAGATTTTAATAATACCATCAGTGAGCTTTATTTCCTTAAAACACAGAAAGATGTCCCCTTCAGCCCTAGAAAATGTTTTCTTATCTTATTCAATGAAACATTTGCAAAACTAACCAGGCAATCAATTGATCACAAGAGAATTACAACGAATTTCCAGAAATAGGAGTCGCAAAAATACTAGCTATAATCATTAATCAATAAAAGCAAGCAAATGCATCTGAAAGATGATTAAAATATCTATTTGAAAATTCAAAAATAGTCTCTAAATTATTTCCTGGATCAGAAACAAAATTACATTTAGAACAAAAAATTACCTATAATTCAATGAAAAGGAGTCCATTTGACATTAAGATCTTTGGTCCGCAACTAAAACTGTATTCAACTACAATGTTTGGCTTTGAATGTTTTTATTGTTTTAAAAGGAATGCTAAAAACAATTGAACTAACACATAACATAACACATAACAGCATTTCTGTTAGAAAGATCTAACAGAACACAAAGAAGCCTCGATTATCTCTGAGGAGGAAGCTGGGATTGGGACTGAGAATTGAAGAAGAATTTGGCTAATCTATAATGTTTGAAGTTTTACCACGAGGGTGTACTCATTCATTTAGCAAATATATACTTGGAACCGACAATGTGTGCTGTGTACATCCATTATTTATAAAATAAATCCATAGTCTTTATTTATTTATTCCTTTTTTTTTTTTTTAGGAAGTCCCAGGGAATGAACCCAAGAACTCATACGTGGGAAGCAGACGCTCAACCACTGAGCTACATTCGCTCCCCAGTGAGAGATGGTTTTTTCATTTGTTTGTTTGTTTGTAGGAGGTGCTGGGGATCAAACCCGGGACCTCATGCACGGGAAGCAGGCACTCAACCACTTGAGCTACATCCATTCCCCAATCCATAGTCTTTAAAGAAGAAAGGGCTTAATCAATATATACCTACATAGCCTACTAAGCAAAATAAAAAAAATAACCAAAATGAGACACAAAAATTAGAAAGAATATACAAATAAAGCAATGGGTGAGATTTAAATAACCAGAAAAGGATATCACACACATGCCAAATCAACCACAGCCAAGTTGAACGTGGTGACTATGGGACCTGGGGTGTTTTCTTTGTTACCTGTCCATGTTCACAGGTTTTCCTTGGTTCCCATAACCTGCAGACCCTAGGAGCCAACTACTTGCTTGAAAAGATAGCTGTGGTGCTGTAGAACTGTTGAATGTGGACAATTACACCCAGTTTTGAATCTCAGATCCATCACTTAACCATTTTGTGACCTTAGGCAAGTCACTCAAACTCTCCTAGCTGCAATTTGCAATCCTTTAAAATTAGCATAAGAATAAAAACACCTCAAAGAGCGGCTCTGAAGATGCACTGTGACCACTGATAGGAAATCATGTGGTATATATTTGCACACACATGTACATGTATATGTATATGAATATATATGCATATTTTCTTGTATGTATGTATGTGTGCATGTATATATGCATGTATCCATATGTATATACACACATACATATTTGTATGAAAAGTTTGCTCTAAAACATGAATGATGAGTTGCCGGGTGATGATTACTTTCTTCTTTATGGAAAGATAGAGCCAGAGAAGCTGTCTCTTGGCTCTCTGTGGCCTCTGGACAGCGGTACACAGTTTCCCTCAGGCTCTGGGGAGTGCTGTCTATGGTGGGCCTGCAGACATTTGGGGAAGGTGTAAAGCTCTAGGAACAGAGCTCCTGCCGGGACCCCTGGAGTGATGCTCAGCTATACACTGAGAACTTGTCCCTGAGAAATGACTCATTTTATTTTCCCACAGCAGGGCCATGTCAGAGGCATTCAGGCTGCACTTTTTTAAAATACCTCGAAGACAGGCTGGGGTTGCAGCCAAGGCAGACAAACAGCTGGCCGGGTTCCAGTCTCCCCAGGGGCATTCTTCAAACCTCTGAGTCCTCAGAGCCTGGCAACCCCATGGCCCAGAACCAGACAGGAACCATTGCCTTCCCACCATCCTGCACTGTTACCAGGGTCAGGGTGAAAGGTGCTAGGAACATGGTGGTTATAATCAGTTTCCTTTAAACTTAGTAAGAAATACAGCGTATTTCCCCAGGTCCCTAAGGAGTGGGAAACCCTCCAGAGGCCTCCATAGACATAGTAAAGGCATTGCTTAAAAATTGGGGGCCAATCAATTGAGTATCCTCAAATCATGTTCAATGTGGTGTAAATGCCCTGCAAAGAATCTATTGCTTCTTTCGGGAGACCACAGTCTGCCAAGCAAGCACACTGCTGTAGGAGTAGAAATGGAGCACTTTGCAGGAAAATGGAGGGTATGGCCTGCACAGCAGGGGCCAGTTGCCTGGACCAGGGCATCAGAGATGGCAAGTCAGGGCCACATCTCTGCATGGCTTGGTCACCAGGACCACCAGGGCAATCAGACTCAGCCAGTCCCTTCAGGAACCAGGAATCATGCCATCACATTGACTCAGGAATAAGATAAGGTCAGTGTGTAGACATATGTATAATTTCTATGACCCACTTTTTCTCCTTAGATTTTGATCATCATCCCTTGTCCCTAGATATAGACTTAGCTCGTGTTGTTTCAACTTCCAAGAGATTATGGGTCACCGCACAGCCAAGTCATTGAGATTTGTGATTCCTGGATCCATGGTATAGTCCAGGGTCTGCAGAGGTTCCCCATGTCCTGCCTGCTGGAGCTCAAAGCCTATAGGAACACCTTCCTTCTCCACAGCATGAAGGCTGAATAAAGGGAAGCTTGGGCAGGGCATTAGTGTGGACCCCAAAGTCCTTCCCTCCAACTCCACTTCCAGCCATGGCCCCAGCACTCCCAGCCTTGCCACTCTAAGCAGGGGGTGTTTTACAGGCTCTCTGGAGAAACCCACTCCTTCCTTACCTGTGTTTAACTGTGGAAATTGTTACTTTCAGTACTATCAGTCACGTATCATCCAGAACTTCCTCTAGACTATTTCTGGACACCATTTTCAGACTTCCCCTCTGCAGATCTTTAAAAACTTGTTCATTTCAAAGGTGAGGAGAAGAGGTAAACACATGGACCCAATTTTCAATCTTGAAACTAAAAAAATGTTCATTCTTAAAGCAGGACAGGTAGACAGAAGAGCTTGTTGAAGACACAAGACTTTGAAACAGCACAATGCAAGTGAAGAATCTTAAGGGTGTTGGTGGCAGAAAGAGAAGAGGGTATAACTGGGAATGTTCATTCAACAAATATTTCTAGAGTGCCATGAGGTGCCAGGACTCTGCAGAGTGTCAGGAGACCAGGAGAGAGAGAGAGTCAGGTGCCAGAAGGGGCAGGGCTTTGTAGGGCCAATGTGATGTTTTTCCTTAGTGTTAGGGGTCTTCTGGATACTGTATTCAAATGTCCCTAGTCGCAAGATAACCTGTATAACTGAACTCAAACCTGCAGCATCTCTGAGAGGCAGGCAAGCATCCTGGTCCCACTTCACAAGGAGGGAAAAGCAGCCACACAGATGAAGTGCTTAGTCAGAAGGAAGAATTCAGGCAAGCTCCCCATGCCAGTAAAACTTGATTTTTAAATAAAGTTATCAGATCAGAAATCCAAACAGTGAGCCACTTAAGAGTGAGGAGGTGCATAAAATAAGGAAGAGATGCACTTGGAGCTTTTCAGATGGGTGAGAGTTTTGGCAGTTGTGCTTTTAGTCCCTGGGAAGCGTTATAAAAAACCAAGCAAAAAGGATTTTCCCATCTGCTCTTTCAAACAGACACACATATACACACACACTTTAACTGTGTCTTGTATTTTTCAGAAGACTCCAAAAGTCTAAAATAAATGAGTTACTGTGATGGAGATATTGAATGTGCCAAGTTTTCACCAGCAGTGAGTTACACCAAAGAAACTTAAAACATGAGCATGTGAAACAGCTCAGGACACAAACCAGGACCCTGAATCTCAGTTGGAAGAGAGCAGGTTCCCCTGAGAGCCAGGCACCGGGGAGGGCAGGCAGATGACAGAGGAAGGTCCCCATGGAGGGGTCTTGATCACTAATCAGACAGAGGAGTTCACAACAGGATTATTCATATTGGCCCTTCTTGTCTATACAAATGCTTCTCCACGTGCAGAATCTGGTGCTCAGCAGTGGAGAGAGGGGACTTTGGAAAACCAGGGAAGCTTTTATGTTTCCCACGCAGGCTGTTCCTTGAGCCCTGAGGGGTGGGAAGTGAGAGCCCAGGGACCCATCTTATTTTATAGTCAGTCTTAAGACAGTCTTAAGAAGCGTGACCTCCACAGGAGGCTGAGGAAGGCTAAGTTTAAAGACCCAGCTCCCTGGAAGAAAAGATAAAAGGCAAGCCCAGAAGAGATCCTGTTGGCTGTCCGTGGTCATCCTTACCTCATCTTTGGACCATTTCCATTGCTGCTTGTGCCATCCCTGGTTGACCATTTGACAAGTTTTAACCTGTTTCCCATCCCTGAACCTTGGCCTGAACCTGCTGTGTGCTTCCTGTGTGACTGTACCTTCTCAACTTCCTGTCCATGCCACCCAGGCTCTCCATGGCTCCCCAATCCTGACTTCCAGACTCTCCTTCAAGATTCCCTGTAGAGCATGCTCATGTAACAGGGACACAGCTATACAATATGTTCATGCACATTCTCCAGTGTAGGAAAATAAGCAGGTACAGGAGACAAGTGAGTAGGGGAGACCAGAGGATCAGAGGTTTGCTTTCAGTTCAGTCCAAATCATAAAAAAGGAAAATCAGCTGCAAAAATTTCTTTTTCATTCAGCATCCCACATCCTCAGAATCCTCTTTCCCAGTGAAAAAGTCAAGCTGGGAGATATTTCAGGATTACGGTCATTCTCTCTTCTGCCTACATCAGATTCACTCTTGTTCTGAAAAAGATCAAAGAAAACCCAGGTCATAAACAAAACTGTTACATTGACAGTATTGGGGGTTGAATCATGTCCCCCACAAAAGACATTTTCAAGTTTTAATCCACATTCCTGTGGGTGTGAACCATTTATCTTTACCTTTGAAGATGGATTAGTTAAGGTGTGTCCAGTATGGATGAAGCCCTTATAAGCAAAGGAAATTGGGCACAATTCAGCAGAAGCCAGAGGAGCAGGCATAAGGAGAGAGAGATCACCATGTGATGGAGGATTACCAGAATGCTACAGATTCTAGGGGAAAGCAAGTATTGCCAATTTCTTAATACTGGATGTTTAGCCTCCCAAACTGTGAGACAATAAACTCCTCTTGTTTAAGCCAACTAGTTTGTGGAACTTAAGAGTAAGGAAGAATAAGAGTAAGGAATAAGAAAGCAGCTCTGGTGAACCGAGACAGACATGAACCAGAGGAAAAGATAAAGACTAGGTGTCCTTATGTCCAGGTGCTGCTATGCCTGCTTGGAAGGCATTCGCACTATAATCTATTTACTTAGCACATTGGGAACAAAGGGTTAGGGAAGGGACAGCAATTTTTTCATTTCACAAATACATATTGAAAACCCACTATGTGACAGGCTCTGTGCCAGGGGTCAGGGATCAGTGGCAAGTAAGATCAGAAAACTCCCTTCCCTCATGAAGCCAACATTTTGCTGGGGAAAGATAATGAACAGGTTAATACATAAATAAGCAAGAGAATGACCAAGAGTGAAATAATAGGGCAATGAGGTAGATATTAACTGGGACAGTCTATTTTGGAAAGGATGATGTTTCCACTAAAATCTGAAGGGCAAGAAGGAAGTGCTCACATAAAGAACAAGGGTGAACATTTCAAGCCTAGGAAACAGTGCAAAACTCAGAGGTTGGAAAGCTGTGGTATGTTCAAGAAAATGAAGGGAGGCTGGCTAGGGAAATGAGCAAGGGAAAGAGAGGCTCAGCATGAAGCTGGAAATCAAGGGGGTGGCACATATGTGCATGTATTTTAGGAAGGACGGGAAGAATTCTAAGGCTTTAAATGCTCTGCTGTTGTGTGATGAGCAGATTGGAATATTGCAAGAAGAGAGAGTAGTTTGAAGGCCTTTGAGAAGAAGAGGGCAAAAGGTAGTGCTTTTATGAGGCAGGTGACAGAGTAGAGACCCATGAAGGATTGTGGGGTATACTTAGATCTAATGGTGGATTCTCAGTGAAAGAAAGGAATAGAGCCAGACCCTTAGGTTTGGGAATTGAGCAAATAATGGGTGGTGGTTACACTTCTTGAGATGATGAAAGCAGGGAAAGAATCAAGTGGGAAGGTTGTATTACAGGATGAATTTTGTGCTCCAAAAAGATATGTTGAAGTTCTAGCCCCAGTAACTCAGAATGTGATCTTATCTGGAAATAGGATCACTTTTGAAGTTAAAATGAAGTCATTTTGGAATAAGTGGGCCCTTGATCCAATATGATGAGTGTCCTTCTAAGAACAGGAGAACTGAACACAGACAGAGGAATGTCAGATTTCAGATGGAGCAGGGCCCTGCTGACACTTTGATTTCAGACGTTTAGTCTCCATCACTAAGAGACAATCACTTTCTGTTATTTTAAGTCATCAAATTTGTTGTACTTTGTCAAGGCAGCCCCAGGAAACTAAGACAGTGGGGAAGGAAGGATGTCAGTGCCTGCTCTGAGGAAGCTGACTATTTGGCAGTGAGACAAAAGTGTGAAATGTAAACCATAGGTGAAAGATGTCCTCAGTGGGTTAGTGGGAATGCAGTGTGAGTGCTCTGAAGGGAGGGTTGCTCAGTGCACTTTCTTCCTCCCATCTGGTTCGACTGGACTTCCCCTAAAGACCAGGTGATGCTTTCTGCAGCCATCCATCAACAAAGCGGTAACAGAGAGCAGCGATGGAGCACCAAAATCTCCTGCTGTCCAGATATTTACCATGGGATTATTAGAATGGACAAAGAGAAATTAAAGGAGCAAAATATGGACTTCTTGAGAAACTATGTATTTCTCCTTAATTTTTAGTAGTAAGTTAAGTACCCATGTACTGACATCTTTCAAGTTAGTCAAATAACAGACCCAGCAGCAGTAGAATGATTTATGATATTAAAGGACATGTAAAGTGCCTACAGTTTCCCAGGACAAGATGGGGCCATTCCTGCCACTCCTGGCAGATTAGGGTACAGAGTCAGAGGTGGTGATGTGTCCAAGGTCCCATGGTCAGTATATGAGCCCATCCAATAATAGAACGACTTCATTTGGTGAATGGACCACAATATTTTACAGAAAGCTCAGTGTTTCCAAGGGAATCTGGGGGGGGAATGCAGTTTATAAATTTAGTAAGAGTGAGATCTTGCTCGCTGGAACAAGGGAAAAAACAATAAATCTTATCAATAAATATTGAATATTCTGCTTTGAGTTCACACACACACATATTCACACATATGCAAACATGTCCTGGCAACACAAACTTATACAACCTCTACACACAGCACCACTAGGAGACCCAACCTGCAACACTATGATATGAAGAGGTACATGCTTGGAGTCTTTCATTCAGGAAAAAATGCAAAATTGATGTCCACCCTGGTCAGAAGATGAAACTGTTTGTGCCTGAAAGGTTAATAACAAAGCTCATTTCTTTGAAAACAACAATTTTAAAACTATTGTGAATAAATTGCATTTGCAAAAAATAATCAATTTCATGTTACCACCTGGACTCCAAGCATACAAGGTGATGTCTATGATCCAGGAAGTAGGGCGCATATTTTCTTGCTAGGTTAAATTGGCAGCCCAGCCAATTCAGGCACTTTAGCCAATGACCATTTCTCAAGGGCTAATGAGCTACAGTACCAGAGAATGAAAATGCTACTGCAGTGCTGGAATAGTTAGTACAGATGTTGACAAGACAGGAACTCCTTCTATGGGGAGCAAAACCTGTGCTACATTGCAAGAAATGGAGAAAGCACTGCAGTCCATTCAATTACCAAGCCAAAGCCCCAGTTATGATGGAATTTAGAATTCTGTCACTGAATTTTGTACTATTTATGGGGGGTTTTGCCTGACAAAGTGTTGAGTTTCAGCTTGACATGTGACCCTGTGCTTGACTGGTGCCCTCTTGGAGCCCACTCTGCCCTTGTGGACATATATTGGCATGAGCTGGGTTTGGAAATCTGAAAGAACACATGGAAGTGTGGGATATTAAAAACCATAAACTTATTTGCAAATCAGTGGCCTCTGATTCTATATATTTTGTTTGGTGCCCAGATGGGGAGCACGTTTCAACTGTGATGTGTGCCCCCAGGTTATGTGTTAGTAACGGGTACACGTTTTAGCATTATATCAGCTCTTTCCCACACATGTATGATGTGTCATCAAATGCAGAACTATGGCAAGTTTCTTGGAAGCCAATTTAGGACTGGATATTTCTAGCAAAAGCAATAACTTCCCAAGCAGTTCCAAATGAAGTACCAGTGAGGAACCTAAATTTGCAGCAGTTTATAGATTGCCAGCTTTAAGAAATAAACCAGTCACCAATTTCAAGCTGCATGAGGAGAAATCATCCCAGAATATGAAATAACAACCAGGAAATGACAAGCCATTATCAAAAGCAGCCCTTAAAAATCAAAGGAAATATGAGGCTAAGAAAGCTGCAATGCAGAAGCAAGAAGTGACAAGAACCATGAGTTGGCACCTACCCAGTCCAACAAAGCACATCATGAAATACTGTCTCTCTGTTAACATCTGGAGACTCTGAGATAGAAAAAAAACAAAAACGTAAAGAAAAAAATGAAAGCAATTGAACCTTGAAAGAACGAGCAGCAACTGGAACACAGCTAGTAAAACAATCAGTTAGAGAAAAATTAAAAAGATACTGCCTTTTTCTGAGAGATGGAAGATTTGAAATTGGGTATCTAAAGACTCACAGAAAGCAATTCACAAACATCTGGGTTAAATGCAGTGTAGTACACTGAATATCATTTACAAACACTTCATGCTTATCTATCATTCTAATCATTTATCCAAGATTCTGCGTATGTGTGAAATTATGTCCATTCAATTTTTTTCTACCTTTCAACACATCGTATAAAAAAGAAGTACGTTAATTTCTTAACTAAGCTTGGCCAATTGAAAGACAAATATCATTGTTACTCAGTAGGGGACAGCATTTACCTCATAAATGCATAAAGGCATTTTAAATTTTAAAACATGAATGTAACACATCAGGTTGGCTTAAAAGAAGTCAACAAACAAGAAACAAAGTGGACAAATGTTTGTGTAACTTTAGAATGAACAGTAGTTTATTTTTCTTTAGCTTGTGTTAACTCACAATCTAAAATTCAGTATAATCTCAATAAGGTAATTTTGTGCAAAAGAGAATTGCTTTATAATCCACTTCCTTAAGATAAGTCTTTAAAGTTTTCTTTGTTATATCTTTAACAAAGACTCAGGCTTTACTCTATTCAGTAAGTGTGTATATTTGAGATACCCGGGAGAGACTGAATATGGACTGAGATGTTATTATTTCTCCTCATACAAGGAATTTAGGCAATCTCTTTGATGGTTTCAACTGGTTACAAATAGGGTTGAGCCACAGAATTCTGGTGTGCTGAGACTCTCATTTATTTATGCATGCAAGAATTTATACGGTGTATTCCAAAAGCTAAGCTTTGTCTAAGTATAATCAGGATCTAATAAAAACTCCCAAATGGATTCTTCTGTCTGGGAAGAATTAATAATATATGTGGAGTTTCCAACAGATAACAGAACCATTAAAGAAATAAGAAAATTCATGTATTAGACTCTGAAGAAGACAGTGCTAAGTGGCA
Source organism: Tolypeutes matacus (assembly GCA_026826555.1). Taxonomy (NCBI): domain Eukaryota; kingdom Metazoa; phylum Chordata; class Mammalia; order Cingulata; family Chlamyphoridae; genus Tolypeutes; species Tolypeutes matacus. The sequence goes on along the minus strand of JAKSZT010054380.1, from coordinate 1,325,778 downwards.
AGAAAGAGACCCAGTGTGGAGAAATTAGAACCCTCATACATGATGGGGGGATTTAGAATGGTGTTGCTACTATAGAAACAGTTTGGCAGTTCCTCAAAAAGTTAATCCTAGAACTACCCTATGACCTGGCAATTCCACTCCTAGGTATACACCCAAAAGAACTGAAAACAGGGACTCAAGCAGACACCTGTACCCGGTGCTCACAACAGCATTATTCACAATAGCCAGAAAGTGGAAACAACCCAAGAGTCCATCAAAAGATAAATAGAACTGTGGAATATACACACAGTGGAATCTTATTCAGCTGTGAAAAGTGTGACATTCTGCTACATGCAACAACATGGATGAACCTTGAAGACCTCATGAGACATGAAAAAAAAGCCAGACAAAAAAAGAAAAATATTCCACTTACATGAAATATCTAGAATAAGCAAATTTTTAGAGAAAGAAAGTAGATTAGAGGCTACCAGGAGCTGTGGGGAAAGGGAATAATGGAGTGTTAATGCTTGATTAGTATAGAGTTTCTATTTGGGCTTTTGAAAAAGTTTTGGTAATGGATGGTGGCGATGGTAGCACATTATGAATGTAATTAATACCACTGAATTGAATAGTCAAAAATGTTTAAAATGGCAAGTTTTATGTTATATGTTACCACAATACAATTAAAAGAAAAAGAAAAGAAAGAGAGACACTCCAAGAAGTGACTTTGAGAGACCAGAAGAGGAAGCTCTCATCAGCTGCTGATCCTGATGTCACTTTGGAGAATCAGGGTGTCCTCTTCCTTCTAGCTCCCTCTCAAGTCCTGGCATCTAGATGTGGAGCCTTCTGGCTGCCTGAGCAGTGCTTTTTGTAAAGCAAACACCTGTGGCATATTATGTCATATTTGTGGCCAGGGGAGTGAAGGTTTTCTTTGTTTTCAGTTTTTGTCTTAAATACAAATTGGAGTTGCTTACACCATTTCACACTTTATGAAGCTGACTTTAGGTGCTCTCATGACCCATGTTTTACCTCATACTGAAGAACTAAGCCACTTTCCTCCTGTGGAGTGACAGGATGTCACCCTCAAATGTTCCAGCATGGAAGGTAGACTGTGACTCGGAGAGCGTTTTCCTCATGCCTTTTAATGCTACATTGATGGTGACCAGGAATAAAGCAAATAGGTGTGCTGATACCACAAGACACCATCAAACTCTGCAGTCTTTTGGAACTAAATGGCCACTTAGGGCAATAGCTTCTTCCTGAGGTAGGACTCACTCATGAATGGAAAAAGTGACTCTTGAATAAAAAGCTATAATGGCATCAAATATAGGATACAAAGGCAACAAAGAAAAAGAATAGAAAGAAAGGGTTTAATTTTCCTGCTAGCAAATCTTTTTCCTTAAAATAATCCAGCCAACCCAGCAAAGTCCCTGGTACAGCTTCACAGAGCCCAATGTTAACACACTTCTGATGAGAAAGCAAGCCCTGTTCCACAAAGAAAGTGAAAGGGTGGCTTCTGTTTGAATGGAAACAGACCTTCAGACTAGTCCTGGAGAAAGTTTTGGAATTCCTCTTTATACTGCTTCATTTCCTTAATTCCTTGGCTCAAAGAAACAGCAGGCAAAGCCTTTACTCCCCTCGGCTCCTGGAAAGCCAGATGAAGTCTGCTTCCTCTCAATCCAGCAACCGGTCCTTCACACACACACACACAGAGAGAGAGAGAGAGAGAGAGAGAGAGAGAGTGAGAGAGAGAGAGAGAGAGCGCTATAGCTAGAATATTGATAGAAGAAATCAACTGGATTATATAAAGAAATACTTGATTCACCCAAAAGAAGGCAGGAAAAGAGAAATTGAGGGACAAAGAAGAGATGAGAGCAGATAGGACAAATATAAAACAAATATCATGTAGTTGACTTAAACACAATCAGGTTAACAGTTATTTAAAATTCAGATCAACTCAATATTCAGATTAAAAGGCAGAGATTGACAGGGTAAAGAAAACAACTATATAGTATTTACAGGAAACAGAAAGACAACAATAGATGGAAAATAAAAGAAAAAGGTAACTATGCAAACCAAGTAAAGTGGTGTGGCTGTCCAATTCAAGATCATTGATACTTATAGAACATTCCACAAAATAGGAGGAGGATACATATTCTTTCATATATGCATGTATGAAATTTACCCAAATAGACCATATAATGGCCTTATAAAAGAAGTGTCAATAAATTTCAAAGGAATGAAATCATGAAAAATATGTTTTCTGAATACAGCAATAACTTAGAAGTTAATAACTAAATGATATCCAGAAAATCCCAATATTTTTTAAAAATAGCAATTGTTCGTAACCCTAGTATATTAGTCAGCCAAAGGGGTGTGGATGCAAAATACCAGAAATCTGTTGGCTTTTATAAAGGGTATTTATTTGAGGTAGAATCTTACAGTTACCAGGCCATAAAGAGTAAGTTTCTTCCTTCACCAAAGTCTGTTGCCACGTGTTGGAGCAAGATGGCTGCCGACATCTGCAAGGGTTCAGCCTTTCTCTTCCTCTTAAGGCTCCGTGGTCCCAGCTTCTTCCAATATCAGCTGTAGGCTGGAATCAGTCTCATCTCTCTCCCGGGGCTCGTTCCTCTTCAGGCTCAACTCTCTGTTCTCTCCACAAGGTCAGCTGTAAACTATCAGGCTCTCTCTCTTCCCAAGGCCTTGTCTATGAAGCCATCTCTATTCCTTGTGTTCTTCTCCTGTGTGTTTACTTCCCAGGGTTACAGCATACAAAACTCCAGCATCAAAAACTCCCTTCTCTGCAGTGCAGTTTCTCTGTGAGTCCCCACCTTGGTGGGCAGGGACTCAACATCCTACTGACGTGGCCCAATTAAAGCCTTAATCATTATTTAATCAAGCAAAAGTGAAACCCCTAAGTCCAATATAATCTAATATGCCCAGAGGAAAAGACCAGTTCACAAACATAATCCAATATCTATTTTTGGAATTCATAAACAATATCAAACTGCTACACCAAGCATCAAAGAAGAAATTGCAAGTCAAATCAAGAAATATCACAAATTAAATAAACAAATTTTCAGGAAAAAAAAATAAATAAATAAAATAAAATAAAATAAAATTACTATTTCATTTTCTTATTCATTTAAAAAAAAAAAAAAAAAAAGAAATATCACAAAGTGAATGAAAATTAAACCACAAGATATCAAAGTTTGTGGCTGCACAAATGCATTAAATTGGTACTTAGAATATTTCTGGTCACAAGTGTTTACAGTAGAAAAAAATAAAGATCTAAAATCAATGAACTAAGATTATATTATAAGACGCAAAAAAAAAAAGAAGAGAAAAATAAACCCAAATTGAAGGAAGGAAGTAGTAAAGATTAGAGAAGATATAAATAAAATGAAAAATTTAGAAAGAAAATCAGCAAAGTCAAAATTTAGTTCTTTATAAAGATTAATAAAATTGATAACCTCTATCAAAACTGATCAAGAAAAAGGAGTATAAACACAAACTACTGAAATCAGGAATGAAATGTCCTACAGATATTAGCCCTCAGTATACCATCAGTGTCCTTTGGACCCAGTTTTAGTTTTATGAGTTTCTTTTTTAGCAGTTCTAACTAATTTTAAGAATTGATATTTCATGACATTTATTCTTTCTTAGAAGTCTTCCAGAAAATTAAAATCACTAGTTTTAATACAATATAATAAAACACATTCCATCTGGAAAGTATCATACAGGCTAAATGGACACTTTTGTAAATCTACATTATGCTTTCTAATAATCTTATTTTTCCTATATCATGACACATTTTTTTATTTCATGATTTTAGAAATTATTTTATCACTACTCAGTAATTATTCCCAACTATGCTAAAAAAGATTCAAATAATAGAAAAAGGGAAGCCTATAAGGATGAAAAAATTGTGAAATGTATCCTCCTTCAGTATTCATATTTTGTTGTCTAGAGTATTGCATCACCTTTCCAGAAGGGATGTAAGGAAAACCCTATCTTTGTATGATGAAATTAACTGGATAAGCAAAATCTCAGTCTGCATGTAGATGATGACATCCTACCTAAATTTTCTCAAACTCCAGGAATAGTGAGTGAACACTGTATTTAAAAGACAGAAAGGAAATATGGTATAATCATAAGTTCACTCAACAGAAATGACTTTATCATTCAATGTTTTGCAAAAAGAACCTGGACAATCCATAATGCAAAAAGGGGTTTTTCCTTTTTATTGTGTTCATTTGCCAAAATTTACTCAATGCAATGATAACTTCTATTCATTCTTCTCTTCTCACAGTGTTAGTATCTTATGGTTTATGTACTTTATATTATTCTTTCCAAGGCTCTTTGTTACTGCTCTTCCTTTTGGTTTATCAATCATATTCTAGCTAATTAGAGTAATTCTTAGGTCACCTATTTTCAAATGTTTTTATTTTTTAATAAATATATTGAAGACTTTCCTCTGTCTCCTGTTTTGGACATAAAACCTGATTTTTTCTTTAACACTCCATTTATTGTGACTCTCTAATTTCATTTAATCCATTTATTTTGTATGATTTCTCCTTTTAGGTTTATACAGTTTTCCTTTTGGTAAAGAAACTGATACATGATCAGTTTTTTACTGCTGTTTTTATTATTTGTGAGGTTTTGGTGCAAATTATATATGTTTTTAAGTATTTTTCTGACAAAAAGTGCAATTTGTTTAAACTTATCAATTATGTTATCCAAATCCTCTCTTCTTACTTTTTTTCACTACTTCACCTATTTCTGGTGGTGACTGTTAAAAAGGATGCAATAACGGCAGATGGGTGAATGTTTTAATTTTTAACGTTCTCCTTGTCTTTAAAACAGTATTTTGCTCTATGTATATTAGAACTTGTGTTAATTACATAAAAATTCATGTCTGTTTTACACTTTTGGTAGTTTTTACTTTTCATAAATGTGACATATTACTTTCTCCTTTAAAGCTTTTTTGGCAGGAATCTAGTTGTAGCCACTAATATCTATCTGTACTTTGTTTGCTTGTTTTTCCCCGGACCGTGGCCACATTTTTCTTAGAGGAAGGTTGAACAGTTGATGAAGAGAAGCAGTGTGCCATGTGTTTTGAATCCAGAATTGGTCCTGCCATCAGACTGAGCTGCTAGAGTAAAGATGGAGCACCAGAAACTATTTCTGATCACCCCCAAAATTAAATGCTCATAAGAAGAATCTTTGAGATTCTCTAGTATTCTAAGATGATGAGAGAATATAGGTTAGAGCTTTTATTAATTATTAATTAGATTTAAAATTGTACTTATTTAGAATCAATAACTATTTCTTTAGCTAACTACTTTTTTCCTATGTCCCATGTCTTCCTGGATTTATAGTTTTGCTTTCTTTTATGGAGTAAAGTAAGCCAGTGGTTCTGGTTCATAAATTTTCTGAGTTCTTAAAGGTCTTAAAACAACTAGTTTCACCTCACATTTAAATTTCACTTTTGCTAAGTATAAAATTCTAGTTCAAAATCATTGACCACAAATCTTGGAAGCTATTGCTTTCAGGAATCTACACTTGCTTTTGAGAAATCTCATTCCAATCTGATGCTCATTTCTTTATCGATAACTGCATTCTCTTTTATTTTGTTTTGTCAGCTTTAGGACATGTTTTTCCTCACTGGTATTCTGAAATGCATCAATGTGTGCTAATGCTTTGTCTGTTGCATTTATTCTGCTTACCACACAGTGAGTTATTTGAATTTGAGGATTCATGTCTTCTTATCTGAAAAGGTTATCATATGATTTAGTCCTTCTCTTCAATTATCTCTGTTTCTTCTTATTATTATCATTCCTTTTGCAAATCCAGTTAGATGCAATTTGGAAATTTTTGGCAAAACCATTATGCCTTATATTCCTTCAATGTTTTTCATTCCTTTGTCCTTTTGGACAATATTTTAGAAGAATTTTTTGTTGCTCTTTCCAGTTTACAAATTCAATTTTCAGCTATGTTAATTCTACTTTTTAACCTATTACTTTTATTTCATTAGTCTTAGTTTTTCTCCTGTATTCTTTAGTTTTTCTCCTGTATTCTAGGGCTTTTAAAACTTATATATAAAATATTCTCTTCCATTTGTCTGATTATATTAATTATTCTTATTCTAAAAGATGTCTTGATGCTCTAAACTTTGTTTCCTAAGGTAATATCTTCTTCATTACATTGGACACATCCCTTTGAAGATGTTGATTTTCCTCCAGTGTTTGGAGATTCTTGGTTATGTGGCCATCTTTACATTTGTCTTCTTGGTGGGGGAGAAGATATGGACATATTTCTGCTGGGTAAAGTTAGCCTCACCTATATACATGCACATACATGTATGTTTCTGTTTCTATATGTATTGAATGAATTAGCAAATTAGTCCCTATCTTCTCACTATCTGAATGGTCATAAACTATGGCTCTATCAGTTTAGCAAGGATTTGTGTTTGGTGGAGGACTGTTGGGGATTGAATCATCCCCCACAAAAAGCATGTTCAAATTTTAATCCTTGTTCCTGTGTGTGTGAACCCATTTGTAGATAGAACCATTGAAGATGTAATTACTAAAGCGTAGACTCACTTGTGAATAGGTTCTTCTAAGATTTTATTTGGATGAGGCTAAATTGAATCAGGCTGGGCATTAATCCATATGACTGGTATCCATTTAAGACAGAGGAAATTTGAGAGTCAGTCAGTAGAAGCCAGAGAGCAGCGAGCGCTCATCACATGACAGAGGGAGAGATGCAGACAAAGAACTGCAAGGATTGCGGCAGCTTGTACCAGAACACTGCAGACTCCAGGAGAAAGTGAGAGCTGAAGACCTTGATTTTGGACTTCTGGCCTCTAAAACTGTAAGCCAGTGCATTTCTATTGCTTAAGCCAAGCAGTGTGTGGTATTTGTTACAGCATCCCTGGCAAACTAAGATAAGGACTAACCAGCAATGTCAATTACTAACTCTCTGACTTTGGGTACATTCCTTGACCTCTCTGAACCTCAACTTTCAAATCAGTAAAAATGATACAACATCTACATCTCAGGTGTAATGTGGAGGATTAAGTGGGACCTTGCAAATCTTTACACTGGAGCCTGACACACAGACACAACTATTTTAGCTGGTTCAGATCAGAACTCACTGATCTGTGCACCTCAAGGAATGCATCACTTGTAAGAGTTGGTAATGTGATAGTGAGTGAAATATATTTCACTCAGGGCCTCTCTCACTATCACCCTATGGGAATCTGCCAATGTACCTATATCCCATGTTATTAAAGGCCAAATGGATGGAGCTCTGAGAAACCAGCCCCCGTAGCCCCTCAGAAAGGAGATGTGCACACCAAGGCGGGATTAGGCACAAGGAGAAGTGAATGCAAACTACCCAGCATTTACAACTTTCTCCTGAAGGTGGGAACCCGAGATGCCCCTCAGGGGTGTCCATCCTCCAGTCCATCTGTTCTGTGTTTGAGATTTTGCTTTCCGCTGGTAGTTCTTGAGAACAGCTGAGCATCTTTTTTCCTCCCAAGAACTAAGCAAGACAAACTCTAGCCAAAATCAGCAGCTGGTGGTTTGCTTACAGGGAAAATATTTCCCACAGCTTCCAAGGCTACATGATAGAAGGGGATAGAAGAAGCTCATGGTTCTTTTCCCAACAACTTAAAGCAAATTCTAGCAAACACAAAAAATTCCTCACATCATTCACTTCCACCTTTGACATCCCAGTGGGAGAAACCCCAACTCATTTTTCAGAGGTGTTGCCCGGCCATTTGTTGGTCCATAAGTGCATTGAAAGTTGTGTTTTGCTTGTCTGTGCTCTTTCTTCATGACCTGCAAGCTCTCTGGAGCTGGTGTCACAGGGAGAAACTGTATACCCAGCCTGAAGCATGTTCCTCACTAGACTGCCATCATTTCTACCTCTCAGACCTAAAATTAGCCTGTGGATGCAGATTTGGCACTGACAGGTGGGCATGTGGGCTTGCTCAGGGGCCTTCAGAGAAGCAGGGAGGGGTACAATGCTGCAGAGATTTGCAGGCAACTGTGGGTGTCAATCAATGTACCTAATTGCAGCAAACTCCTCAGTTCTAATTTCTGGTGATTGGCTTCATTATCCCTATTAGATGGATGGAAAACATGCAGGGCAAGCCATTTCCACCTGGAACCTCATATTACATCCCCTGTTCTTGCGGCCCTACCCTTGAGAATTTAGCAGAGCTAAATAGTGCATCCTAGCCTCCATCTGCCCCCAACCCCCTGCTGCCTAGACTTCCCACTCCAGCTGAGCTGCCAAGAGCCTGACGACTGGAGGGTAGGGAGGCAGACTTCCATCTCTCTGACTGCTGGAAGGAGAGGAAGATTCCAGCTGAGACCTCTTCTTCTTAAGTGCTTCCAGCCCCCGCCAGCCAGGAGAGAACAGGTCTGCAAACAGGGGTGAAGGCAGGTCAAAAAAGAAGAGCCAGCCTTTATAAACAACAACAAAATCCCCTGGAACTGCGGCCTTAGCTGGAGCATCACCACTCTGGGTCAGCGTTTACCCAAGACCAACTGCACAAGTCAAGAGCATGTCCAGACCCCAAAGCAGGAACGAGGAAAGAGCCTCAGGCTTGAGCCTCCCACCAGATCTGGATGACAGTCCTGGGCTGCTTTCCGCTGGCAGAGGCCAGCCCCGGCCCCAGGCAGGTGCTTGCTCTTTCTGTCATCCCCGCTTTGCACTCAAAGCCCTTTTCTTGGAAATTTGAACTTATTCTGCTCTTTCCCCTAGTGGGGGATATCTTTTCCTGCCAATGGTCAGTGCTTTTTCCGGTGCCAGTGGCCACTTCTTGTTTGCAGCCATAACATTTCTTTTTTTCCTTCCCTCCAGGCATCCTTCCACCTGCCCACACCTGCATTTTCACAGTTTCCCAGATTGTCTCTGAGTTTCCACTTGTTATCAGGCAGCATAGAGGAGAGCAGAGAGCAGAGGGTTTAAAGTCAGATCTTCATGCGAGTCCTGGTTCTACCACTCAATCAATATGACCTTGGGAAGTCACCTCGCCTCTCAGAATCCCACCTTTCCAGCTGTGAAATGGGGAGAACGGGAACAATAATGGTAGTTTCCGCTCAGTAGGAGCTGAATGCCTGTTGGTTTCCTTTTCCCCCCAGATCTTCTGTGACAGGTTGGAGAAAAGGATGTCTCATTACCTGGTCTGCTCCTGAGTTCTGACATCACACCTGGTTGCCGGTCCTGGCTTGGCCCCATTGCTTTCTCTTCTCTCAGTATATCTCTTTGCTGTACTGGGGCAGCTCCCCTTGTCCACAATGTCTGGCCTCCATCTCAGCAAGATTGACTATTTCATCTCATCTATCTCCCACCTGGATATGATCTTGACCAGAAAACTACACCCAGGCTCAGGGCCCCCTGTACCACTATTATAGTGTCTGCCCAGCACTGGAGTGTCCCCTGCCTGTGGACCCCTGCAGGGACCAGGGCACTCAGCACAGCTTCCTCAGGAGTGCTTTCTTGCACTCCAAAGCTGCTCCATAATGACTTTCTGGGTTGAACAGAATCAGGCAGCAGGACAGAATCAATGGCCTTGGATTAGAAGTCAAGAGAACCTCAGCTTCAAGCTCCAAATTTATGCAGGTTACCCAAATAGCCACAAAACTGCTCCCCACACTGTGTTCTCCAGTTCAGAGTGTGACACCAACTTTGGTTCAGTGCCAAAGCCAGAAGCCAGAGCTTCATCTTTGACCACTGCTCCCCTCTCCCCCTCTGCATCCACCCAATCCCCATACACTGTCAGTGCTGCTTCCTCCAAAATTTGGGGTCTGTTCACTTCTCTTCATGCCCACTGCTCCTGTACAGTTCAGGCCAATGCTATCTCTGGTCTGGATTTTTCCCCTAATTGTGTTCTGGTCTCCAGAATTGCCCCTCACCCACTCTGACTCCCAAATTTGTCCATCACCCTCCAGCCAGAGTGGTCTTTTTAAAACACAAAATCTGATCATCATGCCCTTGCTGAAAAAAACATTCCAGGTTTTTTGAGCTATCTTTTGTCTATTATTTTATTTTTTGAAGTTGAAATAAAGCTTACAAAAACAAGGAGTATCTTCAACTAAAAGCAAAACAATTCCATTCCTCTGCCCCATAATATCTATGCCCTTTCTCAGCCTGAAGCAGTCAAAGCAGACATTATCCCTCAAGACTGAGGAATGAAGAAAAAAGAGGGGGGAATGTAACGACTGACCAAAGCAGATCTATTGTTATTGTAGCTGTTAATTGATTAACTTGTAACATGGATACAAATAATAAAAATTTTAAATTAAAAAAAATTTTTTTAATCAAATCTAAAAAAATATCTTTCAATGTGCCTCCACTGCTCTGTGGTTGGTCAACGATTAACTCTTACCTTGATTTCCAAGCCCTTGCACAATCTGACTGCTTCTACCTCTCCAGCCCCTTGCACACCTCTCTTGCCTTCCCATCTAGACTATAGATAGCACATCCATCCTGTGACCATAATAGATTTGTTTGTTTGTTAGATTTGTTTGTTTGTTTGTTTGTTTGTTTGTTTGTTTGTTTTTGGACCTTGAGCTCCCCCCAATGCCTTTGTCATTGCCCACACGAGCTATTCCCAGCCATGTCTTTCTCCCAGCCCATAAAACTCCTACTCACCTCTTAAGCCTCAATTCAATATCACCTCTTCCACAAATCCTTCCTTGTCTCTTCCCAACTTGTATTTGATGTCCACCCTCCCAACCTACATGTCCCCTTAGCTCCCTCATACAATTGTCATCCTGCATGGAAATTGCTGGTTCTCTTGTGTGTATTCAACACTAGACAGAGCTCTCTGTGATGGCAGGGAAGGGTTCATCATTTTCAGGGGTGTGTTCCATCATTCTTAGCAGGGCACTGCACAAGGCAAGGAGACCCTAAACATTGATCAAATGGATAAATATTTATTTAATGAATAGAGAAGTTCTACTTCTCTAGAAATGAATTTTTCAAATGTATATATCAACCATAACTATCCCAGATTAAAGGAGACTAAGGAAACTTGACAACTAAATCCAACATGGAACCTGGATTGGATTCTAGACCAGAAAAGAGACATTATAGAGACTATTGGTGAAATCTATATAAGGTCAAATGAGTAGTGTATCAATATCAATTTCGTGATTTTGATCATTGCACTCTGGTTATATAAGATGCTAACTTGGTAAATCTGGGCAAAAGTATTGGGGAATTCTTCGTATTCTTTTTGTGTTTTTTTTTTTTTTTTTTTCCCTTTGGTAAATATCAAATTATTTTAAAATAAGTTTAAAAATATAAACAAAATAAAAGCATCAATAAATTGGAAAGACAGAAAACTAGCTTCAAGATTCCCTTGGGACTTGATTTTCTTGTCAATTTCAACACCAGATTTCCTTTCCTTATGCTTTCCTTTTTCCTGTAAAAGTGGCGTCTGCATGTCCAGTTGCACATGTGTGTGTGGGAAAGGGCCTGGGGTTTCTTATTCCTGAGTATACACATAACAAGGGTCTCAGTACTTACCATACAGCAATATATATTTAGTCCGTAAAGCCCTTCTCGGCACCACTCAACCAGTCTACATGAATTTCCCTATAAAGGTGGACACGTGCCAAGTTAACCCCACTGGCCTAAGCGTCCTTCAGCTGGACGGGGTGGAACTTGGATAAACACTGGAGCTCCTTCCTATGGTGCTGGCTTAGCTACCTTTTTAGGACAGTGCCTGACATTCATGGGAATGGATTTCACAAACAAGGAAAAATCTCCCGGAAGGAAAGCAGGGTGCAGAGTGTCTGCAGCACCGCCCCGCGAACCAGAGTTGGAGCTCTGCCTTTCATCCTCAGGACAACATGGACCATCCCCACCCTTGTCCTTAGGGTCCCAAATGGGACTGTCTGAGTCTTGGGTTGGAGCCTTTCCTTCAGATGTTAGGGGCAGCAGGAGAGGCTGCAGGTGAAACTCTCCAGGCCTGGTTGATGTGTGGAAGACCCAAGCTGAACAAGCATCTCCTGCAGGCTGCTATCAGCCTCATGTCTCTGTGAGCACAGCGTGGTCCTGCTGCCCACCTCCCATTCATCTGGAAGAGACGCCGCCCCTCTTGCTCTTATAAGGCTACAATCACCAGTGCTCACGGGGAGGGACCTGGAGTTTACCTGTCCTAGCTCCTGGAGAAGGTGAGCCAGCCTTGGCTGGGGCACTCCTGATGACACTGAGTCTACTTTCTCATGGGGCTGCTTTGTTTAAAAGCTGCTTTCTAGAAAGAAATGAAATCTGCCCCCTACAACTTCCACCTCAAGATCAAAGTTGTATCCTATGGTGATGACACAGAATTGGTTTGTTTTTTCTATCACATTGTAGTCCTTTAAACATCTGGAACCAGCAATCTTTTTCCCTAAGCCTTTTTTTGTTTTGTTTTCAGATTAGACAGTTCTTTCACTCATCCTCATATAGCATGGTTTTGAGATCCTTCAAGATGTTAATCATTCTCTCCTATATTCATTTTCAAGATTCTTTCTATAAAATGATGGACTGAATACAAAGAGACAGACAATGTAACCATCACAGAGGACAACAGTACTATCACCACCTCTGATCTACATACCCTTTCTCCATTAATACAACCAAAGATTGCCTTTTTAGCAGTGTGTTTGTTACCTGTTGGTGCCCACTGAAGCTACAAGAGTATATGAACTCCAAAACACTCACCATCTGATATTTGTGCAATTAGCTGATGAATGAAAAATGAATTTTATGTTAATCACTAACCTTTCACAGTTAACTTCATCTCTGGTGTTAACATACAATTTAATAGCCTTTCCTGGGTCACCCAAGGCATTGGAAGACCCTCCTAATGAAAAGTGCTATAGTGGATGCAGACACCTTGCCTGGGGAGAAGAAAAGCAGAAGAGCAAAGTAACTCAGCAGGTCCCAGTTCATCTGATAAGGCCCTACTTATTCCTAGTATAACTGAGCGGAGAAACCCAAAATTACTGGAACGTGGAGATGACACTGGGAAGGCAGTGCCTGTTCCAGAGAGGGTGCGTGAGGGGATATGAAGAGCTCTGTGGGAGATAGAGGCAGCCCTGGAAATGTGGGCAGCTGCCAGCCAAAAGTGAGCCAGGATGTCTGTGGTCCTGGAGGAGGGAACTTGGCGTTCCGCGCTTCCATCCATGGTAGCTAAACAAGTCATCACTCTAGTTTGGCCAGGTCTGGAAGAAAGAAGGCCAAAGAGATTGAATTTACACCTCACAAAGTATCTAGATTTATTGCTTATGAAAGTAAACACTGAACCTTTCTCATCTTGATAATATCCAGACTCTCAGAGGGACAGTCAATTCACTTCAGTGGAAGACAGTAACTTCTTCTCTGCTCAGGAACCGCAAGCTACAGATCTGCAAGAGGAAACCCGGTATGTACAGCAGCACCAAGAGAATGCTTCCTGCGAAGGTAAGGGATGTATTCAGTTGATGCCTTACAAACACATCTCAGTGAATAAAGGGCTGGAGATATTTGTGCCACAGTAAACTGTCAAAAAAGAAGGCAACATGTCAGGTTTTCTTTTGGCAAATGAAGAAAGTCATTAAAGTGAGACACCAGGACTTTACTGGTAAATACATCAGCCACAAGAGAGACAAGATTGCCTGGACATTGTACACAATACCCCAGATTTCAGCATCTGTGCAAACAAATCAGGGTTGGCTGTGACCAAGAGCTCTCATAATAGTTGAACCACCCATGTCTTAGGCATGATGTTTGAGTCTATAGTTCACTGAAGGCAATTTCGGGGGGGGGGGGGTGTGAAAAATAACAATTGGGAAGTTGTTCGTACAGTCTGTGATCCAAGGAGACCTATAACCCCTTGGGATGCTCATGTCATCTTGGTCCCAAGGGGTAGTACCTGACAGGTACTTGTCATCATTTGTGGATTGCAGTTGTGGCCATGTGTGTAGCAATGTGTTGTTTTATTTAAGATGCTTATTTTCTCTCCCTCTATCTCTCTTACATTTTATTGGTGCTGTTGTTATTTTCAGTAGTATTCAGAACATCTTCAACCATAAATCTTAGTACCTTGAGATTAATTATTTTTAATTAACAGGAAAATTCAGAGCATATTTAGTACAAAGCAAATGTATATTAATTAAAAGTTTGAGAGCAGGCTTAGGAGAAGGTCAACCTCTCAAACCAAAACATTCTTAGAGGGAAAAAGGAAACAACCAAAATTAAAGAAATGTTCTGAAATCCGGGAGTAAAGTAAAAACAAGAAAGCTGATGGAGGATTTACTTCATACCAGGCACTATTCAAAGCCCTTTATAAATATTAAATCATTTAATTTTTACACAATTCTGTGAATTACGCATTTTCAAGATGAGAACTCTTAGGCAGGGAAAGGTGAAATGACTTTCCTACAGTGCACCTTCTAATAGCTATAAGATTTGGAATTTGACCCTTAACCCCTACAGGTGGCTGCTTCTTTCTTGATATTAAGTATATTAAATTGAAGTCATAAAATTAGATTGCATAAATAAGACCTAATATATTAGTGATTAAATAACTATTACTAGGTTAAATTTCCATTTTGAAAGAAAAAGACTCTCAAATTATGTCAAATTAAATGTATTGTTTTTTTAATACAAAATAAGAGAAGCACACACATACATACACACACAGACTCATGATTAAATTTAGAGAGTCAACAGTATTAAAGTTGTTTAGGAGGCCTGATTATCTACCTGCTTCTGATGTTTCCAGAGAGCTAAGGAACCTGCTCCAGCCTCTAGCTAGTTCTTTTCCACTCTCCCACAGGCAGTTTTCTATCCAGGAGGGAATTATCGGTCATAGGAAGGAGAGGTGTTTCTAATGGATCCCATTTACCACATTCGAGTTGCCCACATAAAACTGTGAGCAGCGTTACTTTCTCTCATGATTTAAAGGATGTAGTTGTGTGCTATCATGGCAGGACTTTGCATATTTCTACCTCTGGGAGGCCAAACTGGGACTCCGCTCTTTTGATCCCAACTTTCCAGCCTTTGGCTGATGAGTAACTTGTTCATCTCACTCTGCAGAGCCAAATTCTCTGAATTCAGGCAAGAAAGAAAAGGAAATACCATTTCCCTTCTCCATAATAAAGTTGGTACTTCTCTTTGAACTCATTTGGCTCTTTGCATTTGTTCTCAGTTAATTAGGAACCCAGAGGAGAGTAAGTGTATGTGATTGCCTCCCTTTAATTGAAAATATCAGTTTTGGACTCCAACAAACTTGGTTAAGAAATTGAGAGATCAAGGACACAAAAGACAGAGGACATAAATAATAAAATTAACAATCTTGATTTTTTTGGTGGTTTGGAGCTGTATGTACTCGCCCACCCCCACCCCCACCCCACCCTCCAAAAAAAAAAAACATGTCCTTAAACTTAATCCATTCCTAAACCCATTGTAAACAGAACCTTTTGATGAGTTTACATCAGTTAAGGTGTAAGCCACCTCAATGAGGATGAGTCTTAATCCTATTTGAAGTCCTTTATAAGCAGAACGAAATTCAGATAGATAGAGAGAAAACCAGATGGAACAGCCAGAAGCTGAAAGTCAGCAGAACCTGGAAGAGAAGGGAAAGGCCAGGAGAGGCTGCCATGTGCATTTCCACATGACAGAGGAGCCAAGGACCAAAGGTCACTGACAGCCAGGCCCAGAACATCAGTCTTCGGGAAGAAAGCATCACATTGATGACAACTTGATTTTGGACTTCTCCTAGCCTTAAAACTGTGAGCCAATAAATTTCCATTGTTTAAGCCAATCCATTGCATGGTATTTGTTTGTATGACTAAATATATGAAATAGAGACAAAGATACAGAGACTCTGTTTCTACCAAAAATAATATACAAATTCATTTCAAATATGCATGGAAATTTTATTAAAAATCTTCTTTGGCAGGGGCGGATGTGGCTCAAATGGTTGGGCGTCCATCTACCATATGGAGAGACCTGGGTTCATTTCCCAGGATCTCGGTAAAATAAAAATATAGAAGGTGTGCAGGTGGGCCAAGCTTGTGTGCAGCATGTCGCCAGACCAACACATGGTAAGCCAGGCCCTGCCGAGCCACACAGCAAGATGATGACATAGCAGGAGAGAGACGCAAAGGAGAGCCAAGATGAGACACACTGAAAAAAAAAACAGGAACTGAGGTGGCACAGGTGTTAGGATGCCTCTCTCCCACTTGGAGGTCCCCAGGATCGAATCCCGGTGAAGACTGGAAGAGAAGGATGAGAAGAGAGGGCAGGAAACAGACATAGAGAGTCACCCAGTGAATGGACACAGACAGCAAGCAGGGTGGGGCAGGGGGGAGTTCTTAAAATGGATAAATAAACAAATAAATAAATATTTTTTAAAAAATCATCATTGTATTTTACTCCCCAAAAGTTTTAGTTTGAAAGACTAGTAAGTTTATATAAGGGATAAGTTCAGATATTAAGAACAAAAGGATAAGCTCTTCCCCAAAAATGAGGTTAACAAAAATTTTAAATAACTTCAAAATAATATTTAGATTAAAGGAAAAATCAAGGGTAAAACTAAAACCTATTTAAAAGGAAATGAAATTGAGAACATGACCTATAAGACCTGTAAGATATGGCCAAATAATACTCTGAGGAACAGTTATAGCCTTAAAAGCATTTTTTTGAATACCTACACTGTGCCAGCCATTGATCTAGATATGGAAGAGACAAGTAAAGAAAACAAAACTTCTGCTCCATGCAACATACCCTCTAGCAAGGAGCTAACTGATATGCATAAATAATATTATTTTGCCAGACATTGGCAGCTCTCATTATAAATTTTAATAAGCATCTATAGAAAATAGCATAAGGTGTATGGAAAAGAACCCTAACCACTCTGCAGATTCCACAGGACAGAGGAGAATAATGAGTGTTCCTCCACAGGTGGTGTGGGGAGTTGTGATTTACCCTCACAGCCTGTCTGCCATTTCTGAAGGGTGGAGGCACATCTGTGGGCACACACACCATTCTGTGGTTTCTTCCCATCTCTAGTGACTGCCTTGCCCTATTACCCTGGGAGCTTGCCTCCCCCAGACCAACCAATCACTCTTCTCAGGGTCTTCCAAAGTCTCAGCTTTACAGGGTTCAAGCACATGTATACAATGAGCTGCCTTGGGATTTCACATAAACTAGAACCAACCCAATGAATGTTCTTGGAATTTTTCCCAAATGGTTCACAAATTTTAGGTTAATCTGTCCTTTAGTAAGGAGCTAGAGGCCCAGACATATTATTATATCAGATAGGCTACAGTGTAAGGTAAGGTTATCTTTGGACTCCACCTCCTTACTCCAACTATTGTTCCTATGGACCATAATCCTGGGTCCAGAGAATTATGTCAAAGGCTCAGTCTTTCTCCTTCAGTAAAAAGAACCCATTTAGAATCACAGACTCTGAAGCTGGAGGTCCTAGATCCCCCTGACACATCACAGAAGGGTCCCCTCTTTGTCATCCTATGTCCCAATGATGGTGAGCCCACTACATCAGAAGCAACCCATTCTCTTGCCCGACTCTATTCAGAAAGTCCCTTCTTTAAATGAGCCATACTCTGGTGGTTCTTGTGCTTGGACAAGTGAAGACAGAAGTGTCTCTGTCCTTGATGAGGGTGTGTCATGCGGGCCTTCAGCCTGAGCCCACTGCAGGGATGGTCAGAGAGGAGGAAGCATGTCCCAAGGGGCTCTCAGAGTCTTCTGAATGCCTGACTCTCCATCCACTGCACAGGCAGAGGCAGCCCCTCTCTGCTTGACCCCTGGGTCCTTCTGGAGGAAGCAACTGCCCTGGGGCTAAGTTTCTTCCTGAAAGGAGGAAGAAATGGCCAGACAGGAATAGACAAGGACCCCAGCCTGCAACTCCAGGAGGCCAAGTCCTTGGAAAAAAGAGAAGGAACACAAAGTGGAAACTGGCAAAGCTTTGATAATTGGGTAAACAAAAAATCTCCCTCTACTGGAATATCCAAAGTTTTTATTTTACATATGAAAAACAAAAACAAACAAACATAAAACATAGAGGCTCCATGGACCTGACCCTCTCCAAGGCAGCATAATCATAAAGATTTGACTTTTTAATTTTAAATACTGTCTTAACAAGTTTAGACCGTATAAATCCCGGAAAGTCAGAGGCAAAAGGAATCATCAAGGCTGTGAAGCACACCCCGTTCATGTAGAAACCTGGGGCCGAGTGGAAGAGGAAAGGATTCCACCCCAGGTAATACCATGCAGGTGAGCAGCAGGCACAGAACTCAGCACACCTCCCAACGCAGCTTGTATAAAAGATGATGCACTCTCATTCCATCCAGAGCCGTGTCCTCCCTTGTGTCTGCAGGGGCGGGGCCTGCTGAGTCTGTGGGCAAGTCCCCTCCAGGGTCAGGGTTTGTTGAGAACAATGACATCACCCAGTCCCACCTGCCTGGCTGTACATGGCTCGGGCCAGGGGAGACTGCCCAGAAAGCGGCCCTTCAGCACAAGGGCAAGGCGAGTGTCGGAAACCAGCAGGAGCCCCATCTTGATGCACAGATTCCAAGAGAACCCCCACGCCCAGGCAGGGGGAGCAGAGGGCCGCGATGCCAGACCCCAGCCTATACACAGGCTCTCAGTGGCTCCTACTGGAAGCTGCTCAGCTTCTTTTTCCCTATTCAGTGATTCTTTCACAAAGAGGGTAGGAGCTGCCAGGTGTGGTCAAATGAATTCCCAATCCCACCACCTGCCAGCTTTGAAAGTGCTTCACCTGCCTGGACCTCCATATCTCATCTCTTTCGACAAGTATTTGAGCAATTATATGATGGCAGGTCTTGTGGAACATACATCATGAAACAGATGTTGCTCTTTTGCATTTGCAAAGGAGCATCTTTTACACAGACATAAAAGATAGCTAAATTAAATGTATGAGTGTTAATATTCAGAGATCTGGAAATACATACACTCTCTAAATAGTTAACAGGGGTTATTTGGGAAGGGAGAAGTCGTATTGGAAGAATGGATGGAATTAAGAGCTGGGCTCCATAATCAGACCACCCAAAGCCCCTCCAGGAGAGAGATGATTTGGCCCCAGTGGCCTTTGGGGCCTCAGTGCCATGATTCTGTTGTCCCTGAGTATGGGGGACAACTGCTCATCAGCCCTGCAGATATCACCGAGGGTCTCAGGGAATATCGATTCTCTCTCCACTCACTGTCTCCACAGGGAAGGGGTGTGTAATGTGGTTACATTCAGCTGCTAAAGACTCTTTCTCCATGAGCTGAATACTAAGAGAAGGAGTCCAGTTAGATAAATAAACAAGTTCCTGCCGTGGAGACCTTGCCGGCATCCAGAGCCAAGAAGAGTTTCCCGTGAGCCAGGCAGCTGAGGGGCCTCCTCACGTTTCAGGGTTTTGAGGAGGAAGGACATGGGGGACAAGGACGATCAGCCCTGTGACATGTCCCACACCACTCTCCCTCGCTGTGCTGAAACTGTGGGAGGCTCAGGGAGTCTCCTGTGCAGAGGAGGACAAGAATTTGCTCACAGCCAGCTGGATCCTGGAAAACAGCAGAGAGGGGGAAAGCAGAGGACATGAGTGGAGCTCGGAGGAGAGGCCACGGGAAGGCCGATGCCAGCACTATTTTTAATGCACACAGAGCCTTTGGGGCCAGCAGGGCCCAGGCAGGGGAGAACAGCAGCTCAGCAGTGGAGGCAGCTCAGCACTTCTCTCTGGGCCCCTGGAAGTCTGGTGAGGGAAAGGAGTTGTGAAGGGAAAGGTCAAGGTGATATTTGGATGTAAAGAGATTGCCAAGTGGGAAGCGGCTGTGGCTCAATCAGTAGGGCTCCCGTTTACCATATGGGAGGCCCCAGGTTCGGTTCCCGGGGCCTCCTGGTGAAGGCAAGCCCGCCCGCACGGCGTGGTTAGCTGACCCAGCGAGCACAAGCAGCAAGGGGGGGATAAATGAATAAATAAATAAAATCTTTAAAAAAAAAAAAAAAAAAAAAAAGAGATTGCCAAGTAGCTATGTCACTCGCCCGTCATTGTCCCCTAAGCCATTCTTACGCCGGGAGAGCAAGCGCCATTCAATAATGAATGCCAAGCCCAGTGCTGGATGTTTTCTGCAAAGGGGAGAAGCCCTCTGGGATGGTTATTAGTATTTCTTCCTCGTTTTGGTATGAACATCTTTGTATATCTGTATGTATATACAGAGAATATCTTTGTTTTCTTCTCTTTTTTTTGAGGTACCAGGGCCAGGGATTGAACCAGGACCTCATATGTGGGAAGCTGGGGCTCAACTACTGAGCCATATCAGCTATCCTGGATTGGTTTTCTCGTTTGTTTTTGTTTATTTGTTTGTTTTTAGGAGGCACCAGGGACCAAACCCTGGACCTTCCGTACGGGAAGCCAGTGCTCAACTGTTTGAGCTACATTCGCTCCTGTTTTCTTCTTCTTTTATTCCCTTACCATGTAACAAAAGTTTAGCAACCTCGTGTCATAGTATTTAAGTTATGGGATATCAAGGATAAGAGTAAATATCACCCAAGGACTTGCATCCTCTTCTGAGGAAAGGATTAGTGTGTTTCTGGTGTGTTTCTATACAGGACAGTTGAATTATATTAGCAAAAATAGGACTATGTTATTGTCTTTATTTAGAGATTAAATACAGTTTAAGGAGATGTGTATGGGTGCCAAGTTGACAAGGGGTAAACTGTGGTGGATAATTTCATGTGTCAACTTGACTAGGCTATGGCTTCCAGTTGTTGGGTTAAGCAAGCACTGGCCTGATTATTACTGTGAGAGTATTTCATAAATGGATTTACATCATTAGTCAGTTGATTGCATGGCATCTACAATCAACAAAGGCAATTGCCTTCATCAATGAGAGGAGTCTCCTCATCTAATCAGGTGGAGGTCTTAAAGAGGAAACTGAGGATTTCAGCAGTCAGAAAGAAGAATTTCTATCTCTACCTCAGCCAGCCAGCTTCTCCCGGGGAATTCAACTTCACCTTCATTGAGTTTTCAATTTGTTTCCTGCACTACGGATTATGGACTTGTCAATCCCCATGGTCACATGAGCCAATTCCTCTAATAAATCTCTTAATATTTACATACTTAGATGGATGGATGGAGAGAGAAAGAGAGAGATACTGTCAGCCCTGTTTCTCTAAAGAAACCCAATACACACTCTCTCCAGCAGCTGGGCATGGTGATATCCAGGCACAGATCTCTGGAGAAAGGAATAAATCTCTAAGCTTTGTGATGGTCAAGAGAAACCATAAAGACTAGGCCCTGGTGCTGCTTCTAGCACTGCCCCCAGGACACTGGTTGGCAATATACATTTACCATTAGGAAAGGGGGCAGAAGTAACGTTGAAATCTCAGTAGCAGCAAATAAAGTAATGATGTATGACCAGAAGTACTAGGGATGTCTACAAGTTCCTTCCACATCTGTCATTTCATTGGTGTTTCCATCTGCCTCCCCATACTTCAACCCCACAGCCCCTTCCAATGAGCCAAGATTCTTCCCTTGCTGAGCCTTCAAATCAGCTCCACTCTTTGTTTATCTGTCTGCACCATGTTCTGTACTTGTCCTCCTTAACTCTAATTGTCACTGCAGTTATTTATTGAACAAACCTCACTCCCACCAGTCTATTCCATAAATAAAGACAGGGACTTTTATGCCATTTTCATTATCACAGAGCTGGGACACAGGAAGCTTCTGGTAAATTCTAGTTGAATGGAATAAACTATACAGTAAGCCTATAGGAAAAATATGATCATCTCCATCTTTAGACAGTAAATTGAGGCTCTGATTTTTTTAAATCAAAAAGTGTAAGGACTGGGAATTGTTCCCAGAGCTTCTGTTCTAATCTTCTTCCCGTACTACATTCTCAGAGTTAAGTCAGATCCTAATGGAAAGGATTGACTTGGTCATTTTCAGTTGGTCCCCACCCAAATTCCCTATAAAGGTGTCTTCTGGTACTGCACTTAAAGGGAGACAGCAAAAGAAGTACCCAGTGTCAGGGTGTGAGCACTTGAGAGGGGCTGCCCATGGTTCCAGTACCCCCATGGCCCCAAGAGCAGAAGATCCCCAGCACATATGGGTGAAGCTGGAACCATGTGGTTTCAATGGACTTGGGAAGCATCAAGTAAGAACTACTATTGTCTGCTGAGCATTCACCAAATACCCGTCTAAGCACTTCACAGATTGAGGCAGCAGCTGCCAAGATGGCGCCCAAAGATCCAGAACATGGTGGAAGTGATGGTGTGTGACTCTGAGCCACACTTCAAAGGGTACTGCAGTGCCTGCTGTGCTCCCTTGGGTTGCTTGCTGCTGGGGACTGAATCATGTTGCTAACAAAAGGCATGCTTAGGTCCCAAACCCTGGTCCTGTAGGTGTCAACTCATTAGTAAACAGGGCCTCTGAAGATATTATTAGTTAAGGTGTGGCCCAAACTAAATGAGGTGTGGCCCAAACTTAATCCAATATGGCTAAAGTCCTTATAAATAAAAGAAATTGGGCACAGGAAGAGAAGACTGAAGTCAGAAGAAGCCAGAGAATGAGGGAAAATGCTATGTGTCAGAGGCAGAGATGCAAGCCAAGGAACCCCAAAGATTGAGAAAAGCACCATAGTGCTACTGACTCCAGGAGAAAGCATGTACTGCTGATACCTTGATTTTGGACTTCTAGCCTCCAAAACCATGAGACAATAAATTCCCATTGTTTAAGCCAACCCACTGTGTGGTATCTGTCATAGCAGCATTGGCAAACTATGACACTTGCTCTGAGAGAAGCAGGCTACTGTGCTGTCAGGATACCCAAGCAGCCCCAAAGATCCCTTACACAACGTTCCAGCTATAGGAAAGAGCCACCATGGAAGAGGATCTTACCAGATGAGCCTTAAATTATTGCAGCCCAGGCCAACATGACTTCAATCACAGAAATAATACCTGCAAGTACTGCCCATACAAGCCTTGCCCAAATTTCTGACCAACAGAACCATGAAAGATAATAAGCAATTACAGTTGTTTTAAGTCACTGTGTTTGGCATGATTTATTAAGCAGCAATAGAGGCGTAGTGCACATTAATAATTCATAATCATTGCAAAGAGCAAATGAGGAAATAGATACAAACAGCCAGCATGTAATTGGCAAAGCCAGGTTTTGAATCCATGTGGTTTGTGTCTCACTATACTTTCTGATCAGTAGCCAAAATGAATGAAAATTAAATAAAATTCAAAGTTCACTTCCTCAGTTATGATCATCACATTTCAAGTGCTCAATAGCTACATGTGGCTAACAGTTACCATACTGGAAACATTAAATATATAACATCCCCATCACTGCATAGTTTTATTGGACAGTGCCAGTATAAGCATTATTAGCCACTAAATAATATTATCAGAAATAGTAAATCTGAAATACTTGTCTGGACTAACAAAAGAGCTTACCACCTTGTTAGTGAAGAAATCCAACCATACTGGTCTTGGAGCATGAGTGATAGAGGGCCCTGGTCATTCAAATATTCATTCCCCACTCTGGATGAACCACGCTGGAAGAGACTTATACCACCTTCATCCCATTCTTCTTCTTCACTCCCTGTCATTCTTCTTGGTACTCAGCACATTACAGCTCAGTATTCCAAAGCCACACCCACAGCCTGGATCACTCTTTCCTCAGGTCCATCACAGATTGGCTTTTTGTCCATTGACCATTAAGTACCCACATGGAATGCTCTGTAGAGGCTCAATGCTGGGCATTGGAGACACCAAGGAAAAGAATACAGTCTTTTTCTCCACGGACCTCACAGTTAAATTGGAAAATTCATTTCAAGGTGGTAATGAATTTGTCCCTGTAATAGAGAAATCCCCAGAGTGCTATGGGAAAACAAACTGGATCAGGAAAAAATGTCATCTAGAGGTGTTGGGTAAGGACACTTAGAAAGATGGCATTTAAACTGGGTCTAGGCAGGCAAGGAAGCCTGGACAAACAGTGAAGAAACAGTGAAGAAAGGAAGAGGCATTTCAGACAAGAGAGCACAGTTTGTCTCAGGAACAATGAAGAGTCTGACACCATCTCATATGGGATTCTTCTACTTCCTCACTGTCTATGCTTGCCTTGGGTGAGTGGTAGAGAATATCATGTAGTGATATGGCAGGGACTGATGGTCTTGACGTAGAGGAACTCAGATAAACCAACAGAAGAGCTGTATTTCAATTCACAGAAAATCACTTTGCCAAAAGCCAACTCACCAAATGAACTAGTGACCAATGTATGTCAGATGACTATATAAATGAGGCAGGGTAAGTTGCTGCACTGCTTTTCCAAGAGAAGCCGAGGATGGGGCAGAAGCCCAGGCAAAGGCAGTGGCAACAGGGTGAAGACATAGGTCCACAAAAGGGGGCACATTCATAAACTGCATTTAAGGGAAAGCTCACCCATTCTCGCATGAAATGAAACATGCAAATGGAGAGGGAACTCACCCTTTGACCAAAATCTTCGATAAATCAGTGAGCAAGTCATTCCATGATTGGCATTTAGTCACTTGATTTTCAATAAATCAGACATCAGCAAGTTGTTTTTCGGTGAATTGGTCTGCTGCTCAGGACAAGGTCCTAAGCAGAGGTCTATGCTTGCCCCCTAGGGCCTTCAATCTGGTTTCCTATGCAGGGAACACATTTAAAGAAAGATTAACTCACTTGACTCTCCACTAACCTTTCATTACCTCACAGCACAAATCCTCTGGTAGGAAGGCTGAAGTCATTTTCCGTGGTATGTATGAATCCTCTTTCCTGCCTTTTTCCATCCTCACCAAAACTTTCTATCTTTGGGTCTCCTCTCTCCTTGTCATGCTTTCAGCCTCACTCTCACACTTGCTCTTGCTCTTTCTTCCTATAAACAATGATATAAATTACCACTTAGCTTGAGCTGCTTAGCGTACTCCCTGGTCTTTATGGAGACAGCATGCTCCCTAATGGATCGCCTCTGTGTAAAGAAGGAATCCCTGTAATTAGGAGTACTTTGAAGGAGAACCCCAGCTCTATAACTCAGGACATCACAAGCCTTTCTACTCTGGTGAGGTTCAATTTAACGTAAAAGTAACATGTGTTTCCTGTCCCCTATTCTAAATCGATTGGGCCATTTGTCTAATTTAAACACTATAAATTACATACATCCTCCAAAGATAGGGATGAGGTTAAGGTACTTGATATATGCTTTTTCACATCGCTTGAATTCATCACTGTCTTCCTGCAAGGCCCCTTGAGTGGATGGAGGCCCCATAACTCTCTGATCTACTCCATTTTCTCTGACACCCGTTAGGATCCTCATTCAGACAATTTGGGGAGAGATTCAGAAGGTATGAACTGCAAGTTAAACTTGCACTGTGTCTCTCATTCCTCTCTGTTTTGTTATCATAACCATCACATTTTTTCTAATTTCTCTTACCACCTTGTCCATACTATGAAATATTTGGCATGGGAAAAGTCAAGAATGGTAGTTAAGTGTATCACTCAATTATACACCATTTTTGGCCAATTTAGCATGAGCAAATTTTAGAAAAAATAACTCCTGTTCCAATAGCTCATTTCTATGGTGTGTGGCCTCTAAAGAAGAATAAAAACCTCTCTCTGAGATTTAGCATCTCCAGCTTAGAAGAGTCCCTCAACTTCTTAAATATTGTTCAGGGAAATTGTAGTCTAGCTATCAATTAGACTCCATTTCATTATAGAGTGGTTTTGTTTTTGTTTTCCAGAGTTGATCTTTGTTGCCATACCATCCATTAAATCACACATTCAAAAGATTTCTGAGTTGGAAGCAAAGCAAGAGCTCAGTGAATCCAATCCCCTTATTTTATAAATAAGCTGAGCCATGGCAAGGGGCAGCAACAGAGATGGAAATAGAACTAAGATACTTAAATATTGGTTCGGTTTGTAGGGTTTAAAATATAATAAAGTCAGGAACAAGACAAGTCTTTATCACTGCAACTATGTATCATTAAACATATTTTAGCTAATATGACAAATTAAGAAAAACAAATCAAAGACATAAACATTAAAACATTATTTTGACAGATTTAAAGGATCATGTATCTCAAATATCAAGAGAAATAACTGACTAGATATTTAAGCAAAAGTAGAGTTCAGCAAGATGGGTGAATAATAACACCATACAGAAATCAATACCATTCTAATAAAAAATATAACAGAAAAAAATATTTACAATAATCCATCAGTCCATAAAATACCTAAAAATTACTAACAAGAAATTACTAACATTGCTGAAAGATATAAAAGACCTGGATAAATAAGAGACCAATCATGTCTCTGAATAGGAAGAATTCATAATATAAAGTTATTTCTTTGCCCAAGATTCTCAAAATTTTTAATGAAACTAAGTTTCATTAAAACTTGACAAGTTGATTCTAAAATTTTTCTTGAATAACAAACACATAAATATAACCAATAAAATTTTGAGAAAAAATAGTTATGAAGAAAGAGTTGCTGTTTTAGCTATGAAATTATATTTTTTAAAATGCTAATTAATAAAAGTTGGCATTGACTGAGGAATTGTTAATTAGCTAATGGAAAGAAAGAGAGGAGAAACAGAACCATGTAAAGTATATTATTAAAGTAGTATTTCAAAACGGTGGGGAAAGGATGCATTACTAAAAAAAAAAAAAAAAAAAAAAAAAAAAAAAAAAAAAAAAAACAGTAAAACCAGCAATCCAATTTTGAATTTAAAACTAAAAATGAATTCTCTCTTTTACCACATGCAAATGAAAATTCTAGATTGATTGAAGTGATAAACATAAAGATAAAACTATAAATGGGATAAAAGTATAAAGAGGAAATTTTAAAAATAAATTTTAGGGCAGAATCCTTCTTAAGCAAGGCACATAATCCACAAATCTATAAAGAAAAAGAATAAAATATTTTTTCACCTAAAATTAAAACTTCTGTATGACAAAAGACACCAGGTTAAAAGACAAGAGTCTGAGAAAAAATATTTGCAACATATTTAACAACGTACAGTAATAATTCCCAGAATATATATATAGAATACTTAATAAAAAAGAAAGAACAAAATAAAAAACAAGGCAAACAATATAAACATGAAATCTTTGCAAAGTATATGAACATGAGATTAATGGCCAAAAAACACAGGAAAGATGTAGTAATTGGGCAGATTTTAATACAGATTATGGCTTGAAGGGAGAAATCAAGAGTAGAGGAACTGGGTTAGCATTAAGCCTATGAAGTGCCCACTGATTTGGGAGAATAGGTGTCTTTAGTTTTAAGTCTTCTGATCTGTGGCCATGGTTGTTCTCTCCATTTAGTCAGGTCTTGTTGTATGTCCTTCAGTAAATGCAATTGCTTCATTTACGCAGACATATATTTTTTGTTAAATTTGTTTTGTTTACTTGCCTTTCAGAATGTCCCCATTTCTTGGTCACTTCTCTGATCTTTAGTCTATTTGCCCTTTTAAAATACATTCTGTTATTATAGCATGCTAAATAATAAATATAGAAGAACTCTAAATAAAGGTTCAAGCAACGTTCTCTGAGTATCAGTGTGGGCACAAGAAAATCTTCTTGAAAAAAGAGTTATTGAGATTGGTCTTCAAAGAGAGGGACAAATTTTGACACATGAATATAAGAAAATGTGGGATATGGGACAGAAAGGAGATGACGATTGTTGGTGCATGCAGGGACCAGCTTGGGCCCTCATGGAGAAGATGCTGGGTGAGGTGAGGCACATTCCAGGATGTACCAGGGCTAAGAGTGCTTGCAGTGCGTACCTCTTCTCTCCTTCAACCGCTAAGCCAAAGGTCCTTGAGTTTTTGCCCTTATCTTTTCTATACCCTCTTCCCTCCCCCCAGGTTAACATCTGACATTTCTGGGACTCTTGACTGAAATAAAAGCCTTGAACACAACTGCTCTGCTCTAAATGAACATGAGCTGCTGTCTCCACACTAGTAATGCAGATTTGAGCCATAGTAAACCTGAAAACATTTCTGGGAGAGGATTTGTAGAGAGAAGTTTCTCCACTTACCTTCATTGCCCTGTGATAACAGCTCCATGTTCTGAACCCTCCAACTAAAAGATAACCCATAGCACAGTATACAGAACCCAGAATATTTAACTACTTTATAATGGTTGTTTAAATATTAATTAATGATGAATTCAGCTTCTGGGTAAACAGAGAAGCTCTACTTTTCCCTATTTCTTCCAATAACTACAACTAAAAATCCTGGACAGCATATATAAAACAAACATAAGAAGGCTCCAAAAGTAAGAGAGAAGAAGGAAGATCCCCTAGGAAACCTGGGAATGAAAAAATAACACAGTGGTGAGTTTCCTGGGTTCTCTTTTTACCTCATAGATCCTAGATTTGTTGCTGGAAAAGATGGCAACCTGGAGACAAAATGAGCACATGTGCACACACACACACACACACACATACATATGCAACAAAAGCCTATGTTCATTACCCAAAGGACCAGGAAAGGGCAGCTTAGTAAGACAGAAACTTTAAGTCTATAACTACTCCATTCCATTCAAACACAGCAGAAGAAAAGTGTGTCCCCAGCAACCCATGCCATCAAAGGCCAAGTGTGGAGTCTACATTCCATCCTAAAAAGCTGTAGTAAGGTGCCCCTGATATCCCAACCAGGGTAGTGTCAGAGAAGCTGATTGGGAAGCCAATACTCAAAACCCCACTGACCAGTAATAAGGCCCCTCCCTCATGGTGTCAATGGAGACCACATGGAAAGACTGGACTTTGACCCCCATCCAACAGTAACAAGGTACACCCTACCCTTCCCTACTGGAGTGGTATCAAGGAAGGCCATATGGATAGTCAGGAATTTCACCACTGCTCTTCAATAGCAGCTCACCCCATAGCAGTTTAGGTGGAGACTGGGGAATGGGGAAATGGAAATCCATCCCCACCCTGCAATAAGGAGAAGCCTCCCCTTCAGGTGTCAAAAGAAGCTGAGAGGGGAAGCTGGAAGCCAACTGTGGCAGTTTGAGATTATTTATGGATTCCAAAAAAAAGATATTGAGTATGTTTGTAAACTGGTCTGCTCCTCTGTGCACGATACCCTTTGACTGTACTCAATTCAAAGGTTTTATGTTTACTTGATTAAATCAAGATTAGGGCTTTGATTCGACCATGTCATTAGGGTGATTCAGGGTTGAGTCTCCACCCTCTTGGTGGGCTACATAAATGGACACTCCATCAAGGAGACAGAAGCAGATATATGGAGCAGAAGAGAGCTCCATAGACATGGAAGAGGGCTTTGATCGTGTGGCCCTAGGGGGGAGATGAGCCATTTGCCTGATAGTTTGCAGCCAAAGAGAACAGAGCAGCTGAGCAGCTAAAGAAGGAGAGACCAAGCCTGCCATCTTGCCTCAACACTTGGCAACTGACTTTAGTTGAGAAATCAACCTTGAGTTGGACTCTTTAGGGCCTTGTAACAGTAAGGTTTTACCCCAAATAAACACCCTTTATAAAAACCAACAGATTTCTGGTACTTTGCATCAGCACCCCTTTGGCTAATAATACACCAATGAAACCCAGATGAGAAAGGAGAAGACAATTCCATGTGAATCGCTGTAAGGAAAAGCCAAGGAACCCAAAGACTGATGGCTAGCCAGAAGATACCAACCTTGAGAGGAAGGGAGCAAGCAAACATTCTAGTCTCTGAAAGTGCAAGCCAAAAAAAATTCCTGTTTTTAAGAAAACAATAGAAAAGAAATTCAGTTAAACCAGAAAAGTTAAAGAGCCAGAGTCTCATAACATAATACAAAAGCATCTAAAAAGCAATTCAAAAATCACTCATAGGGAAGCGGCTGTGGCTCAATCAGTAGGGCTCCCATTTACCATATGGGTTGCCCCGGGTTCGGTTCCCGGGGCCTCCTGGTGAAGGCAAGCCCGCCCGCACGGCGTGGTTAGCTGACCCAGCGAGCACAAGCAGCAAGGGGGGGATAAATGAATAAATAAATAAAACCTTAAAAAAAAAAAATCACTCATAATACTGAGAACCAGGAAGATATCAAACTGAATGAAAAAAAAAATCAATAAAAGCCAATACTGAAATGACAAGAGATGTTGGAATTGTCTGACAAATATTTAAATCCACTATGATAAAAATGCTTCAATGAGCATTTATGAATATGCTTGAAACAAATGTTTAAAGCTCAGCAAAGAAATGATAAATATAAAGAAACAAATGGGAATTTTAGAACTGAAAAATACATTACCTGAAACTTAAAGCTCAATGGATGTGCTCAACTGAATGTGCATCCACAGAATGAAGGGGATAGAAGAAAGACTCAATGAATTAGAAGACAGAAGACAGAAATTAGTTCATTCCTATTATGCAGTATAAACAATAGAGAACGATATGACAGAAAAAAATGAAAAAGGGATTAGAGATCTTTGAGGCAATAACAAAAGATTTAACATTCATGTCATTGGCATCCTGCTAAGAGAAAATTGTAAAATCTAAAAAACAGTTATTCAAAAAAATAATATCTGAAAACTTCCCAAATATGTCAAGAGACATAAACCTGCAGATTCAAGGAGCTAAGTGATAAATGTAAAGTAATCAATGTCAACTGATTTTCTGAAAACTGAAAACAGAAAAATCTAAAAGTAGCCAGAGAACAGTAACATCTTGTCTATAGGGAAAATCAATTTGAATGACAGAAGATTTATCATCAAATACTCTGAAGGCCAGAATAAAGTTGCATCATGTTTCTCAAGTGCCTAAGGAAAATAACTGTCAACCCAGGATCCTTTGGATGGAAAAATACCTATCAGGAATGAAGGGGAGATCAAGATATTCTCAAATGAAAGAAAACTAGATATTGCAAACAAACTTTTCCTTAAAAATGCTCATCTTGGGTTTTCTAAATTATAGTTGGTAGTTGAAACAAAATTTGACACTGATATGGTTCTAAAAGTAGGTAGAGAAAATACTTAAGAAAATTATATTATAAATGGGGCAAGGTAAATGCATGTAAAGAGAGGTAAGACTTCTATATTCCATTAGAACTGTTGAAATGACAACAGCAATAAACTGTGAGAGGTTATGTATATGAAATGTATAGATTAACCACTAAAAAATGATACAAAGAGATACATTCAAAAATACTATAAATAAATCAAACTGAAATCCTAAAACTATTCAAGGAACCCACAGAATGACAGGCAAAACAAAACAGAAAAACAAAAAACCAGAGATACCAAATAGAAAACAAAAAAATATTATCCCTGTACACCAATAATTACACTAAATATAAATGTCCTAAGTGCATCAATTAAGAAACAGGTATTGGCAGATGAAGATTGAAAAACATGACGCATCTATACACATATTGTCTACAAGAAACTTACTTCAAGTATAACAATTTAGACAAGTTGAAAGTAAAAGGTTGGAAAAAGATATATCATAAAACATTTGTCAAAAGAAAGCAGGAATGACTATATTAATATTAAATTAAATAGACTACAGAGCAATGAAAATTACCATAGACAAGAGACATCAAAAAAGACCTAAATAAATGGAAAGATATTCCATGCTCAAGAAATGGAAGACTAAATATTTTAGGATGTCAATTCTACCCAAAATGATTTACAGATTCAACACAATTCCAATCAAAATTCCAACAGCCTTCTTTGCAGGAATGGAAAAGCCAGTTATCAAATTTATTTGGGAGGGTAAGGGATCCCAAATAACCAAAAACATCTTGAAAAAGAAGAATGAAGTTGAAATACTCACCCTTCCTGACTCTAAAGCATATTACAAAGCTACAGTGGTCAAAACAGCATGGTACTGGCACAAGAACAGAATTGAATTAGGAGTTCACAAATAAACCCTCACACCTATGGCAAATTGATTTTGACAAGGCTGCCAAGTTCACTCAATTGGAAAAAAAAACAGTCTCTTCAACAAACAGTGCTAAGAGAACTGGATATCCATATGCAAAAGAAGGAAAGAGGATGCCTATCTCACATCATATATAAAAATTAACTCAAAATGGATCAAAGACCTAAATATAAGAGCCAGGACTATAAAAATTATAGAAAAAAATGTACAGAAACATTTTCAGCATCTTGTGTTAGACAGTGGTTTCTTAGACTTTACACCCAAAGCACAAGTGACAAAAGAAAAAATAGATAAATAGGGTCTCCTGAAAAATAAAAAAACGTTTGTGCATCAAAGGACTTTGTCACAAAAGTGAAAAGTCAACCTACTCAGTGGTAGAAAATATTTGGAAAACACATATCCAATAAGTGTTTATTATCTAAAATATATAAAGAAATCCTACAAAGAAACAACCCAGTTTTAAAAATTGGCAAAAGATTTGAATAGACATTTCTCCAAAGAGGATATACAAATGACTAAAAAGCAAATGAAAAGATCCTTAACATAACTAACTATTAGGGAAATGCAAATCAAAAGCACAAATGAGGTATCATTTTACACCCGCTAGAAAAAAAAAACAAAATTACAAATGTTGGAGAGGATGTGGAGAAATAGGAACACTCATTCATTGTTGGTGGGAATTAAAATGGTGCAGCTGCTGAGGAAGACAGTATGGTAGTTCCTCAGGAAGTTAAATATAGAATTACCATAAGACCCAGCAATCCCAATATCAGTATATACCCAGAAGAATTGAAAGCAGGGACTGGGGGAAGCGGCTGTGGCTCAATCAGTGGGGCTCCCGTTTGCCATGTGGGAGGCCCCGGGTTCGGTTCCCGGGGCCTCCTGGTGGGGGCAGGCCCGCCTGCGCGGCGTGGTTGGCTGACCCAGCGAGCACAAGCAGCAAGGGGGGGGGATAAATGAATAAATAAATAAAATCTTTAAAAAAAAAAAAAAAGAAAGCAGGGACTGGAACAGATATTTGCACACTGATGTTTATGGCAACATTATTCACAATTGCCAAAAGATGGAAGCAATCCAAGTGTCCATCAACGGATATAGAGATAAATAAGATGTGGTATATACATACAATGGAATATTATTCAGTTATAAAAAGGATTAAAGACCTGATGCATGGGATAACATGGATGAACCTTGAGGACATTATGCTCAGTGAAATAAGCCAGATAGAAAAGGACAGATATTATATGATCTCACTGATATCAACTAATTATAATAAGCAAACTAATAGAGTTAGAATCTAGAGGATAGATTGGGAGTCGAGAGTGGGGAGCAGATGCTTAATTTGTGCAGAATTTCTATTTAAGTTGAGTGTAAAAGTTTTCAAATGGTTGGTGGTGATAGTAGCACATCAGCTAAGAGCACTGATTTGTGTATGTGAATGTGGTTGAAAGGGGAAGTTTTGGGCTGCATATGTTACTAGAATGAAAGCTAGAAGATAAAACATGGGACGATATAATATGGTGAACCCTGTTGTAGATGATAGAGTGGGGTTAATAATACACATATAAAAATGTTCTTTCATCAATTATAACAAATGTATGATACAAATACAAAGTGTTAAAAATAGGGTAGTATATGGGGAAAAATACACATAATGTAAACCATGGATTATAGATAATGGTACTATTTTAATAGTCTTTCATCAGTTGTAACAAAATTACCATGCAAATGAAAAGTGTCAAAAATGGAGGGTATATGAGAATGCTGTTTTTTTTTTACAGGACTTTTCTATAAACCTGCAATTTCTCTAATTAAAAATAATAATTTTTTAAAAGACTCCTGAACCAATCACAATGTATGGACCCTGTTTGAATCATCAACATTTTCAAAACTTATTTGAATCGTCTTTCAAACAAACAAATTTTTTAAAATGTATTATATTTATGAAAGATAGCTGGAAATTTGAACATTTACTCTCTATTTGATATATTAAGGAATTATTTTTAATAATGTTGAGATTATGTTTATAAAAAAGTTATTATCCTTTAGAGATACATACTGAAATATTTGTGGATGACATGATACTATATCTGAGATTTGTTTCAAAATAATATGTGAAGGGAGAAATGAGTGGGAAGTAGAAAGAAATCAAGACTGACCAAGAGTTATTATTTCTTACACCCCAGTAATGGATAAATGAAGGTTCATTTTTCTATTCTGTTTGCATTTGTATATGCTTGTATATGTTTGAAAATTTCCATAATAAAGCATTTTTAAAAGGAAAAAAGAAGATATTTTTTAAAATCCTGTAGGCAGATGAAAACAGAAAAAAGAAGTTAATTGCTGTATTGTAATTATTTCATAACAGTGAGATCATACAATATTTGTCCTTTTATGTCTGGCTTTATGTCACTCCACATGATGTCTTCAAGTTTCATCCACATTGTTGCATGTATCAAGACTTCTACCAGGAGCTGGTTTGCGGGTGGGAATGGGGAGTTAGTGCTTAGTTCATACAAAATTTGTTTGGGGTGATGGAAAAGTTTTGGTAATGAATGGTGGTGATGGTAGCACAACATTTGAACATAATTACACCACTGAATTATACATTTGAATGTGGGTAAAAAGGGAAATTTTGGGTTGTATATATGTTACTGGAATAAAAAATTTAAAAAAACAACACAACAGCAAACCCTAATGTAAACTATGCACTGTAGTTAATAGTAAAATTATAATAATATTCTTTTATCAATTATAACAAATGTACTGCACTAGTGCAAAGTGCTAATAGGGGAAACTATGTTAAATGAGAGTGTATGAGGACTCTATTTTCTGCATGACTTTTCTGTAAACCTACAACTTCTCTAATAAAAAAAAATTTTAATGAATTAATACTCTTAATTCTTTCCACCACAAATTGTCTTTCACGAACTCTTCAGAGCCTCCCCTGAATGGAGACTTCCAATCAAATAATCTACTCATCCTAAAGAGAACTCGAGGTGGAGTTAACACCATCTTAGTGAACTACACATTGTCTTCTTCACCTATTCCTATTCCAAGGTCCAATCAGTGTTGTCTTAAAAATTCTATACCAGCTGAAGGCCTGAAGCAAAGGGACTTTAGGCAAAATCATTCACTATAGATCATGAAAACCATCTAATTAAACTCCATGGAAACTTCATTTAAATTTAAAACAATAGTTATTGAGTGCGGATGTGGCTCAAGCGGTTGAGTGCCTGCTTCCTACATGGCAGGTCTGAGGTTCGGTTCCCAGTGCTTCCTAAAAAAAACAAAAAAAAGCAAAACAAATGAGAAAACCAACTCAGGGGAGCCAATGTGGCTCAGTGATTGAGCACCAGCTTCCCACATATGAGGTCCTAGGTTCAATCTCCAGCCCCTTTACCTAAAAAAAAGTTATTGTTTAACAAGGTTCTTTAAAGTCTTTACCCCACTCTTACTGCTGAAATGAAAGTGGGAAGGAGCAGGCTCTCAAACGCTCAGTGTCCAAACCTAAACTCAAAAATAGCCCCTTTCTATTTAACTTATGTCTAAATATCTTGATTCCGGTTTTGGACAAACTGGATGCGTGCCCCCGTGCTGCAGCAAACAGGGAGATGAGCACCCCCTCCTCTACTAATGACAAGGTTTACTGTGGGGACGCAGGCCAGTCAGAAACAGCTGAACCCATGGGCTCATTAAGCTCAGAAAGAAGCGCAAACCATTCACTTGACTAAAGTGCCATTTCTGCTCTTGGCAGGCATTCCACAACACTCTATCCAATCAAGCAGTTGGCTGCATTACATCTACTTGGTGCATTGTGTAGTCCCTGTATCCTGTCAATCCCATCCAGAAGCAAAATCAGAAATCCTACTAGAGCTAACCACCTGATGAAACCCCTTCTTAAACCTTCCAGGTTGATACCACACCTTCTCTGTTCCATGGATCCAAAGCCTTGAGCTCCGACCAACTACCTGTGCAGCCACTTGAGTTAACCTCAAAGTTCTTTCCCCTGAAAGCATCTTTAATCCACCTACTGGCCTTCTACTAGCTGCTTCCAAGCAGAGATTGGACAGAGCTGCATTGGGAGGTGAATCTACCAGGCTTCATAATTTCCATAACAAAAAATTAGACCAATGACGGTGAAAACATCAATGAACAGGCTGACCCAAGCTGTGTGCTGAGTCAATTGAGAACTGGGCATGGCCAGATATTAGCACCCTGTCCCTGTCAGGTGATAGAATGCGGCCCTGAGCCTTAAGCTTTGGTATCTCGTGCTCCGCCCTAACCTCCACCCCACCAGCCACCGCCTGCCTCTCAACCATTACCGAATATGTCCAGCCTCTAAGACGGGGTTTCTGCTCTGTCTCCAAGATTGTATTCTAGTTCCCATTTGGCTGCCACCCAAATTTCCCTGGCCCTTCCAAGCCTGCGGGTGTTCGAGAGCTGAAACCTGATTCCTCTACCCCCCAGCTACTGACAACTCAAGATGTTATCACTCACCTGACTTTGAGTTTTGCCAGTTCTCAAAGATTCAAGCTCATGTTTCCCAAATGCCAGGAGACAGAAACTCTTGTTGATTTTTCTACACTCTCAAATCAGACCCCCGCACACACACAAAATAAAAGAAGAATCCTGGGTCAGACCTATCTCATAATCCCCTGGATAACTGAGTACTCGAGTCAATTCAATTCAACAAAAACATCTTGAGTTCCCACGTGAGCCTGGCACTTTGCCAGCCATCGGAGTTATAGGGTTTAACAGAATACAATTCCTGCCCTCTCAAAGTTTGTTGCTAATTAGGAAATCATACGCATAAACACAGCTCTTCATTCGAACAAGGTAAACGAAGTGGCCGAACGATTTCAGAGGACATGCATGTGTGGCTTATTGAGACTACAGCAAGGGTGTTCTTGGGGGAGGGGGAGGGCAAGAACGTGGGAAGAGTAGGCAACACGAACAGAAAAGGGAGAAAGAGGTTCCCAGCACTCGGCATATCCACAGGGATTCACCCACCTGTAGCAGCTCAGGGAGGACCCCCAGAGAGGGCTGCCTTTGTGGGGGCCTCAGAGAGACAGCACCAAGGCCTGGGGTTCTCAGGGTTGGCAAAGAGCCCCACACCCAAGCTTGGATAGAACCCCTAGCACTGTCAGCCAGCAAGCAGGCAGGCCAGAGCCCACGTGGAATCGAGCCATGAGTGAATCAAACGCAGGTGGTATGGGCAATGAATAGAGTCCTACCAGATGCCCTGTTTGAAATAAGACTCCCAAGCCTACACAGAATCTTGAGGTGAGCAGAAGGAACCCCGACTGTGGAGGTGATGGATGTTTCCACCAACCCTGGCAGAAGTGGCTTCAAAGTTTATTAAAACTGATTTTAGAAAAAATAAAGCACTCTGACAGATTTTTTGTAAAAGATTAAAAAAAAAAAAAAAAAAGACCTATACTGAGGAAAGCACGGTGTACACAAGAAATATCGAGGAGAGCTGGTGTCATAGGTGTGGAGCCCAGTGAAGGTTTCATCGACAAGCTGATAGGTAAACTGAGTCTTGAAGAGTGATTCAGAGGCAATCAAGAAAATAAAGGGCATAAAAGGGATCCAAGTGAAGTGAACAAAGTGGAGGAGCCCAGATAAAATTCGCAGCAGAGAGGCACCAACAGATTTGCGTCTGGGCCCAGGCCCAAGTTCCTCTTAGATTTGGCCTGAAACCTTACATGTTTGCATGGCCACTCTGGCCCTCTGTCTCTTTTTTTCAGGAACTACCCCAGAACCACAGCCCAAGAAGTGCTTCATTTACCTCAGTGTTTGTCATTTATAATCTTTTTCACAGCTAGAATGTTAGAACATTCAAACCGAAAATGGCTGAGCCATAATTTAGATAAAAATTGTCCTCTTGCAGAAGGGAAATGACTTTTCACTTGACAAACATCTAGAAAGAGGTGAAGCTGAAAACAGAATCCAGGTCCCCTGAACCATAATAGCACTATCACAGGACTGGCAGCTGCTGTGTACAACTCCACGGGAAGCATCAACGTTGTATTCTATGTAAATGGATCCCTAAGCACCTCTCAAACTATGGGGGCCTTGAGGGATCACTGTACCACACCACACCTCCTTTGTTAAAGGACCACACAAAGATAGCAGGCATCATCCCTGGGCTTCCAGCAGCTTCCTTAGTTCCTGCCATATTGGAAATTGTGATAACGGAGAGAAATGGCAGAAAATGGCTCTAGAGCTCTCTCACCTCACAGATGCCAGAGCCCAGTGCCACGGGGAGAGAACTGGGTCTCCTTCAACAACAGAACTGTGCTCAGCAGGGAAAGGAGCTTAAGGGGACACTGCTGCTTCCCTCTTTTTGTTCTAACAGGCACCTCCCATTCCCACTTGGCACATCCTCAATTCTCTGCTCCTTCTTCTACAGGACACACCCACCCCCAGAGACAGAAAATGGCTAAGAAGGAGACTTCCCCAGGATAGAAACAGAGGGCAGGAAATGCGTTCTCATCACTGCAGCAGCATGGGCTGAGTGGGGTCCTTTAATCACCCCGTCTGGGCCTGGCTGGCAGCCATCATGCTCCAGCCCAGGTGACATTCATCACAATTGTGCCACGTTGACTAAAATGCACTTTTCCTAAGAAAAGGCAACTTAAGGGGCTGAGACAGTCGGAAAGTAATGACAACCTTTTTAATGAAGAAACTGATAAAAAGGAGACGTTTGGTGGTCATGGGGAAGGTTTTTCATTACCTTACAGTAATGGACACAGGATATGGTAAATATCATCAAAATTATTAAACTATCATCTAAATTGTAAAAAAAAAAAAAAAAAAAAAAAAAAAAGGAGACATGTGGACAATGTGGAGGCTTCCAGACCCTGAGTGTCCGGGCCAAGCCAGAGCTCTCCAGCCAAGGGTGAAATCTGGTTGTGCTGAAAGTTTCAAGCATTAGCGAATTACTAAGGATGTGCCCCCAGGGAAGACCCAGTGAGGGAGCAGGCAAGCCAGCACTGGGGAGATCTCAGACAGAAGAGAAGACGCAAAAACTTCCTGGCACATTCGGTCCTTGGAGGTAAAGAGGCTACAGTAGCCCAAACATTCTCCAAGGAAGATCCCCAGGGCTGGGTGTTGAAAGCACGTGTGTGTTGAAGATGGGGAGAGGAAGAGAAATAATCAGATCACCAAGGGGCTCTGGGCCCCAGCACCATCACTACCCACTATACACCTGAAGCAAGACTGTATCTGTGTGGGTGCTTTCAGCAAGAGACAGAAATCCCCACCAAAATGGCCTAAGCCAACATGGGCTTTCATTGTTTTACAAGAATTCTCAGGTATGCTGGCTGCAAGGTTGGCTCAATGGTGTCACCAACTATTCAGGTTCTTTCCATCTTTCCACTCTAATACTCCCAGACTATTGAGTTAGTCCTTCAACTTGTTATCTCATGATCACAAACAGCTGCCACAGTTCCAGGCATCACATGCAGACATGACAGGATTCAGCCAAAGCAGAAATGAGAACACTTACCCTTTTTAAAAATCCCCCTCCCCTTGGGCCTGCATCTGCAGGCAGGATCATCCCACCCACCATATCCATGGGATATAAGCCCTGTCTCACTTGGAGTTGGAGTGGACATCACCATCCCAGTCCCCTCAGGATTGGGGGAAGAACTATGGACTAGAGTGGACTTGATGGTATTCTCGTTCACATATGGTGATTCTAGCAATGCAAGAAATTATAACAATGAGGTGGAGCCAGTGGCCACTTGACACTTTTGGGGTAGGGAGGGGACGAGCAGTTGAAATACAGTGGCTTCTTTGGGTGTTGGAGGTTGTCCTGAGTACTGTTGTGGCAACGGATGTAGGCCATTTTAAATCAGCACACACCACTCAGAACTGAGTGGGAGAGAGTGTGGTCTACAGTGTGAACTGTGGTCTATGGTTGGTGGCAAGGCTCCAGGATGTGTAAGTTCATTGAGGGTGGTGGGCCACACTGTGGGAGATGTTTGTGTGGGATGTGATGGGAGGTGTGGGAGGTGGGCAACATGGGAATCCCAGTGGGTTCCGTGTAATATTTTGGGTAATCTAAGCACCTCTTAAAATATATGTGTATATATATATATATATAAACATTTTTGTAAGCAAAAAAAAAAACAAAACAAAAAAAACTACCTATAAACTCTGATGTGGTTTAAAGCCAAGGCTACCTACTGTCAAATAAATTGATGGCATTTTAATCTCCAAATTAAAAAAAAAAAAAAAAAATCCCCCTCCCCAAGCAAACTTCTGCTCATGCTTCAATGACCAGGGTTATATCTCCCTGCCCATTAGTTAATCAACCACTAGACTCAAAAACAAAATCATGATTATTTATCTAAAGTCAGCCCTTGGGCCTTAGAGAGGCCAGCTTTCCTCATGCACATGGCAGCCTGAGTGTCCTGTGCCTGGAAAAAAAAAAGAAAGGAGGAAGAAATGGCCTTGAGTAGGATCTGCCATAGTAGGTGATATTTTAAACCAAGAAATGCAAATGCTATGGTGGAA
This sequence comes from Tolypeutes matacus, assembly GCA_026826555.1. Taxonomy (NCBI): domain Eukaryota; kingdom Metazoa; phylum Chordata; class Mammalia; order Cingulata; family Chlamyphoridae; genus Tolypeutes; species Tolypeutes matacus. Next base: position 1,285,348 of record JAKSZT010054380.1, on the reverse strand, counting down.
CTACAAGGCATCCGTGGACTAAAGGGGATATTATTTGTGGCTATTGGGTCTTCGCAGAGTTCCTGAAATAGCATCACGTGTTAGGCTGCCCATTCTGCTTCCCTGCTAGGGACTCCCAGTCCTTCTCCAACCACTGCCTCACAGTGAGTTTAGGGTAGAGGCTGCAGGCTCTGAGAGGGGAAGGAACTCGTCCTTGGCAGTACAGCAGTAACTAAAGCTCAGGGGTGTCCACTCCCAGTGCAGCTCACACTGCTTGGGCAGGTCCCTGTACCTCCCACCCGTGACCCCAGACCTGGGTCAGCACCTCCACCAGAACCAGAGAGTGGGCCAGGATTGGGGGCAGAGCAGCCCAGAGAGCCCAGGGCTGCTCATGGCTCCTATTTCCTGCTCATTCACAGGCAAGTGGCTCAGAGGGGCATGTGGGCCCTCAGTCACCTGCTCTGCTCTTTGGAGCCTGGAAGTATGAGGACATGGGAGGGCCTCTGGGGGGACTGCTTTCCCCAGTGCCCTGCCTCTGCTGGAGTCTCCAAATCAGAGCACTGGAAGTGTCTCCTGACTCCCCAGAGCTCTAGGAGGGCTCTGGCACAGATGGTATCTGAGCTCCAGGCTGTTTTGTCGTAGAGGGAGGCTGCCCCCTACCGTGGGGAGGGAGGGTACCCCCTGCTTCTCCAGGGATGCTAGCATCCCCCAATGCCTTAGGTCAACACCTTCCCAGGAAGCCATCTCTCCATAAGAAAGTCCACCTAGCAGTCCCATGGGTGGGGTAGTCTGAGAGCTGGACTTGGTCAACAAAGCTCCCCTCGCAGGGAGCCTCCCCATGGCTGACAGCAGGAGCCACCGGGAAAGCCCAGGGCAGAGGAATCTCAGCCTCCTTAAGGGGCGTGATGCTGCACGGGGCCTGGGCGCCCCCAAGAGTCCCCTCCACCCTTTTCTCCATGCCTAGTGCCCCTTGAGGAGTTTGCTGTCAGGTCAGAGCATGGGACAAAGAGAAACCCCTTTTCCAGAGCATGGGACAAAGAGCTCTGCACCTGGGGCCAGCTGCTTGGGTAGACAGGACTGCCAGAGTTTATAGCAAACCCCTCATCTATCTTGTTCAAATGCCAAACTATTCATGAAATCTTAAGCTTTTCAAATTCCTGGCTTTGTCATTTATCACATGAGCTTAAACTCAATGGAGCTAAAAGGAAGGGCTTGGGGTGGGTGGGGGAAGCAGCCTATGCTGAGCAGCTCCTGTGAGGTCCCTGGTATTCTGCTGCTTCCAACAGCCCACAGCACCCCACAGAGGCAGCAGAGGCAGGTGCTAACAGACAAGGAAGTCAGGTCAGGAAAGAGAGCTCACTTGTTTAAGACCTTGCTAAAGTGAATGACATGTGACTCCAAAGTTGTTTTATACCAGGATCAGTGATAACGGTAGTAACTTGAAAATGCTTCTTTTCAACCTAAATCTGTGTGTGGGTGTGGGTGTGAGTGTGTCTTCATCTCTCTTTGTCTCTCTCTCCTTCTCTCCTTCCCTGTCTCTTTCTCTGGCTCCAGAAGCTGTAACAAGAATCACAGCCCTCTTTTTCAGAGTCTAGCATCTTCCCTACAATGCAGATCCTACAAGAGAGCCACGGTCCACACAGGCAAAGACCTCTGTGGAAGGGGACGGAGGGGTGGCTGGTGGCTCCAAGCTCCTCACTTTGAGAGAACAGCTTTCCTGCCTCACTCACAGCCTCTGCTGGGAAAGGCAGGAGAGGGACGGGGATATCAGGAGCCACCTGCTCTGAATGGGGAGGGGCAACGAGAAAACCAGGCAACCTGGGCCCTGGGGCCCAGGAAAGCAAAGGAATCTGCCTGGTTCTCCTTCCATGGGCCACGTGTCTCCCAGGGGCCAGCAGGAAGGGGAGAAAGAGGCAGCTGGGGCAAGCAAGGGCGAGGAAGCACTGAGGCTGTTGCAGGCAGGAAGAGGAGTGCAGGGGATGCCTGGGGGAGGGGGCCCAATGTAGGGAGCTGCAAGGAAAAGGAAGGACTGCACGCTGGGGGAAGGGGCCTCCTGACCTTTAAGTCTGCCCTCAAGCCAGGAAGGGGGGCAGGCGGATTGCCAGCAGCCCCCCTGAGCTCAGGCCTGCATCTCATTATCTGCCCTGCACCCAGAGGCATCAAACGCCTGGTTGTTCTCCGATTCCCTACCCAGCTGCTGTTCTCATCCTTTGCGGAGACTTGTGTTGTAGAAGCAGTGAAAGGGGGGGAGGGAGGCTGACTGCAGACACCCCTCCCTGCTGATCCCCTCTGCCCTTCCTCATCTCCCCAGAGCCACTCGTCATTGGGGCCCCAGGTTTTCAATGCCCACAGAGGCAGGTGACTCTGGTATTTCTCCTCTCCCTGGAGAAAGCACCCCCCAAATCCTTGAGCCAGTTCCTTGTCCATAAATGGGGCTGCCACGAGGCCTCTGCGTGGTTCCAGTGCACCTGTAGGCACTGAATTCACTGCAGTGAGGGACCTCACTCTGAACCTAACTTGCTGGTGTCCCCACACATCCCCACACCCATCAGACCCACAAGTTTATTTTTCATACGAGAAGGTTGCAGTGGTGACCCCAGGAACTTCTTGCAGCCTCTTACCAGCATTTCATTGTACAGCTCCTCGGACAGGAGCAGGTTTGCATCTTTACCTCCCAAACACCCCTCAAATCTACCCTCTCTTCCCATCTCCACAGCCACCACCTTATCTCAGCCATCCTCACCCACTGCCTGAGCCACAGGGATATTCTCCCAGCATCCAGCTCATTCACCACTAACAAAATGCAAACCCAATTACATCATCACACCCTCTAAAAACCCTTCAAAAACTTCCCATTGCTTTGGGAAAAGCTGCACATCTTTCACATTTTCACATCTTTCAAAGGCCTTGCATGATATAGGATAACCTCCTTCCCCTCCCTGCTCGCTCACCAAACAATAAAATTCCCAGGTCTGATTTTACTCATCAGACTATCTCCAGCTTGGAACATCATCCTGGGCTCAACCAGCATGATGATTAGTGAGTGAATGAGTGAGTGAATGAATGAATGAATGAATGAACACATGATCAAAGGAGGTTACTGTCTCTCCAGACGTTGAAGAGGACAGCTTCCCTTGCCCAACACATCCCTTGGTAGGCTGATACCTGGAGGCCCATCATCAGAAGCTCCCAGGTCTCTTCTAATGCTACTGAGTCTTTGTTTCAAGAGATGCAACACACAACATCTGTTTACCAGATGTCAGTCCACGCATGCTTGCATCACGGCACAGCTCCCTTTCACAGGTCTCCCATATGTTTGCAGCAGAAACCCCGAGTGCATCAGTGTCCTGGTTTAGATGAGTGGAACCAGGAGGAACCAAGTCATTGCAATGATTTGTAAGGAGCCAGCAGTCTCATTAAAAAAAAAAAAAATTAGAACGGCATGCCTTTCTGCTAAATGACAAGGGGACCCGGGTCCCTGGGAAAGACTGTCCTTGAAGTTACCCCACCCTAGAAGACAGTCAGCAGCCCAGATGATGATGCTCCTGTATTGACAGGGTTGGAGTCTGCAAGAGACTTCCTTCCCTTCCCCAAGCCCAGACCAGTTACAGGCTGTACCAGGTGGCCCTGTGGGAGAGCGGATGTGGGACCCAAAGTTCATGGCCATCATCACGTTGTCCCAGGTCAGGCCAGGGAGACGTGCCAGCACCAGCTCTGGGCAGGGAACAACTTCAGCTGAGGCTGAAGAACCAAGGTCAGAACCAGAAAATCCAGTCCAGCATCCAGGTCAGCAAGTAAGGGGAGGAGAGGAAAGACCGAGCCCTAAACACACGCGGGGGCACAGAGCCAGGTGCCTGCGGCCCGTTGGCCCTTCACAGGTGCGCATGAGCCACAGGCCCCTGCCCACACCTGGCCAAGGGCACGCAGTGGGGAGCTGGGACACCCCCAGGGCTGGGCACCCAGACACAGCAGGAAGAATGACCACATTTCCCAAGTACTTTTTAGGTACAAATCCATGTCCTCCTCCTCACATTCTATGGGACAGACAGCGCTACTCTCCCCATCACTCTGATGGAGAGGCTAAGGCACGAGGAGAGACAGGTTCAATCTCCAAAGCCATGCAGTCCTAGTTGATGCTGCTCTCCTCGTATGATGTAAATATTTGCTGAAAGAATAAGTCAACGGCCAAGCAGATCTGGTCTTGGGCAACCAATTTCGCTCTCTGAAATCCATTTCCTGCATCTGTAAAATGGGTGTGAAAATGCTTACCTTTCACAGGGTAAAATGTCCATTTTCCTCCCTGCCCCCCCTTCCTTTCTTGGGGCACACTTTGCCCATTTATAAACAACGAACATTAGACTAGTGCTCTGTAAGGTCCTTTTCATTCTGACATTTTAGGAGCCCAAGGAAGCCCCTGGGTCTGGCTGGGCCTGGGGTGAGAAAAGGAAGGCTGACCTTGGGCCAGGGCGAGCACACAAGGGTCCTTATGCTGCAGATTCTCGACCTCCAGCCCTGACTAGGCCCATTGGTGCATGAAAAGGGCGGGGGGGGCGGTGATTAAAAGAAAGGTCTTCGGGAATGCTGGAGAAGGAAAAGAAGCCAAGTGTCTGGATTACATGACCCCAGGCTGCAGCCCTAGAATGCCTCTCCAAACATTCTCCTTTATCAGGAAATTGGAATGTGACTCACACTCCGTGGTCCCCCAAGGCTTTCTTGGCTGAGCAGGGCTGCAAATTGTTCAGCTAATGAGGCTGCATTCTATAAACTCAGCCTCCCACACAAGCAATCACACTCCCCAAGGATGGCGCCCTGGGGACTGCTGCCCCCTACTGTCAGGAGAAGGAGCTGCGCAGGCTGGGTGACCGGGCAGGGGTGATGGACCGTCCAGGCCGTGAGGAAACCGGCAGTGGGCCTAGCGTTGTCGGTTCACGAAGACCTTTTCATACGCAATCCTTGGATTCTTAAAACCACCCTGTGGGTTCAGCAGGGTAAGTCTTTTTCCGTCATTACTTTGCATCTAAAGACACTGAGGTGCAGTGGGGGAGGGGTTTAGATGGGGGCCGCTATTCCCAGGACCCCCACCACTTTCTGGGGTATGATTATCTCTGCAGGAGAGGCCAAGGGCAGATTGTGGGAATTCTTCCATTGGTTTCTTAAAAGCTATCATTGGCCTGAGCTGATTTATAAACATCCACAATGGGGAGAGCCTGATAGCTTTTAAAGATGGTGATTTGTGGGGTAATAGTGGCTGCTCTTCACGACTAAAAGACTGAGAGACAGCGTTGCTACATCTCAAAGTCCCTTCTCCAGGCATCGAGCTTTCTGAGCCCCCAGCTCCTGCTAAAGATAATGGCAAATCCACCTTCCTCCAAGTGTTGGCCAGCCCAGCTAGCAGACAACAGCATCGTCAGTCTAAAAGGAAGGGGGAGATAACAGATAAAAATGTAGCCTTTGCATATTATTTTCCACAATTTCTTGTACATTACCCTTCTTCTGTCTCACCATAAGAAAAATTGGGAGAGGCGTAGCAGGATCACAAGGGAATGAAATACTCAGTTTTCAGTTTTTCAACTGCTAGACTGGATCTTGAAACTCAACATATTAGGCAACTGTTAGAAAAGCCAAAACGTTTGGTGGCAAGAGCCAAGTTGTGGTAAGAACTTAAAAGGCTCTTGAGACTCTAAAACGGAGCCCCGAGGGAAGCAGGAGTAAATTTTCCCCATAACAACAGGTTACAAAGAGCAAAGAGGAGGACGTCCCTGGATTGGGAGAAGGAAGGAGGTTTGGAGCACGTGCCCTTTCCAGGCTCGTTGCGGCAAGCGAGGGAAGCTGCACAAACAGCGCTGTCAGACCTGGGGAGGAGGGTCCTAGGGGGTGTCAGGGGTGGCGCCTAGAGCCACGCCTGGGTAAATGTGCTCTGCGCATGCTCCTTCCTTCAAGCCTCCGGACCTCGGGGAGAAGCGGCTTTCAGATGAGAAAGAAAGGCTTGCGCGTTTCAGAAAGGCACGTTTTAGCTCGTTAAGTGGCGGGGCTGTTCAGGCCCTCCCCAAAGTTGAGGTTCTGGGATTCAGTTTATGTGTTGTCTCTTTGGTACTCTGTGTGTATACAGAAGTGAATAGTAGTTGCCTAGTTACTAAAAGCCAATAGAATACGAAAACCTAGAGACTTAACATCAAAACTTATTAAAAGGGTAAAGAACAAATGAATACACAGAAAGAACTAGTTTTGTCTGCAAGGTGTTCGTTGTGTTTCCATTTTCAGCTTCTAGCCCCTGTATGGTAGAAGCTTGCATTTTCCTGCATTTATGTGCGTATACACACACAAGCAGTTACACATGCACAAACAGTGCATGCTCGTGCACACACATGCATACCACACGTGAGTGCACACACTCACACCTGCATCCACATGCACATGCTCACACACATGCATGCACGCACAAGCACACGTGTGCACACTGGCTACCCGTGATACTGTTCTAGGCTACTCCTGACTGTCCTGGTCAAGTTCTTTCCTGAGGACTCAAACCCTCTCTCTGCACTGATTATCTTCTACAGTGAATGAATGGTTCAAAGGCCCACAAACTCCCTCTGCAGATGTGCCTTTGAAGAGCGCTGAGCAATCTCCCAGCTGAACTCACAATGAGCTCTGAGAGCCGCAACTAAGAAAGTGCCCTGCCAGCCTCTGCAGGCCACACTGGGACCCAGGCTCCTGGGCTCCCAGCTCTTCATTTCACCAGCTTTGCACCTTACGCCAGCGTTTCACCCTTCTTGAACCTCCGTTGCCTCTTTCGTAACTGGAGATAATAATACCAGCACCCACTTCTTAGAGTTGATGTGAAGATTACCTGGGTAACACCAGAGAAGCACCGAGAACCAGCCATTGGCACAGTAAGCCCTCAGCTGGAGCTGGCATTTTCCTTGCCTGCCCCCATGGTGCTCAGCTTCGGGAACTCCAGAACCCTGTCCTGCAGGCTAAGAGCACCCAGGGCCCAGGGAAGGAAGCTGGCCAGGTACTCAGAACTTCATGGCCACCGGCAGCTGTGCTCCAGAGGGAAAACTGTTCTGCACTTTCAGTTTCCATGCAGTTGGGTCCCTGGGAGCCAGGTTCCTTTCTTAGTTTTCCGAGTGCAAGTTCCATTCTGCCTGTGAGCATTGGCCTTGGACCCCTGAGTCCACCCCTGCCTCCTTCAGGGCTCTATCCCATTCCCAACCTTGGCATGGGAGCTGTTTCCATCACTCAGATCCTCCCTGAAATCTCATTGCTGCCACCCCCCAAACTGTTCAGAGACTCTGAACAGTTGCTGCTACCCCCCAAACTAAGAAGGTAGTGCACCAGGAAGCACAGGCCTGGCAATCTCCAAATTGAAGCCTCCTGGAAAGAGTTCAGAGACCAAGCAAAGGACACCATTTTAACTCTGCTGAATGGAGTCTTGGAAAGAAGACAACCCTGGAGAAAGGCAAATTCTCCTTGGGCCAACATGGGGGAACTGATCACATCCTCCACGCGTGGACCATGCACGTGGCCTACTGGAATGTGTTGAGAGTCCCAATAACTCGATAAGGACTTGGGAGTTGAAAGCCCAGGACAACTTGCTGAGCCTGACCCCTGACCCCACCCCAGTGGTCCCAGCCAGAGAGCCCATTTGCTTGGAGCCACGTCCTCAGAACTACAGCAACTTTGTACAATGAGAGCATATTTCTGTTCTGTTTTTAAAGCCTTCAATGGCTTTCAATATTCTTTATGATCTGTAATCGTGAAAGCATTACTACTAACAATAATAACCAGAAATCGTCAAGACCTGGGTGCCTAGTGCTGTGCCGAGAGGTCCACTGGCGTGACCTTGTTTGATGTGTCGTGGCCCACCTCAGGCAGGTGGCCCTGCCACCCCTACTCTGCAGAGGAAGAAGCTGAGGTTTGGGGGAAGGTGGCAGAGCCAGGACATAGACCCACGTCCTGCCCCAACACCCAATTTGCTGGATTGTCTGTTTTCCCTGCGACACTTCCTGGGTTTCTCAGGGAATGTTCCTGGAGCTGCTTCCCAGAGCCCCTGTCTCACAGGTGTAAGTTAAGTTCCATGGTGAGCACTGAGCTCCCCCTGGGGTCTCTAAGTTGGAAGCAGAGAAACACCATGTCTATCTGTTCTGCAGCTGAACCTCATCAGAGGTTCATTCTAGACCTCCTGGGACTTACCCTGAGAACCACCTGGTGGGGGCCACCAGCTACTGGAGCTTCCCCTTGGTTCCTGTTCTGGATGTCCAAAAGCACTCCCTGGTCCTTCCCATGGTTGAAAAGGCCCCCAAGTCCCTATACTAAATCTCTATCTACTCAATATTCTTGGAGCAGGTTCTGTTACTCCATTGAACCCCCCCTCTAGCAGCCTGGCCATGCTTGGAGGCCACCTGCCTGGCCCTGCAGGAACCTCTCTCCCCTCCCACCCTTTGCCTGGATATCTTTTCACACCAGGGCTCTCACCTGCCTCCAGCCCAAGGCCCCGCTTTTCCCTGCCTTCCTGTCTTAGAGCACATCTCTCCAGAGAAAGTCTCTCTTGACCCTGGGCCTGTAATAGGTCTCCTGGCCTCAGGCCCCCAGCCCCTGTACATCCATCTTCCTGCTCCCTGTCCAGCTCTCCAGATACATGGACAATGTCTGTTTTGTACACCATTGTACCTAGCGCGGGGTCCATACATATTTTTTTGCAAAAAAAAATGAATGAATAAATGAAAAAAGTGCTAAAAGACTTTGAAATCATGATGATGTGGGCATAGGGAAAGAGGTTATATTCAGCTCAAATCAGTTAAATTCTATCAAAATGCCTATTGTGTACAAACACTGAGTGGCATGGTAAATAGAATATGTCTTAGTTTGCCAGGGCTGCTATGACAAATTCCACCTACTGGTTGCCTTAAACAACAGGCCTTTATTGTCCCACAATTTTGGAGGCTACAAGTCCAAACCCAAGGTCCCAACAGGCCATGCTCTCTCCCAGAGTCTGTAGCATTCTGGTGCTGGCTCGCTGCAATTCTTAGGGTTCTTTGGCTTGCCTCGCTGACTCTGTTATGTGGCGATCTGCCTCATTCTCTGGCTTCTTCTGGTTCCTGTCTTCTCTGACTTTTGGCTTTTATTAATATGTCCAATTTCCTTTGCTTATAAGGACTTCAGCCATATTGGATTAAGGCCCACCCTGATTCAACTGGGCCTCATCTATATCTTATATACCTATATATATTGACCCTATTCACATGTGAGTCCACACCCTAATTACTAATAACATCTTCAAAGGTCCTATTTACAAATGGGTTCACCCCCACAGGAATGCAGAGGAAGACTTGAACATGTCTTATGTAGGAGACACAATCCAACAGGCTACAAAGATGAGCACCAGGAGCCCAAATACTAGGAGGTGTGAACAAGACATGTGCTGTATGAGTCAGAGTCTGTGGTCTCGGGGAAGCTGGATTCTATTAAGGCTTTTGGTGACTTCTGGATCACTTTGTCCCTTTAGGTCTATGTTTGTGCTTGGAAAAAAGGCAGTGCCAGTAAGGAGGCCACTCTTTCATGCATAAAGGCTGCTTCTTCACTCAGCAGATGGCAAAGGATTTACCTGAAAGAGAGCTTACTTTATTTCCAGAATTGTCTAGTACCTTCAGGTACAAGAGTAACTGATTGGTATCCATTATTTGAACAGCCCACTTAAAGAATGAACTTATGGTTTTTAACCATTGTTATATATTCCTTCGAGGTCTAGGAAAGCAATCTTTTTTTTCATATAAGCAGAATAGCTGATACCTTGTTATCATGAGTGTAGAAGGAAGGGGAAGGGAAAACAGTTAGAGGGACAAGTCCAATTGAAATCACAACCTCTTTTTAACTTGTGAAAATCCTGTATACATATTTTTTAAAACCTATTCTAGCTTGGATAAATTACACTGGAAAGCAAAGAGGACTCGAGGTTTTCCACACCAAGTATCATCTGTAGTTAGCTCAATACAGCTGCCCTCTCGGCTCCCCCTGCCCAAGGGCTCTGTGCCCTGTGGCCCACAGGGGAGTGTTTCTGCAGCTTGTGATATGTAGACGCCCTTTGCTATAGAAAATGGTTAAAAGTAGCCAGTTGAATTAAACCTATAGTGCTATGTTTCTTTGGTCTTTTTTCTTTTAATTTTAGCACTCCACAATTTTAAGTTAACTTTAACTAATATAAAAATCCTTGTGGTGGTTCAAGGTTTTTATGGACCCCGTAAAAATCACATCCTTAGAGCTAATCCATTCCTGTGGGTGTGAACCTATTATAAGCAGGAGCTTTTGATGAGGTTACTCCAGTTGGGGTATGGCCCAGGGTGGACTTAACCCTCTTACTGGAGCCCTCTGTAGCTGGGATGAATAGAGAGAGATAGGGAGAGAAACACAGACTCAGAGAGAGAAAGCCAGAGGAAGCCAAAAGCTGAGGCAACGAAACTCAGGAGAGAAGGGAGACCATCAGAAGCCGCCATGTGCCTTGCCACATAACAGAGGAGTACAGGATCATTAGCAGCCAGTCTTTGGGGAGAAAAGCACCACCTGATGAAGCCTTGATTTGGACATTTTCATGGCCTCAGAACTGTAATTGTATAAGTTAATAAATCCCCATTGTAAAAGCCAACCCATTTCTGGTATATTGCATTCCAGCATCTAAGTACACTGAAATGGATTTGGGTACCAGGAAAGTGAGGTGCTGCTATGCAAATACCAAAAAATGTTTAGAAACATTTAACAGAAAGAATCGTAAGGTGTTTGATGGAAAAGGCCTAGAATGCTTTGAAGAGACTATTGATAGAAATATGGAATGCTAAGGGTACTTTATGAGGCCTTGGACAGAAATGATGAATGTATCATTACAAACTGGAGGAAAGAAATATTTGTTTTAAAGTGGCAGCAAACTTGGCAAAATTGCGTTCTGATGTCAGATGAAAGGCAGAATTTGAAAGTGACGAGCTTGGGTATTTAGCTGAGGAGATTTCCAAACTAAATGCAGGAAGTGTGGCCTGGCTTCTCCTTGCAGCTTATAGTAAAATGCAACAGGAAAGGAATAGGCTGAGAACTGAACACTTAGGCGCGCTCACACACACACACACACACACACAAATATGTATACACACAGAAATTGATGGTTTGGAAAATTCTGAGCTCCCAGAAAATGAGTCCCCAGAGAATAGTGACCCATATGAGTACTTAAATAACCATGGATCCAGGCAGCCATTTCAGTGGAAGTCAAGATTAGAAATGCAGTTATTTAGGAAGGATTTATGGAATGTCTGACTGTCTGACAGTTGGGAACCCTATGTGCTAATGCAAAGCCAACAAGCTTTTTGCAAGATTTTTATGAACAGAACCACTGTCAGCCTAAACTAAAAGGGACAGGAAAAGGACAGATTGAAAGGAAAATATGACTTCAAATGCAGAAAAATGGAAGCTAAGGTCTGGACTAAAGACATCTTCTCAGACCAAAAGAATGAGCACACTCCTGTGTGTGCAGAGGGTGAGTATGCCCCAGCACGTGAAGAGGGCAAGCCCTCTGCCCCTTTGTTCAGGAATAGTGCTGCCATCCCAGGCTTAAGAGAGAGGGGAGCATATTCCCCATGGACTGGAGAGAGTATGGCGGCCACTCCGATCTCCTTAGAGGGTGGAGTCTAGAGTTTGAGTTCAATCACCACCCAGATCCTTGATGAGGGTGGAGCTGAGAGTATGGCCTTTGGGCAAGCTCTTGGAAAGGGTGGGGCTGCTGCTCCATAAGACCCCAAGAATAAGGCATCATTCTATAGACAACTTTCAGAATGTGAAATCTAATGGAGGATGCCCTGAAGGTTTTTAGAACTGTTTGAGACCTGTGCCCCCCGTTTTCTTTCCAATATCTCCCTATAGTAATGGGAACATTTATCCTATAACTCCCCCTCCTTTGTATATTGGAAACAGATAACTTGTTCTCAGTTTCACAGGTCCACATCCTAAGGGAAATTGCCCCAGGACAATGGGCAGAGGAGTCCATGATCATTAGCAGCCAGTCTTCAGAGAGAAAAGCATCACCTGATGAAGCCTTGATTTGGGCATTTTCACGGCCTGAGAACTGTAAGCTTATAAATTAATAAATCTACATTGTATGCTAATCAAAACTACAATGAGATCTCATTTCACACCTATTAGAATGGCCACTATTAAAAAGTTGGAAAACTACAACTGTTGGAGAGGACGTAGAGAGATAGGAACACTTATTCACTGTTGGTGGGAATGTAGAATGGTATAGCCACTGTGGATAACTGTTTGGCAGTTCCTAAAGAAGTTGATTATAGACTTGCCATGTGACCCGGAAATACCATTACTAGGTATGTATTCAGAAGAACTGAGCAGTGACATGAACAGACATCTGCACACTGATGTTCATAGACACGTTATTCACAATTGCCAAAAGATGGAAACAACCCAAATGTCCATCAACCAATGAATGGATAAACAAATTGTGGTGTATGCACACAATGGAATATTATGCAGCTGTAAGAAGAAATGAAGTCATGAAGCATATGTCAACATAGATGAACCTGGAGGACATTACATTGAGTTAAGCAAGCCAGACACAAAAGGACAAATACTGTGTGATTACACTATTCTGAACTAAATATATTGTGTAAACTCATGGCATTAATAATTAGAATAAAGGTCACCAGAAAATAGAATGAGGACAGAGAATGGAAAGCTGAGGGTTAATCTGTGTAGAATTGGTAGAAAGGTTGTTTGTAAATCTTTGGAAATTAATAGAAATTACGAAAGCACATCATAGTGTTTGTAACTAGCAAAACTTATTATATGAGTATGACAGTGGTTGAAAGGGAAAGTCTAAGGACATGTATATTACTTGAAGGGAAGCTAAAAAATGTAACATGGGACTGTATAATATAGTGAAACCTCATGTGAAATACAAATATGGGTAATATTGCATATATAAGACAGTTTTTACAAAATATAAATACAAATAAAATAGAGAGATGGAAACAGAATAGCAGCTGCATATGAGAGGGGAAGCATAGAAAGATTGAGAGGTGATGAGTTATTTGTTGTTGTTTATTTCTCCGTTTTTGTTTCTAATTATTATTGGAATAATGAAAATGCTTTAATAATGGTTGAAGTGATGAATGAACAACTACATGATTATACCAAATACCATTGATTGTATACTTTGGATGGATTTAGGCTTTATTAATATGTATCAATAAAATTGATTTGTTAAAATAAATCCACATTGTAAAAGCCAACCCATTTCTAGTATATTGCATTCTGGCAGCCTACAAAACTAAAACAATCCTGAATTGTTATTAAATTTTTTTAAAAAAGACCCGCCCCCAAAGATGCCCTATCTGCATCTTTGAACCTATTTTTCCAACAAACTGGAATGTCCTTTTCCTTGCATCCACCTCATTCTCCTACATAGCCCTCAAATGTTAAGGACTTCCTCCCCTGAAAAGCATTTTGTAAGCTTCTTATGCTAAGGAAGATGGCCCTACTTTATGATTCCTCAGTTCCATATATATTTCTCTATTTTAGAATTTCTGACCCTGTATTTTATTTATAGGGTTTCTTGTTTCTCTCCCTAGTAAATGGTAAATTCTTTGAAGTCCTTTTTGCTGTTACTAAAACCTAGTACAATGCCTGGTAGATGGTTAATCCATTTTGAGAGCCCAGATAAACTATGCCAAGTGCCCAAATGAGTCAGACCCTGCTCCAACCATCCTTGTAGCAAGGAGACCACAGAGCCTTTCTGCCCGTGGAGACCTTTCCTTCAAAGAGGCAGGGTCTGTGCAGTGACTGTTTGGCCCCTCGCTCATAGCCTGCTTGTCAGTCTAGGACCTGGAACTGAGTTCTCTTCCCTCACCCTCCCTGGACTCCGAGCTCTGATTTGGACCTCTTCTGTCTTTGGCAACATCTTGAACACTGTTAGAAGCCTCACTAGCATGTACCTGGCTCCTTCCAGAATCTGATTTGAGTGAGGCTGGCCCCCAACCCCAGCCTCAGGGGTATGTGCGGACCCGCCAATCAGTGTGTGACGTTCCCTTACTCATTGTGATGGGGAGGGGGAGAGGCTGTAGCTTACGACCCGTAATTCATCCAACCAAATGAAGCCCAGGCATTCTCCCTGATGGTTTTGGGAAGAGTCTGTCTTCCTGGAGGATGTGAAGTATGAGCCTGGAACTGCGGCAGTGACTTGAGCAGCCACGAAGAAAGCCAGCTTGGGAGCAAAGCCAAATCCAGGAGGAGTACAGAGCCAAGAGAAAATGAGATGGAGCCCTGAGGGAAGCAAGAAGGCTGGCTTTCCAGGGGGCTTTTCGGTTAGGCAGGTGAGCACATTTCCTTGATTATATGAGCCATTATGATTCCTGGTCTCTGTTTATTTACCACAGAAAGCATTGAGAAGGGTTTCAACCTATGGTCTGAGAAGCACAAAGCACAAAGCTAAGACATTCCCAGGAGATGAGACAAAGCAAAGCCTGAGGAGAGGAGCCAAGCACAAGGACCAAGTTAAAGAGAACTCAAGGAAAGCCGCCTAGTTTGTCCCAGCAATCCCTGGACCTCTGCCGCCCCCTAGCAGACAATGGCCAAACTACAACTTCTGCTGCAGGAGCTGGAAAGCAGCGTCCCCAGGATATGGGGTCCCCCTTCAGGCACTGGGGCTTACCAGTGTGCAGCCTTGGGAAGTTATTTAACCCAGCTGTGCGAAAGTGTTCTCATTTGTAAAGTGGGGGAAATAATAATTTCTACCTCTAAGACTGTTAAGAAGTTTAAATGGCCAAGGTGGAGTAGATTTGTCCTACCATCTGAAAGAAATGGGGAGGAAAAAAAAACTATCTGAAAGAGCAGCTTTCAATAGACAAGACATCAGAAATTGAAGCACAAAGGACGGTGATTGCTGAGAGACGGGGAAAAAATGAGAAGATACCTCTGTTGGCCCATCTCACTGCCGTGAAAGTTTCCAGGCCACAGTACTGGTGGGGCTCAGCTGACTCCAAGAGTAGGTAAGACAAAACTGAGAGTCCAAAGAAGCCTAGGCAGATAGAGTCCTCGTGACAGAGTACCTGAAAAGAGAGAACTGTACAGAGAGATAAAAAATTCTTAGATATAACAGCAAAAGCATGATCCATAAAAGAGAAAAAATATAAACTAGACTTTATCAAAATTTAAAGTTTTCTTTCTTTAAAAGATACTGTGAAGAGACTTAAAATACAAGCCATAGAATGGGAGAAAATATTTGCAAATTATATATCTAATAAGGCAGGTCATCAGTGATCTTGACAATAGATTTGGTGGACTGATAAAGGCAAAAGATATTTGCAAAGTCTAAATATAACAAGGAATTAGTACCAAGAATATTTAAGGAATGCTTGCAAATCAAGAAGAAAAGGACCAGAACTCCCAAAGAAAAGAAAGTATGTAAAAGTTATGATCAAACATTTCACAGAAGAGGAAATCCAAATGGTGAACAAGCATTTGAAGAGATGCTCAAAGTCTTTCCTTATTAAACAAATGCAAATGAAAACAATGAGAAACTACTTTACATCCTCAAATGAGGATAATGCCAAATGTTAGAAACCCAGTGTCTGGGCTGGGGGTGGCATATAGACTGAGGAAGTCATTCTCGAGAATTATTTGGAACTACTTCGTCAAATTCGATATAGAATTAGCAAACTCACATTTTGTTATCTATCCCAAAGAAACTCTCACGGGTCCCATGGGAGAGATAAACCCATGTGTTATGGCAGCAGTTTGTGGTAAGGTAAAGTTGATGTCAGTCAATGTGTCCATCAATAGAGAAATGAATAAGTGAAGTGCTACAGATACACACAAAGGAATACCATACAACAGCTAGAAGCAGTGGTTCAGATGTATGCTTGGAAACCAGGATATATCTTAAAAACAAGCACTGAGTGAAAAAGCAAAGGAAGAATTTGAGGAAAGAAGGTCCATAGAACCCTATATTAAAGAATATATGTGCACAGAAAACAGAAATACATGTTCTACAAGAACACAGAAAAGGAAAATGTTGCATGTGGAATCCCTGGGGTGGCTGTTGATGTAGAGAATGAGAAGTGGGGAATGGGGATAAAGGAGAAAAAAATGAATAAATGAAACAACAGAGAGCTCTTGCACAGACAAAAGGCAATCGAGTGTTTACAGTCAATTTAAATCTCTGCACCTGAAGTACAAACAACACCCACACATGCCATACATGTTCTTCACCTTAATCTGCATTCCTGTAGGTGCGACCCCTTGTAAACAGGACCTCTTGAAGTTGTTATTTTTAGTTAAGGTGTGGCCCAACTGAATGAGTTTCGGTCTTAACCTCCGTTAAGGCCATATAAAGAGAACCCAGAAGTCAAGAAGTGAGAATGAAGAGGACATCATTGTGTGACAGAGGCAGAGATCTGAGCCAAGGGAGTGCAAGGATTGCAGTATGCCAACACAGAAACTACAGACCCTGGAAGGAAACCAGCCTTCCAACCTCCGAAACCTTGAGACAATAAATCCCCATTCTTTAAGCCACCCATTGTGTGGTAATAGTCATAATAGTCCTGGTAGACCAGGACATTTGCCTTGGCATTTTATTCCCCCAAGAGTTTGTACTGCACTTGCTATGTTCTTCAGGTCCATTTCATCCCAGGCAGTGCCTAGCTGTGGCCAAAATAATCATGTTGATGTACTGATTAACACTGAAAGTGTTACCTCTACTGCATGACAATAAATCCAGGATTAACCAGAACTCCCAGTTAACAGCAATATCTTTCTGGTAATACCTCCACTTTTAGAAGTAATGACCTGAAAGGATATAGCTACCATCCACCGAGTGCCTACTATAAGCCTGACATAAACTCCCACTTTGGAAGTTTTATAAAACTTACTAGAAGTTTTATTAAGCCTTAAAAGGAAAAAAATCATATAAACCTCATTTACTGGTGAGGAAAATGTGGCTCATTTGGACTCAGCAACTTGCCAGAGGTCACTCAGTGAGTAAGTAGCAGAATGAAGATTCAAATTCAGTGTATCTGGCTTTTAATTGCCCACTGAAAGTTAGAATTTTTTCAATAAGGATGCTTCCAGGGAATGGCCTAAGAGCAAATGGTTTCTACTTGATCAAGTATACCTATACAATTTTAAGCTCTTAGTAATAACTTAAGTCCTGGATAACTATTAAGCTACTTGCCTGTGCTAACTCATGCCCATTGGAAGTAGCTGCCAGGAGTCTTGTATTGAGAAGGATCATGCAGCTGAGTATGGGCAAAGTGAGAAAGTTGGCAGAGATCGAGTTCTTATTATGTCATAGCCCAGGAGGAAAACAAGCTGTAAAACAGTGGGTCTCAAACTTTAGCAGATGTGGGAATCCCCTAAAAGGTTTTCTTAAGACACAGAGTCCTGCCCTCCCCTCACCCCAGAGCTCCCAATTTAGAGGGTCTGAGCTGCATCTCAGACAATTCCAAGTGCTGCTGATGGTGCTGGTCCAGGGACCACACTTTGAGAACTGCTACTGCCTGGTGTGGATGCTTCTTCATTCTAAGTGATGACACTGAAGCATCATGAAGTGAACAATCATTGCAAAAATAGGATATGTCTGATTTGTATTCTCTGGTTAATGAAACAATTTGGGGAAATATTTCTGACATCTAAGTTTTCATCAAGAATTAATTCCTTTTTAACCTTCAGAAAAATGACCACTGAGCCTGAGCCTCCCAAAAGATTATGGTAAAAAGTTGGGATCACATAACTTTAATTAATATTCCCAAAGCAACAGAGGCATGTCACTAATGATCTGCCTGGATGGAGCTGAAGTGTAGGGGGAGGGTACTGTGGTAGATTGATTTATGTAGCTCCCAAAACCATGTTCTTAATCTTAATCTGCATTCGTTTGGGTGTGAACTCATGTGTAAATAGAACCTCTTGAAGATATTATTTTTAGATAAAATGTGGCCCAACTGAATGAGGGAGGGTCTTAATTCATATTGCTAGAGGCCTTATAAAGAGAACCTAGAAGTCACAGAAACAAGAAAGGGCATCGCCATGTGACTGAAGGAAAAAATCCAAGCCAAGGAACCCCAAGAATTGCAGCAAGCCAACACCAAAATGCTACCAATCACAGGAGAAAGCCAGCCTTCCAGCCTCCAGAACCACGACACAATAAATTCCTGTTGTGGAAGCTAACCCATTGTGTTGTACTTGCCATATCTGCCCTGGCAAACTAAGACAATGGACCAGACAATACTTTAGACTCTCTCATACTGTGAAATTCTATGAGTCCCTGAATTCCAGCCAAAATTCCTGGGACTAAGCTTAAAAGGAAGAAATAAACCTTCTAGAAATATAAGAAGGTGCCATTGTTATAGTTATTATGGACACCAATTATAAAAATAATACTAATCATGCTCATGTATCTTGTGTGAAGAAATCTAAAACCATGTCGTTATAGCTATTCAGAGTCTCAAAAAAAAAAAAAAAAAAAAAACAAAGGTCTCTTCACCTTCAGCAAAGTTGCTTCAGCTTAGATTAATCTGGACCTGAATGTCACAATTAATCCTGTCGAGCCTTGGCAGGGTCCCAGGCAGGAAATGGTTTGCATTCCAACAAGAAAAGCAGCTTTGGTTGCTAGAGGAACCAGCAGGCTCATTGCCTCCACCTCCAGGTGGCTGGACCATGGTTCCCCTGGGTGGGCTCACATCACACAATGAAATGAGGGTCCCTCAGTCTCAAGCCCCGAAAGCAGCTCCCCTCCCCCACTCTACCCCGGAACCTACTCACCCGCCAAGGCAGTGTTGACTGCTAGAAACACCACTGGTTTGTGCAGCAAAACAAAACTACATTTGTTCAGGGTGAAACGGTGATTCCTGCTCTGCCACACATGACCCAACACTAAGTCTCAGTTCTTGCTTTCTGAGAGTTCCTGAATACAACCTTAAACTTGGAGCCAGAAGACCTGATTTAAAGCAGTTCTCTGCCCCTTGAGGCTCTGTGAATCGGGCAAGACAAATAGTACCTCTCCATTCTGGTTTCCTCATCAGTGAGGCTGAAATTCCTGCCCGCTTTGGGATCCTATGCTAGGGTTATTTGAGGTATGACTTCTCACCTACAGAATACATGGTCCAAAAAAAGCAAAGATCAAAAATATGATGGTAAATCCTTCATAAACTTTCCTCTGCCTTACCTTCGGCAGAAGCATGATCATGAATCTTTTGTGGTTCTGTTCACTCCGTAGACTGTGGAAAGGAAGCCAAGAGATTTCTATCAGGCTATTAGAGAAGAGTAGCCGTAAGAGGTGGGAAGTGGGAGTAAAAGGGGGGGCTGACTAGATCTTTTAGGGAAGAGACCAGAAGAGGGATTGTGGCCTGTGAAAGGGGGTAAGGGAGAAGGTCAAAATGACTAGGATTTTGCAATGAAACATTCCTAAAGGCTCCTAAGACATTTTGTTGTGGGTTGCCCATTAAAAGACTTAAAGTCTTATGTTACTTTGACAGCTTTTGGAGTTGAAATTATATATTTATGGATGTCTGTCATTGCAAAGCCTGGACCTGCAGGCCAAGGCAAGCAGCAAAAGATATTTTTTTATTGTATATATTTAAATTAAGTGCATTTTAGGGTGCAAGCTAGGGTTTCTATATGTAGGCACAGTGATAATAATAAAAATGACTCCTTGCACTTCTATATGGCCCTCCGTGTCGGAAACATTGTCATATGTTGAATACAATTCCGTGCCATCATTAAGCAAGGCAGATTTTGCTCCCACCACAGAGCTGGATACCGGATGCAGAGGTCACTTTTCCTAAGGAGAGTAACTATAAGAATTCCATGTCCAGTTAAGGCAGAGTAAAAGAAGTGGAGAGTCATTTTATTGATGGGAAAATGCTGGATCTTCCTGCCTCTGTTAGAGGAAGATGAATGCTGTCTTCAGAGTCCACTGTGGTCCGATCTGTGCAGCTCCATATAGTCACAAACGTGTACGTGTATTTATATATACATGCGTATACATGTATTTCAGTTAACACAGCCCATCTCATTAGCAGAGAGTGGCTCTGCCCTTGCCTGCGCTATACCATGCCAGGGCTCAGGGGCACAGGAACCATCTTTAAATGCTGATTCATGAAGAGAAGGCTATGAGAAGAATGGTGGTCTTCACCTGTGTTCTCGGATGGTCAGAGGGAGACAAACACAGACAAGCTGCCTCTTCATAAATGGGTGAGCATGGAAGCCAGCTTTGCAGGTAGCCAGATCTTTCTCAAGCTTCAGGGATCAGGCCTGGTCCTGCCCCTGGTTCTGAGCTGACTAAGTGCTTGCCAGCATCTCCTTGCCAGGGAATGAGGCTCCTCATGGTACCTAAAAGTGCTACCCCTCTCCACTTACACACACTTACCCCAGCCCCAGCCCAGGCTGCCTATCAGCTCTGGCTCTCTCCATCCATGGCAGCCCAGTCTGTCTCCCGCTAACCCTTCTGTTTCTGAAAGTGCCTTGAGAAAGCAGGAAAGCAGTGGCTCTAATAAGGGGAGAGGGGGCAGGATTTGGGTGCCCCGACAGAGGTTAAGGATTAGGAGGAACTGGAGACCAGGGGCAAGTGAGGCATGGGGTAAGTCCTTAGAGCATGGACAATGTCCCAGTCTGGGTGGGTGGGTCAGGAGCAGGGAGACAAAAGCCCTGCCCTGGAAATGGAACACAAACTCCCACCTGCGTGAAGCATAGCATATCCTCCCGGCCAGGACAGTGTCTGAAAAATATCCACTGCTCAGGGCCACCTCTTGTCACTCCCCTTAAAAGGGAATTGTGAAACAAGTGCAAGATAATCATCCAGGCAGGGTTAACTCCATATACTGTATCGAACCAGGAGCAAAATGCAGAGTAACAAAAAATGCAAACCACAGCCTTCCCAGTCTGTGGAGACATTTACCACCATGTGGTCATCCTCTTGGGTCAGGGAAACCCCCAGTCCCTCCCCTCTGCTGAGGATGCCTCTTCCTTCCCATCCATGTCTGTGGCATCACCCCCACCTGGTGAGGTCACCCCTGCCCATGTGCTCAGAGCCCACTGCAGCTCTGAAGTCATCTTTCAAGGGCAAAGGCTACTGTCCCAAATAGCCACCCCTCAGCAGTCACTTGACCATCACTGTCACTGCTGCCCAGTCTAGTCCTTAGAGTTTGGGCACTCCTGCGTGGAGTGGAGACTACGGGAAACAATACCATGCATTCATCAATTCCAGGTCCATCCATTTTTATATTCAAGGACACAAAGAAGGTGGTGTTCTCCAGGCTCTTTGAAGTTGGGTGGGCCATATGACTGGTCTACCCAATCCAAATAGAAGGAAAAGCAAACACATCCACTGAGACAATCAAATCAGAGCCTTCACCATAAGTCTATTAGGCAGCCAAATTGCCATTTGCTGAGACACCAAATTATTCTATCTGCCCACATCAAACAAAGTAACTAGATAACTGGCCAATGTTTACTTATTTGTGGGGCTGGGCCAAGATCCAGGAGATAACTAAATCAAAACTCAGATTCATCCAAATTTGGCATTTTCAGTTGATCTAATGACTGAGTTGTGTTCAAGCCACCAAACTGATTGTGCATTACTAGAAGATGAATAGAGAATTTCAAATAATAGGGTTCCTTAGTCAGGTTTCCTGTCTTCCAGACTGGTATAAGATTTCCAGATGGAAACGAATGGTGTGACAAATGGAAGCAAGCTTGCAAATGAGATAAGCCAAGAGAATGTGAAGGCCAAAATGAGAAGTGGCATGGCAAGGGCTGAGTTAATAGCAGTGCCGGAAAACAAAACAGGCCCTTGTGACTGGGCTGAGTTAAGAAAACAGATATGTCACGGGATCCGGACCTGTTCCTGCAGGTCATGGAGCAATCAACTGCTGTCACGTGCTGGAAACCTGGGGCGGGGGTGGGGTAGTGTCTGGCCCAATGACAAGGAAGGGCTTGAGGGGATGGGGAGGTAGGGGAGGAAGGGGCTCCAGCACTGCCAACCCAGCTGCAGGGACAAGAGGGCCAGAAGCCAGGGCTTACCTGTTCAGGATAGAAAACATCACCTTGATGCAGCCAGCACCTCAGCCCAGCTCAAATGCTCCTTTGTCCATGAGGCCCACAGCTGGGATTGCAGTCTGCTTCCCCCCAACCTCTCTGAGCCTCAGATCTGTGCTTGGGTGTGTAGCACAGAGGAAAGCACACACACTTTGGAATCAGACAGCCCTGCGTTCCAGTCATCCCAACTTGGCCAGTTTCTAGTATTGGTGAAGCCACCTAATTTCTCTAAGTCTGACTTTCCTCACCTGCAGTGACAGTGACATCCACCTGGCAGGGAAACCTGGAATAACCAGCTCTCAACAAGGGTTGGCCTATCTCAGGGTGCCTGAGGAGAGGGTCTGTGTCTCCTTCCTCTTGCCCTCCTTGTGCCCATGGGGCTCTGGTTGGGTCTTGAGAGAATCCCTTTCTGTCCACAGCTGAGGTCTCAAATGCCCCCAAATAAAACTCTGAGGCCACTCTCTCCAGCACAGGGAGGTTCCTCCCACCCTCTGCTTCAGACCCTCTCACACCGTCTGGGTTTCTTGGGTTCTCCTATCTAAAATCTCCTCTTTGCTCCACTCTCCTCCCTCCGTCCCTCCTTTCTTTCCTTCCTTTCCTCCCTTCCTTTCTTCCTTTCTTTGTTCTCTCTTGTTCTCTCTTTCCCCACCTTGCCTCTTCAGGTTAATGACTTGTTGCAAGGTCTACCTATCTCTGACTTGACCTTATCTCCAAAGATGCTGCCCACTGCTTCATTCTCTTCATCCCAAATTCCTCGCCCAGGTTCCCAGAAAATTGTGCCTTTGTTCAGGCTTAGCTCCCTCGCCTCTAGGAGGGTAGTTCAGACACAATCACAGTTGGCAAATGCAGTGGATGTTTGGTTAAAATAATAATAACGTGAGGGAGGCAAGTTATTCTCTCCAGGGTGACCCTCTTTGTCTGCAGGCTCCAGCCTGGTCCACAGCTCTCCTGTCAATCCTGGGGGCACCCTCACATCCTCCAGCACATTCCCTTTTACCTAATATTACCAGAGCAGTCTCTAAGTGTGTGAGTAAGAGAGTACAAGGCACAGAGTGTATCGTTAGAGGGGAAGACTGTATCAGAGAAAGCTGAGAATGCAGAGAGCATGAGTTCCTTGAGGTGCACACTGGGAGAGGCAGAGCTCAGCAGGAGTCAGACAGCCAGCATTTGAGAAATGTGTCCCTTAGAGAACAGCTTGGAGCAGAGTGCACCTGCATCAGGGAGCCCCGCCTGAGAGTATTTCAATCATTGTGATGAGAAATGACTGGTCCCTAAGCTGAGGCAGGAGCAGCAAGCATGGAGAAAAGGGTTAGATTAGAGCGCTATTAAGAAGGGGAGAGCACTACAAATTGGTGCCTGTTTGGATATGGAAGATGAGCCCACTTCCAGGCTTCTGGTTGCAATGTTTCATGGAAGGTGGAACTCCAACAAATGGAGCAAGTGTGGGAGGGGAGAGGCCGGGCTCTATTTGGGGCCTGAAGAACTGATATACCTGTGGAACACCCAGGCTAAGACATCCGGGAGTCAGTGACTTGTATAATTCTGTAAATCAAACCCAACTGCACCCCAAGAAGTTGGAGACTCTCCTGCCTGGAGAAGGTATTTAGAGGAAAGTTTGGAGATGTACAGAAAGCCTGGGGCAGAAGTCTGAAGACCTGACTTCAGTCCATCTCTGAAGTGTCTGCAAAGGAAGTCATGTACTGCTTCTGAGCATCAACCCTCTGTGAAATGAATGGAATAATGAACATAAGCATGCCTCCTGACCCTCGGCAGTAGACTGTACCACAGGCCAGGCACGTCATGGGAGAGAAGGGGTAACTTCAGATCAGGGATTGAGACTCCAGGGGCAATCAGGAGGAAGATGAGTGTCCTCAACATAGGTTACCATCCCCATCCTACTGAGTGCTGGCCCACTGTGAACAGCCAAATCACTGTATCACAAGGACAGAAAGATTCTTTCTCTTCTTAACCAAATGCGAAACCCCCACCAGACCCTTGCTCCAGCCTCTGAGTCCTTGTCAACCCACTATTTTCCTCTCCAGAGATCCAGATCTTAATCCAGGCCGAGGAAAAGTCTGGTTCAATTCAGGTTTGCTTTGCTCCCTGGAAAGGACTCAGGACAGCTGCAAGGGCTGGGTGATGGGCCAAGGGTTTTCTCTTTGGAGGTGGCTGGCTGAGTCCAAGGACCACTTTACATCTAGGGTGACTGTGCATTTCCTGGGTCCCAAGTGCAGCACAGAGGAGTCCTCTTCCTTCAACAGAATGTGTGATAAAACACGTCAATGGCTCCTCCACCCACAGGAAAACCAAGTTATAAACCAGACCAGAAGAAACTGCCAATGGTCTCTAAATGTGATCAAACACCACCACCCCTGGGACAAGAGTGCTCAATGTGTGATGTCCCCTTTCTCAGAACCATAGCAGAAGACCAGAGAAGATGGAAGCGAGCAACTCAGGGCCAGGCTGAGCCTCCACATGAGTAGGATGAATCCAGGAATCCTGAGGCTGGAGAATACCCCAGAACATCTTGTCTCCTGGATAACGAGGAGTAAGTCAAACCATCTAAACCAAAGGAAGGACAGTGGGCCCAGGTTCCCACTTGCTCTTTGGTCTTAAGGACGTTAACATCTCTGAGGTTGGTTCCTAATCTTCATAGGATTGTGGGTATGTGTAAAGCACTAACAGAGTACTGATAAACAGTTAGTGCTCAATAAATTGAAGCTTTTATTTTTGGAGCTATTCTGTCCTCCTATCCTTTCCTTCTAGATAGGCAAGGTATTACTCCACAGCCACCATCGTCTGCAGCAGAAAAGCCCAAGGAGACCAGGTTCTCTTCCCACTTCTGCCCTTGACCAGCTTGACTTAAGCAAGTCACTCCACCTTTCCAGGGCTGAGTGTCCTCATCTGCCAAATGAGTGATGAAAATAAGTTATGTGTAGGGCCACTTCTCCTTCCCAAGTCTACAGAACTAATAGTCTGAAATTCCATGGATTTCCACAATGTGTGCTTACGTATTACATTGTCTCAATTCAGTGCACTAGGTTTTGCCCCAGCTGCTTCCATGGGAAAGAATGGGAAGATTCTCCTTAGGAGTTTAGTGTTACCTAGATAAAGTCATGATAAGGTCACCTTCAGGGTCCAAATGGCAATGGGCTCCAGGCACAAGAATTCAGTGTGAAATAGGAAGTCCTAGATATTCTGAGGAAACAATAATTTCTGGAAAACTTAAAGTTAGCAAAGAATCTGAATAACATTAATGGATATTTTTATTATATATAAATAATAATGGGAGACAAAAATTATGACAGTGACCCTTCATTCCTGTTAATGTTTTGAAATGTACAAAATGTAGTAAAACTCATAAACTGTCTCGAAGAATCATTCCACTACCTTTTAGTCTCTCTCGTTGATGAGATTTACATTTCCATTAAATTATTCTGACAAAGACTTCCCAATGTCATCTCTCTCCACTCCCATATGACAATTTATGCTGCCCCCTGCCTCCTCCTACTTGACTGTAATACCTTTTAGAATTCAGATTTTGTAAGAGTCTGTCCTAAGAACCTTGGTAAATGGTGTCTGGCAAATCTGCAAAGACTTCCCACTCACATGTGACTGTTGTTTTGACACATTTGGCACATTTCACACAGCCTCAAATGGATCTCCCTTGTCACTCTTCGGGTAGCATGGGGTTATGGAAAGCCAGCCAGAGCTGGGTGGAATGCTAGCACTACCATGTATCATCTGGTTGGCTCTGGACAAAGCACTGGATTTCCATGAGATCATGCTCCCTGTCTGTAGAATAAGCATCATAGAACATCCTTCTATCTTCCTAACAGGAAAGCCTTGTGCATCCAGGAGGAAGTATAAAAGGCACTTGTTTACTATGAGATGCCAAAGAGGTGAGTTAAAATCAGAGGTAAGAGGGAAAAAAAATCAGAGGTAAGAGAGCTGCTCTCTGCAGTGAGATACCATTTCACACTAGCTGGAGCTCTCAGTCAATGCTAGTGGAAGTGAAAATGGCACACTCATTTCAGAAAATTTCTTCGTAGTTTCTATAAAATTAAACATACATCTCCCTTATGACTCAGGATTTCCACACATAGGTATTTGCACCAAAGAAATAAAAACATGTGTCTACAAAAAGAATTGTACTTGAATGTTCACAGCAGGTTTTTTTTCATAGTACTCAAAAAGACCTGGAAACAGCAGGTGAATGGATAAACAAATGCGATATCCATCCACAAAAAGGAAAGTACTACTGATATTAAAATGATGGATGAATCTTAAAACTTTAAGAAGCCATACAGAAAAAGGTACATATTTTATAATTTCATTTATATTAAATTCTAGCAAAACTAATCAATAAGGTTAGAAATAAGGACATGATGGCTGGGAGAGGGATTGGAAAGGTGCATAATGAAACTATCTTAGAGATTGAAAATGTTCTATATTTTAAGTGCCAGTTACACGGGTGTATATGATTATCAAAACTCACCATATCCAAAGGTTACTGTATGTTAATTGCATCTCAAGTTAGGAGAGGGGAGGGGAGGGGAGGGGCCCTCTCAATGAGGGCCACAAGACCAGGAACTGCATAGAAGTCTGTCTCTGGGTGGGAAAGGGAAGCCCTGGATATAATGGACAAAGTGAGGTCCACGGTCTAATCCTACAGGTTCAACCCTGAAATCCAGAATTTAGTTCATTGCCTGTGACTTGCTTAGGAAAGGGTGCCAATGTCTATGGATAGTGGTCTAGTTTTGACTTTCCCCTGAACCCCACAAGGCAGTGCCTATGCAATGCATTCTCCAAATAGCAAACCCAATGGCTGTCTCCACCCAGTTGTGAGCGCTTGTCATTCATCTCTGTAACCCTGTGCTTGGGTGGGGCAGGTACCACCCCTGATGTATGACTTGTACTAATCTGCTAAATGCCATGTCAATCTGTGGAGTGACTCAGAAAACCTAATCTTAGATGCCAAATTACCCAGTCTGTCAATCTTCATGGACTATATCAACTACATAATTATCCAATTTTTACACCCCAACAGTGGTAGTAGCAGGATAGATCTCTCTTCCTGCCACACACTAAAAAGATCCCAGATAGCTTTAAAAGTTCATTGTGAAAAGTGAACTAATAAGAAATGAAAAAGAATGGTCTTGTTGTAAGGAAGCAATATTTACATTAAATCAATGAAAAATTACAATGAATATTGGCAGTATTAAATATACAAACCCTTAGAACAAACTCCTTTCTCTTAGAAAAAAATAAAAACCAAAGAATATATTGAGAAAAAATGCACAAATATTACAGACAATGGGGTGAATAATAGCATAACAAGTTTTTAAAAGTTTAGGTTCAATGATACAAATCTACATTTTAGTCCTCATTCCACTATTACCATTGTATGAATTTGGACAAGTCACCCAACCTCTCTAAGCATCAGTGTCTTCATATGTAAAATTAGAATATCAATGCCTAGCCTATGGCCAGAAATCTCTAGAAAGTGTACTGAAACATAGTAAGCTCTCAGTAAACGTTGCCCATTATTATCTTTATTATATTATTATTATTCACTTTAAATATGAAATGTTAATATTCATGGGTGAGAAAAACTATAAATTTAATTGGAAAGTGCACAGAAGATACAGATTGGCAATAGGCAAGAGAAGATGTAAATGAACAACCTACATGGAAGGAAAGAGAAAGGAGCTGATGTCCAGAAAACCCTGAGCCCATAGGCTCAGCCTCATCTAGTCCTGAAGCCATCTCTACTAGGACCTAACTACCCTCACTAGGTAGAGTTTTCTGATCCACACCCTGGGTGCTGAGGTGAGTCCTGAGTAGCCAAAGAGACAGAGCAAGACCATACTTACAGGTTTGATCTCTATGGCCAGGTTGCCTGGGATCAAAGCTCATCTCTACCACTTATGAGCTGGGCTCTCTGGCTTAAACTCTATAAGCCATGACTTCTTCACATGAAAAGTGGAAATGAAAATATGCATGCTTCATTGAGTTGTAAGGATTTAAAGGGACAATGCATTTAAAGTGCATAGTATAGTGTTTGGAATGCTACTGTTTGCCATTATTATTATTCTTACGAGTTTCATTGTCATCATTCTCTTATTATCATTGTTACTGGGACCAATATGTTCATCCAATCCCTTGGTCTCTCTGGGACTTCAGCATCACTTGGCCAGACCCAACTCAGTTGAATTTGTGCCAATCCTACTTCCAGCAGAGAGGAAAGAGGTAGGCCTCATTCATTCATTTCATATGTATTTACTGGTTCATGTTCTAAGTGCTGGGACCAGGGAACAGAGGAGACCCAAAACTCTACCCTCTTGGAACTCCTGTTCTTGAGAAGAGCAGCAAAAACAATAAGCAAATAATGTCAGATGGTGATAAGAGCTATGAGGAAAATCAAGCAGGAAATGAGTTCTTTGGGCACTGAGTTATGGGGAAAGTTTTTAATTTTATAGAGAGAAGTTGAAAAGGTTTCATCTCATCAGAGACCTAGAGAATGTGTGTGAGAAATCTGTGTGCATATCCAAGAAGAAAGTTCCAGAAGGAAGTTCCAAAGGGAATAACTAGTGGTAGACCCAGGATACAATGGTGTTGGGGGCATCCAAGGACAAGCAAGAAAGCCAATGTGGCCAGAGGAGAGTAGGGAAGAGGGTGCAGATCATGTAGGTAATAGTCAGGATTAAGGGTTTTACCCTGAGTGAGATGAGAGTAATTATATGATTCTGAGCAATGGACTGATTTAAGTTTTTAAAAGATCACTCTGGCTGATGTGTGGAAATAAATTGTAGGGGAGCAAAGCAGAAACTGAGAAACTAGTTAGGAGACAATTGGAAGAATTCAAGCAAAAATGGTTTGAATCACACCAAATATGTTTAATCCCAAGAATTCATAAATATACCGCCCCCCCCAAAAAAAAAAATCTCATTGGTCTCATTGAGAAGGTTCTAAAGCACCAAATAGTTTCTTTCTGAAAACTAGTAAATGAAAAGAATCAAAAAGAATCAAGCATCTATTCTGCCTTTTCTATATGAACTGTACCTTATGGCATAGAAACAGTAAAGGAAGGTAAACGTCCCTTCATTTATTTATTTATTTATTTATTTATTTATTTATTTATCTACTTATTCCATCTAATAAATGAAGAATAAAGGATGGAATTAGGATATCGCCATTTTGCAATCTCTAGTGAATTAATGGATCCAAGCAATGACCATCTGTGGCTGCCAACATCACAAAAGAGAGACAACTGATTGCTATGTGGACCTGAATGAAGTTTGCAACACTTCCTAATAATCCTGAATCAAATTAAGCCTCTAGGTCCAAGTACATATATGGAAGATAGGAGGGACAGAAAAATATATTAAACGAATACCATAATAATGCAATCAGCAAAACCAAAAGTTCATACAGCTCTGCAGTTCAAAGAGATGGTTTCTTTTTTTAGAGAAAGATGATTTCTTTAATAAATAAATGTCAAGGAAGAAAAGATATCATGTGGGTGTCCATATCAAAAGATACCTAACGGTTTCTGTTTCAGGTGATGAAAAAGTTGGGGTAATGGATACTGGGGATGGTAACATAATATCATGGATGTAATTAATACTACTGAATTGTATTCTTGAAAGTGGTTATAATGGGAAATTTTGAGTTGAATATATGTCACTACAATAAAAAGTATTTTAAAAATATGCTCCCCTTAAAAAAGTACTTAAAGAAACATATGGATCAATTGCAATGTATTACTTTATTTGGATCCCGATTTGAAAGACCAAGTGTAAAAAGTAAATACATAACCAATTCAGGAAAATGTTAACACTGACTGGATATTTCATGATTTTGAGTCATTGGTGTTAATTTTTTAGGTATGATAATGATATTGTTGCTATTTTTTAATAATATTTTTATTTTTTAAAAGATACTTAGATTACATAAATGTTACACAAAAATTGTAGGGATTCCCATATGCCCCACCTCCCACACCTCCCACAACCTCCCACAACCTCTCACATAAGCATCCTTTATTAGAGAGGCACATCACCTGCAATAGATATGTACATCTTGGGGCTTTGCCACTAAGCATGGACCATAGTTCACATTGTAGAACACTCTCTCTCCCACACAGTTCTGCATGTTATATGATGATATAAAATGGCCTATATCTGTCATTGCAATGTCACTCAGGATAATTCCCAAGCAAGTCCCAAAAAAGCCCCTGTATTACAACTGCTTTTCCCTCTCCCTGCCCCCAGAGTGTCCATTGGCCACTGGCTCCACATTAATGTTGTAGTTTCTTCCATTGCTTGAATCACAATATGTCTATAATAGAATATCAATAAGTCCACTCTAGTCCATAGCTCTTCCCCCAATCCTGAGGAGTCTGGGATGGTGAAGTTCACTCCACCTCCAATTGAGAGGGGGCTTATATCCTATGGATAAGATGGATGGGACTATCCTGTCTGAAGCTGCAGACTCTCTGCATTCCCTGGGATGGCCATTGTCCATCACCATCTCCCCACCAGGTGTCCAGGGTGAGTCCATTGAGCTCTAGAGTAGGAGTTGCAGCTCCACCGAGATTCCGGGCCCAGCTGGCACATGGAAAGCCCAAAGACTCTTGTCTCTGGAAATACACCTACAAACTCTGGCACCACATATAGGTTTGAATAGAAGGGACATATGGACCATGTGCAGGGAAAACATATTTGGGTCCAACTCTGTCACTCTCAGGAGCAAGGATTCCAAAGTAGGGCCCACTGATAAGGCACGCAACTTTGGGGCTATCTGCCCTGATATAGGACTTGGGTGTCTCCAGAGTCCTCAGGAGCCCCTCTGTTTGGGGTGATATCCACATTGGAAGCCTATGAGGTCCTATTGAGTTGTGCATAAGCGTTACCTCTGGGATGACCTCCCGACTCACTTTGAAGTCTCTTAGCCATATGATCTCATTTATCTTTACCTTTTCCCCCTTTTATTCGAGGTCTTTTTCCAGTCGTATTGCCCATTGGCCCTTGTTAGTAATCCCTCGTTGCCAGGGAGGCTAATCCCCAGGAGTCATGTCCCACACTGGAAGGAAGGTAATGCATTCATATGCTGAGTTTAGCTTAGAGAGAGGCCACATTTGAGCAACAAGGAGGCTCTCAGGAGGCAACCCTTAGGTACTCCATAACAATAGGCTAAGTTTCAATTTCAAGAGCAAGGACTCATAAGGCTAGTCAATAACAAAAGCCATCAGTGGATCATCCTCCTTTGTGTGGCTATTTTTTAAAGTCCTTATCTTTTAGGCAGACATACTGAAATCTTTTCAGATGCAATAAAATAAAATAATCCAGGCAAGAAATGAATGGTGACTTGAATCAGAGGAATAAGTAAAGTGGTGAAAAGTGTTCATATCTTGGATTAATTTTTACGCTAGTGCTGATAAGATTTCCCAATAAAAGACACATTTAAAGTGTGAGAAAAAAGGTGAAATTAGGAACAATCTGAGAGATTAGCCTGATCATCTGGAAGGATGGAATTAGTATTCAGGTAAGACTGGGAGATGAGCAAGATTGGGGGCATTGGGGAAGAACAGGGGTTCTGGGAGGCCATGGTAAATCTGAATTGTCTAGATGTCCAGTGGCAGCATTTGGATGTCTGGATCTGGAGCTGAAGGCAAAGTCCAGGTGGGAGACAGGCTGGAAAGTCCTTCCCATATGGAGGGGGCCTAAAGCAAGCGCGAGTCTAGCTGGGACACCAAGGGAGAGGGTGGAGACCAGAAGAGGGCAGAGTGCTGAGCCCAGGGTGCCCCAGTGTTCAGGGGCAGGAGAAGAGGAAGAACCCACACAGGAGTGGGAGCTGAAGACGGGGAAACCAGCCCATGGGCTGTCCTGGAGCCAAGAGAGGAAAGTGGCTCATGGAAGAAACCGATCACTGGGAGAAAGGACTGCGTGTCAGTAGCCTGAGCTCATGCCTGCTTAGCCGGGGACAGCCTCAGCTCTTGCCCTGGCCCCGGCTTAATTAATAACACCCCTTCACTCTAAAACGTTTCCCAGTTTAGGACTTTGGACTATAAATTACATGGGGTCATTGGTGGCCTTGGCCTGTTTGGAGACAGTTCGAGAGAGAGAGAGAGAGGAACCTGAGAGAGTAAATGAAGAATGCAGATTGCTCACCTAGGAGTTTTGTTGTAAAGGCAGCAGAGAAAGGAGGCAGGGACTGCAGGGTTACATGAGAAAGAGAGGTCTCTTTTGTTTTCTCCCTCCCCCCTTCTCTCTCCTTTCCTCCCTCATGCTCTCCCTCCCTCCCTCCTCCTCTCTCTCCCTCCCTCTTACTCACCTCCATCTCTTTCTGTCTCTCTTTCTCAATTCAAAAAATTCCAGCATGCCAGTGGGAACAATCATGGATGTCTTTTCTGGAGTGATTAATTAGAAAATATTTTAAAAGCCACATGAGGTCCCTCTCCTTCCTCCACCTCACTCCTGCTTGTCTCCAACTTTCTTTCACAATGAAGTACAGGTAGAAATAGTGTGGGGTTTCTAACTCCTGCTTCAGCCCTGCTGGCCCCAACAAGTCCCTTAGTAGATCAGAGTAGAGACACCTGCACCATTTCCAGCTTCACCAGGGAAATGTCTCCACCCCCGTGAAATAATGAAAAGGCTGTTACAGAGTGAACTGAATTTTTTTTTAAAGTCAGGGTTCCATAAGCCTGGAAAATGAGTGGTTTTCGTGCAGAAGGGGGGA
Source organism: Tolypeutes matacus (assembly GCA_026826555.1). Classification (NCBI taxonomy): domain Eukaryota; kingdom Metazoa; phylum Chordata; class Mammalia; order Cingulata; family Chlamyphoridae; genus Tolypeutes; species Tolypeutes matacus. The sequence continues at coordinate 1,252,549 of JAKSZT010054380.1, read as the reverse complement.
GGGGGGATGCACAGAAGCGCTCCTTTATAATTCTAACATCCTTGAGGTCGGTGTTCGGCATTTGGGTACATGTTTATGACATTCCTGTGACATCCGCCTAGCATGGTGCACAGACATTGAATTTTAATTATTCAAGCATAATTCCCCAACTCCGGAATCTTGTTCTGGTGGACAAGATTCAAACAGTGCCTCCCAGGTGCTGCATCCCTCCTTCCCCACGTGGAGAGCATGGAGGGAGGAGTGTGGGCACAGAGCAAGGCAGGACCAACCCTGGGTGGTCGCAAGAAGGCCCAGTGATGGGGGCACGCCCCTCACCCTCCACACCAACCATGTTGGGTGCACCCCCCTCCCCCTCCACACCCACCACGATGGGAACACAACCCCTCCCCTCTACGCCTACCATGATAAGTACACCCCCTTCTCTCCCTCCACACCCACCACAATGGGTGCAACCCCTTATCCCCCTCCACCTCTCCCCACGGCAGCAGGATCCACTGTCGGAGGGATGGAAACAGGAAGCAGAGTCTGGAACCAGCCAGGGCAGCCTCCAGTCCCAGGTCCAGCAGGAGGGGGTGGAGACGCTGGGCTGGGCTGAGGTCCCGAGGCTGCACCCTGTGAATGCATTAGATTTATTCCAGTAGCAGGACCTCGAGGGGAGAAAAGGGCCTTCTCATGAAAGGCAAATGGTTCAAGCCATTTAATCCAAACATTAAGTAAAATTAGATTGATTTTCTAAAGGACCTGGTTACCAATGAATTCATAAAGTCCCTGTAAGAAAGATTTATGGGATACCCACTGTAAGTCAAGCCTTGTGTGAGCCACTAGACAAGCATGTGGGATTATATCTACATGGCCCTGCCTCCCAGGGGCTCAGAGAATGAGGGGAACAGGGACAAAGACACAAAAACTGCTCAGGCTAGCTTAGCACCTAAGATGTATTCAGAAATATCAGTGGCTATAATGATAACCATTATTATTATTATCATGATCACAGTGAGATAAGGGCAAACATAGGGGTATGGTTGAGGTTTCTAAGCCAAGAAGATGAAATGAACAAGTCTGTCAGATGGTCAGGTGACCAGAGTGAAGGGACAGGACAAAAGGCAAGATGCTGAGGACCTGGAAATGTCTGAGCTGACCACTTGGGCCTTCAAAGCCTCCTGGGGGCTCAGAGTTCCTTCCAGAGGACTGAGGGTCTGGGCCAAAACCCCCAAACCCTGGCCCAAGGGTCAAGCCAGTTTACATTAAAGCCATGTGATGGTTAGGCTAATGTGTCAACTTGGCCAGGTCATTGTGTTCAGGTGTTTGGTCCAGCAAGCACTGGGTTAATTGTAATACAAGAGCATTTATGGACTTCGGTCACCAGTGAGTTTACTGCGTGGATGGCTGATTACATCTGCATCAATCAGGGAGATTGCATCAGCAATGGGTGACGCTTTTATCCAATCAGTTGATTGGGGAAGTGATTTCAACTTTCAGAGAGAATTTCCCAGCTCGTCTTTGGACAGCCGACTTCTCCCAGAAACTCATCAAGGACCTTCGCTGGACTTTCATCAGAGCCCCTGGTTTGCAGCCTGCCTGCGGAACCTGGACTCGTGCATTCCCATGGTTGCATGAGAGACTCTTATAAAATCTCATATTATTGACAGATATCTCCTGTTGATTCTGTTTCCCGAGAGAACCCTGACTAATACAAGCCGTTGCTGTGAGCAATCCTCTGAGGAAAGTGACCTTTATTCCCCCAGCGAGAAACTCCTTTCCATTTCAGCCCCACATGTTTGAACAAATATCAGAGATGAAGGATGCCTGATTGCAAGAATTTTTCTGCAGTGATCTGTGCAACGCCAACCATAAATCTTACCAACTCCTTGGACTGCTCATCATGGAAAACCACAGAATAATTTCCAAGGACATTTTCAGATTCCAGGGACTTCCCAAGGCCATCTGCACTCTGTTTTCCATAAATGAAAAGGATGGAGGGGGCAAAGATTGACTCTGAGATGCTTTATACTTCAATTCCCCAGAGAGTGTCTCCATCTGATGGCTCAAGATAGTCCCTCCATTGGGCTCTCTGACTCTGGAATTTGCCTCTAACACTTAATTTGGCCTGGATTCGACTCATAGTAAGGCTGTCACAGCTTTGCCCAAGCCCCTCCTGGTGAGAAAAAAAGTGGTCCCTATTCAGAGAGGGCTCACCTTCCTTAGGCAGCTATGAGGTTAGCTGGGCCTATTCTGACTTCATGGACAGGGGCAGCGGCCCCCAAGAGACTGGCTTCATTAAGAGAATGGGGCCAGAGGGGTGGGTGTAGGACCAGCCTCTCCCTCCCTGTTCCTTCTCTTCTACTTATTAATCTCCCTGACCTCTTCTAGCTTCCTGCACTCCTAAAAGACAAAAGACCCTAATGTGGGGGCTCAGGGTTTGTTTGCTTGTGTGCTGGGGGGTTGTTTTTGTTTTGCTTTGCTTGCAATACACTTTCCTCTTCCACGAGGAAACCTGGAGCCCCTTATGTCCTTCTGGGCAGCAATCAAGTGAAAGGCAAATATTGGGTGGCAGTGCAGCAAGAGGGCTGATAGGCCACGCCACAGACAGTCAAAGCCGCTCCGCTCTCCTGCAGGCACAGCAGAACTGCCTCCAGAGCTGTGCAAGGATGGTGCTGCAAAGGAAATCAGCCATCAGGCCAAGCAGAAACCCAAAGAGGCTGCGTCCTGCAGAGGCCTGTGTGGGTGCTGGCACTGACTGCTGCAAATAGATTACAAAGTCAGAAGGGCCTGGAGAGGCGGAAGGCAGGACTGCTTCATGGAGGAGCTGAGATTCTATGCAGGAAACCAGAGCTGGACAAAACCCACCAGGCGGGACTCGGTCATCAGAAACCAGAGAAAGAGTCCTTGTGCCAGCTGATGAGATGGGGCTGAACTCCCAAACCAACAGCCTCCCAATGCAACCCCTAGTTAAAGTGCACACCAGCTCAGTCACAGACACTGTGCTGGAATTGGCTCACATCTGTTTGTAAGAGGCAACTGGGAAATTTTCAGGAATTTTGAAAGTTGGTTGTTAAAGAGGACCATTGTAAAAAGTGAGTGATACAGGGAAGTGGCTGTGGCTCAATTGATTGGGCTCCTGTTTATCATATGGGAGGCCCTGGGTTTGATTCCCGAGAACTCCTGGTGAAGGCGAGCCGGCCCCCGCGGCACGTTGAGCTGACAGCCTGCGTGGCGCAGTGAGTTGGTGCAGCAGGATGATGCAGCAAAGGGAGACAAGCAGACATAGAAAAAGCAAAAAAGCAAATGGACACAGGGAGCACAAGCAGTGGGGGGCGGGAGGGGGTGTTAATTAATTAATTAAAAAATAAATCATTTTATAAAGTGAGTGATACAAATATTCAATTAGATAAAGAGTATATTAAAATGTAACAAATGCTCCAAACTCATCATGTTCTAATAGTTTTTTGGTTTGGGGTTTTTTTTCACATCTCCCCATTACCTCTGCTCTCAGTTATCTAATGCCTGCTGTCTCTGCCTGGTGGAAATACTATAGAAGGCCGTACTTCTGTGCATATCTTCCCACCTCTGCATTCAGTGACGTCATCTTGGTTGGCTTAAAATCAGCATGGTAGGAGAACTTAAACCCCAGGAATCGGCAGATGGTACAAATAAGTGCTTCTTTGAACCAGGATGCAGGCCAAATGCAGGCTGAAGGGAAGATGTTCGTATCCTTGGAGTCACAGCTGGAAGGCTGTGGTCCTCAGCTCATTTGACAGATGGGGTCACAAAGTCCCAGGGGCTTTTTCCAAGATAAGGAGACCCCAACGTTTCATTCCCAGGCTGACCCCACAATACTGATGTACCCAGAAAACATGGATGGGACTGGGGTTTATTGGGGCCACGCTTGCCTGCTCAGCAAGTTGGCGACTCGATTTGCGATCAGTATGGACAGGACAGGCAAGTGGTCCTGGGGAGGAGGGAAGGAAGCAAGGGTGAAACAGCAATCCTGAGGGTCTCCAGGGACACTGGACCAGCCCAGAACATGGGCCCCTGGCTGGGAGAAAGGAGCACTCCAGGGGACCGAGGGCCAAGCTTGGCATCAGGCCTCCCCTCCTTCCCAGATGTGCCCAGCCCAGCACTGGCTCTCAGCCACCCTAGAGGGTCAGGGTGAGCTTCCCACGCTGGCCCAGGAGTAGGGAAGCAGAATAGGCCTGGATTTGATGGGAGCAAAGTAAGCAAAGAAGCCTCCAGGACACGCCTGCCTTGCTGGAACAGGTTCCAGGTAGGGTGTGGCTAGAGACGGGGAGGGGTCCCAGCCAGGAAAATTGGGGTGACTCTGATGGGGGCCTCATGGCCATTAAGGGGGCTCCTCATTATAGATGGAATCACGTACCTCACAAAGACATGCTCAAGTCCTAACCCCCAGTTCTGTTGATGTGGACTTATTTGCAAATGGTATCTTCAAAGGTTCTATTAATTAAGGTGAGGTCAAACTAAGTCAGGGTGGGTCTAATCCAATATGTGTGGAGACTGAGCAGAGGAAATTTGAACACAGTCAAGAGTGGTAGGTGATGGGAGACACACAGCCATGTGACAGAGGCAGAGCTTGAGTTGTGGATTGCTGGCAAGCCAGCACCAGAACGCTAGACTTGGGAGAATATCTAATCCTGCCAACCCCATGATTTTGAAATTCTAGTCTTGCAAACTGTGAAGCAATAAATTACTGTTGTTTAAGCCAACCAGCCTGTGGTATTTGTTATAGCATACCTGGCAAACTGAGACACAACTCTTGCTCAGAGTGCAACTCAACAGTGGTCTGGTTTGGAGTGAGAAGGTCCTTCAAGCTTATGAGGTGTCCCCTTGTCTGTCCAGGCAACCTGAAGTTAGAGAATGCAGGGAGCTGGAGGCAGAAGGTGGAAGCTTACATTCTGTTTCTGCTACTTGCCAGTTCTGAGACCAGCCTCAGGGAAATTGAGTCATTTGTTCCTTCATTCAGTACAAACATCTCTTAGGTACCACCAGGCCCTGCAAATATAATGATGAGGGACCCCACAAAGTCCCTGTCCTGAGAATGTACATATATTCCAGTGGAGGGGTGTTCAAGTCTGCTAGGCTGCCGAAATGCAATATACCAGAAATGGGTTGGCTTTTACAATGGGGATTTATTAGTCTACAAGACTATAGTTCTGAGACTATGAAAATGTCCAAATCAAGGCACCATCAGGCTATGCTTTCTACCCAAAGATTGGCTGCCAGTGATCCTGGACTCCTCTGTCACATGGCAAGCACATGGCGGCATCTGCTAGACTCCCTTCTCTTCCGGGTTTCATTGATTTCAGCTTCTTGCTTCAGTGGCTTCCTCTCTCTGTATTCATCTCATTTGTAAAGGACTCCAGTAAGAGGATTAAGACCCACTCTAGGCCACTCCTTATCTGATGTAACCTCATCAAAAGGCCCTAATTACAATAGGTTTACACCCACAGGAATGGGTTAGCTTTAAGAACACAATTTTCTGGGGTCTGTACAGCTTCAAACTATCACAAGGCAAGACAAACAGTAAGCAGGTATACAAATGAGAACATGTATGTATGCACTATGCAGAAAATAAGGAAGAATACTAGATAGAGAGTAGTGCTGTCAGAAATGGGACTGATCATGCCAACAGCCCTACTGACCAAACAGGACTATGGCAAAACACAGATGTGACTCGTTGGAATCCATTGCATGGAGGAGAACTGACATGACCTTAACTATGTGCACTTTGACTCTCCTATATGTCATTACAACATCATTGTCAGATTGCATCCTGCATATATGTTCATTATGTGCTCATTCTGCTGCACATGTTAAACATTTATAATACATACTGCTGGACAGAGTTGGACAGCAGGTCATGCACACTATGCTTCACAGGCAATCTAAGGGATTGTCAAAGGTAATCTTAAAAAATTTATAGATGTTTCCATGGAACGAGAGTGTCCAGGGGTCTGCCAGCCCATCCAGAAAATTTGGTAATTGTCACTCCCCAAGTTGCAGACCTAAGGAGTCAGCCCCAGCATTTCTCTTACCCCTGACCTTCACCCCCACCCTAACCCCACCACTCTTGTATGGACAAGAAGAGAAAGCAACCAAGATAAACATCTGGAGGAGAAATCAGACAGGCCAGAGCCAGTGCTGGGGATAAAAGCAAGAAATCCAGGCTTTGCACTCATGTGTAGGAGCCATTGTTCATTTTGAAAGGGACTGGACCCCCTGTGAGTGGATAAAGAATGGGGAAATAAAACTGTACCTAGCCAGACTCACTCAGTCTCCCACATCTGAGAGTCTAAGATTCTGAAAATCAAACAACAAACAGCATATGAGTCCTGGGGCAGGAGACCAACTCACAAATGTAATTTATATCTCAAAATCCAAGCCAGCGCCAGAGAGCAGGCTGTGGGTATAAATCCCAGCTTGTTCGTACTATGACATCAAATGGTCTGAAAAAAATGAGCAAGAAGGTGTTTTTCCTGGCTAACGGGTCTCACAGAATCAGATCTTGAACTCTTATAGAGGAACATTATAAGGGGCTTCAGCAAAGGCAGGAGGAGATTGGAGGAAAGATGTTTGGATCCTTCACTCAGCAAGATTTGCCTCAATTTTACAATCTCAGGTGTCAGAGCTGGAAGGCTGTTTGTGGTTCTCAAGTCCTCTCACCTCCTTTTATGGATGAATCAAGGCCCCAGAGGTGTTGATTTCAGGCAAGTAGAGACCCAAGTTTGGGTCCCAAGCCACCCCAGGGCCCTGGCATGCCCACCATGGTGCAGTACTAAGGTCTGCAAGGAGCAGTGCTTGTTGCTTCCTCAAGTGGGAAACCTTATCTTGAGACTTTTGTTGTCAAGTCTTTTCAAAGAAGCTGACATTTCTATCCTGGCTGTTTCACTTGGCAAGAACAAGGCATCTACACGCCAGTGTGTGGGTCAGCCCTGAGGCTGCTTCGGCAGAAGTATGAGCTACATCATTGTGAGGCAGAGGGCTCAAAAGCAGGGATGCCAGGTTGGTCACTCTGAAGGGGAGACCAGACCGAAGGCACTGAACTTCCCTCCACAAGTTGTGAGGACTTCCTTAGAAGACTACAAGGCTGGCTCCCCAGGAACTCATACCCCTAAAGACCCCGATCCACACCACACACACACTATACTCCCCGTGCACACCCTACACCCCCAACATGCACACGCTGCACACCCGACATGTATACCCTCCACCCTCTACAGGCATGCCCTACACACACACACACACATACTCTACACACCCCACATGCACACCCTACACACACACATGCACCCACATATATCTTATACACACACAGACATATACACATGCTCCTGCAACCACACACCCCACCCTCCTAGGACACCCATTTGTAAAGAGGACCTTTGAAGAGTTATTATTAGTGACGTTGTGGACTCATTTGTGAATATTATCTTCAAAGAACCGGTCTAGATAAGGCCAAATTGAATCAGGGTGGGCCTGAGTCCATATGACTGGAGTCCTTATAAGCAAAGGAAAGTAGAATAAAGTCAGTAGAAATCAGTAGAGGCCAGAAGTCAGAAAAAGCCAGAGACTAACCAGCGTGTGACAGAGGCAGAGTTGCATCTAAAACTAAGGAAACCCAAACCAGTACCAGAAAGCTAAGGATCCTGAGAGAAAGCTCAGGTCTGTCAAGACCTTCTAGCCTCCAAAACCATGAGACAATGAATCCTCGTGGTGTAAGCCAGCCCCTTCTGTGGTTTTTGTCTCAGCAGCCCTTGCGAATTAAAACAGATGGCCTCAGCTGGAACCGCCCAAATCAGGTCAGGGTGGTCTCCCCTCCTCCAGCAGGCTAGCCAGGACTACTTCAAATGGCAGCTAGATGGTGTTCAGAGAGAGAGTGAGCATGCAAGGCCTTGAGGCGCTCCTTATCACTTCCATTGCATTTACTGTCCAAAGCAAGACCCAAAGCCAGCCAAGATTCAAGAGGAAGGAAAGTAGAACTCACCTCTTGATGAGAATCTGAAAAGTCACACAGCAAAGAGCGTGGATACAGGAAGGAGTGAAGAATTATGGCCATTTCGGCACTGTGCTATAACCATGCCCACCCAACCCCCCAGCCCCAGGGTGATGTGATCAAGAACCATCTGTCCTCAAAGAAGCCTGTAGATCTGAACACAAAGAATGTCAGTGGAGGCCAATGTGGAATGGATACCAGAAGGCCTCTTCTGCAAGCCTCTACAACTTCTGAGAACTTTGCTCAACCCTCTGGAGAAGGAGGTCCCCCAAAAGGACAGAGAGCACTTTCCACCAGCTAGTGGTTAGGAGCTGGAGAAGACGACCTGATTTGGAGGAATGTGGCAACTCTTCTACTTGAGTTTTATAGACTAAACTCCATACCCATTCTAAAAATAGATGAAGCAACCAAGGCTCAGAGACATGAAGTAACTTACCTAAGGCCATACAGCTCGTAAGTAGCTGAGCCCTAAATGGCCCACAAGCCCTGCTTTAACAACCACATGGCATTATACTTCAGGGGCCTGTTGCTTAAATGGTCCATGAATTTTGACAGCCATAGAATGAAATTTGGGGACTGACAGCTACAGAGAGGGTAATTTGTGGGCTGAGACCTGGAAAATACATGTGGCTCTTGGGTTTCCATACCAGAAAGCACTGATGAATGGTCAGCTTTTCTGTGGCTGTGCCTTGGGTTTTCTCTGTGGATGGTACATAACTGCCAGAGCAGAATGGTAGGAAAGGAAAAAATAGGGAAATCACTTTGAAGTTGATCAAAATATGAGTACTGAACCATAATATTTTTTTTAACCTCAAAGCTCCATGAATGGGTTCCCTCTGGGATGACTCCCAGGTTTCACATGTAGGACCCAAGTCTTTTTTTTGATATAAATAAGGGCCTGTTTAAGAGGATGAAGGAAGTAAGGGAGCCCTCCCTGACCACCCTAGGTGGACTTAGGAATTACACAGTGACAGCCCCATCACATAGTGCCTGAGCTAGGCTTTGGAAATCACACAGAGTCAGCAAGAGACAGAGCTGGTTCCATCAGCCAGGGAACTGCATCTTAAAGTCACATGGGAGCTTTTAACAAATACCAGTGCCCAGGCCCGACTCACCAGAGATGCTGATTTCATTGCAATGGGCTGACCTTGTCTTTCTTCTTTTTCTTTTTTTTTTTTTTTCCTTTATGTTTCTGGTTGATTCCAAGAAGTACTGCATTAAACCAGATTGACTGCACGTTGAAATTACCTGGGGCACTTTGTAAAGGTACCGTGCGGGAGCAGATCTGGCTCAAGTAATTGAGTTCCCACCTCCCACATGGGAGGTCCCGGGTTTGAGTCCCAGTACCTCCTGAAGAAGACGAGCAGACGCCGCACCCGTTGCAGTGAGTTAGACGCCTAAACGAGCAGATGCCACAAGCCAGCAGACACCGCAGCCTGCGAGGAGCAGATGTGGCTCAGGTCGTTGGGCACTCACCTCTCATGTGAGAGGTCCTAGGTTTGGTTCTTGGTGCCTCCTGGAGAAGGCAAGCAAAAATGAGCAGACAGATGACAGAACCATCTGGGGGAGGGAAGAGGAATTTTTTAAAATAAGTAAATAAATAAATCTTAAAAAAAAAAAAAAAAAAGTACTGATGCCTTGCTCCTACCACAAGACATTCTGATTTCATTGGTCTGGCATTCAAACTGGGAACTAGAAGCTAGAAGTCCCCAGATGATTCTAAGGTGCAGAAAAGTACAAAACCAATGTCTTAGATGATGCTTAGGGAGAGAGTGATTTTATAAAAGTAAAGGACCCTCTTCAGGGGGTCAAGTTCTCCATCCTGGGGGATAAGACTCTACTAGAAGGCACCTTCACAGGCAGCAAGCCCTGTGGCAGGCATCTGCAGAGCTCAGACCGCCACCTCTGTGGCTCTTCCTCTGCATTCCCAACTCCCTGCATCCTGGAGTGCTCTGTGGGCTTTCTGGGCTTCCCAGGGGACCCTACTGGAGGCTTCTTAGCTCCTGCTGGTTGATTCTCTGGGTCATATTACCTTTGCAGATCATTAGCATCCTGACATCTGAGGAAATTGAGTTCCCAATCCTCTAGGGATGCCCTAGAGAGGCTGTGAGGCACCAGCAACCTGAGAAGAGGCCTTGGTGGCAGGAAGTGCGGTACAGAGAAAGCCTGGCCTGCAGTTGCCCAGGACCAAAGTAGGGAAGGAGGGATGGTTTTCCTGGAGCAGTGGTTCTCAAACTTTAGCCTTCACCAGAGTCACTTGGAGGACTTATTAACACACTAATTGCTATGCAACACCCCCAGAGTTTCTAATCCAGGAGGCATGGGATAGGGTCCCAGGACTTACATTTCTAACAGGTTCCCAGGTGTTTTCGTTTCCTAGTCTGCTCCAGTAAATACCATGAAACCGGTTGGCTTAACCGATGGGAATTCATTAGCTTACGGTTTTGAGGATAAGAGAAAGTCCAAATCAAGGGATCATCAAGGCAATGCCTTCTTCCTGAAGACCAGCTACCTGTGATTCTTGACTCTCTGCCACATGACAAAGCACATGGCGATGTCTGCTGGTCAACCCTGGTTTCCTTGCTTTCAGCTTCTTGCTTCCAGGGCTTTCTCTCCCCACCCCCACCCCCGCTCCATATTCATTCCATTTATAAAGACTCCAGTAAAAGGATTAAGACCAATCCTCAATGAGGTGGGTCACACCTTAACTGAAGTAGCCTAATCAAAAGGTCCTACTTACAATGGGTTCACACCCATAGGAATAGATTAGGTTTGAGAACATGTTTTTCTGCTGTACATACAGCTTCGAACCACCATACGAAGTGATGCTGGAATTGCCTGTCTGGAGAACATCCTTGAACACTGGGTCTGGACACTAGTGTTTTCTACCATTTCTTGTATATGAGCAAGGCTAAATAAAGTACCCCAAATTCTTGTGCTTAGGTTTCCCACCAAATCTTTAGTGGAAGGCAAGCATGCAGATGAAGGATGGAGCTTGTGACAGGGAGAATAATCCTCCTCCCCAAGATGTCCACTTCCTAATTCCTGGGAGTTGTGAATATGTTATGCTACATGCAAAAAGGGATTTAATGTCCCAGGTGGAATGAAGGTTACTAAGATAGGGAGAATCCTGGATTATTATCACAGTGCAGAGCCTTTCCCATCTGAGAGAGATGAGATGGGGGAAGAAAGAGGGGATATTTGCAGTGTGAGAAGGACCTGACCACATTTTCTGGCTTTGAAGATGGAGGAAAGGAGTCACAAGCCAAGGTATGTGGATGTCCTCTAGGAGCTGAGAACAGTCCACAGCTAACAGCCAACAGGGAAATAGAGACCTTAGTCTCATAACCAAAAGGAACTGAATTCTGCAAATGGGTCTTCCCCTAGAGCCTCCTAGCAACACCATAGTCTTAGCCCAGTGGGACTCATGTTGGACTTCTGATCTACAGAACTGTAAGATAATAAATGCATGTGGTTTTAAGCTGCTAAATTTATGGTACTGTGTTACAGCAGCCATAAAACATATAACTAATACAGAGGGGACCCTGACATCACCAAGGCCCCACTGGTTAAAGACCTAGGAACTTGGGGTAAATGAGAAGCATGAACTTTAGGGTACATGTGTTAAGAGGCAGCTGGGATCTCAACCCAAGACTGAGGGTATGGGGGGTTTCTTTGCTCTGCTGCACTGCTGCTCAGGCCCAGCTGCATGTCAAGAGGGAGGCCCTTTCCAGATCCTACAGAATAATCCACATCCATCATGGAGCTCTCACAACACTTGCCCCCACCCCCAACTGGCTCTTCCTCTCCTGACTCAATAGTTGCCCTCTGGGCTCAGTAGAGAAGGATGGACAAGGAGTCTTCAGATTCATCTTCTATTAGCCTCAAGAATACAAGAAATTTGTATATATGTGAATATTTCCTGTGGATATTCATCAATAGGCAGGCTTCAGGATGTAGTAGAAAATGAAGGTGATGTCACAGTCCGTCAAAGCTTATGTGATGCAGGGGTGCTGAGTCCTTCCAGAAGAAAGAGTACTCACAGAGAGCAGTAGGTAGTATAGTCCTAGCTCTGACACTCACTGTGGATATGTTTCCAGATCTCTCTCCTGGGACTGGTTCCCTACGTACACAGCCATCAGGAGCTCAGTGGAGCTCCATGACTCTTTGATTCTGCATTCCCCATGTGCTGCCTCTCATCCCATCTTTGTTCCCTGGTGCTGTTCCTCCAGTGCCCAAAGCTCCCAGTAACCCTCCTCCAAAGCACTCTCTTGGGACAATGTCCTGTCCTCCTGATTGTCCTAAACCTACACCCAATTCCCCATCCATGGAATACTGACACATTGTGGTCAGTTTGTCACTGCCCCCTGCCCTAGGACCTTGCACAATACTCAAGTGGTCTGAGCACATTTAGCGTCCCAGTAAGGTTGGGCTTGGCCATGTGGCTTAGTCTGTCTGTAGAGTGCTGGGAAACCTGATGCGAGAAGATCCCTCACATGAACTGGCACCGCTTGGCTGCCCCTTGCACACCTGTGATGGACAGGGGAAGGGTGTGCACCAGGTAGCCATTGCTTGAGAATTGGACATATGGGGCAGAACTGAACCTCACCTCAGCCTGGACCCACACCCATCTGGATCTGCAACCCAACCCAAGGCAGAGCTCCCCCCACCCAAGCCAACCCACACATCTTCAAGCAAGAGAGCTAAGTCTTTTTTGTTGCAATCCATTATAGTTGGGGTGATGTTTACTCAGCATTTTGAACCCCTAGCTGACTAATACACTACCTAAACACATATGATAGCTGACTCTAACTCCATCTATATGCATAGCTGACTGTACCCCAAGAGTGGATTATTCTGTCCAAGTCCTACTGAGTAAAAAGAGCGTGTTCCTTACTCAAGTTTATGCATTGGTACATTAGTTCACTTTTCTTTGTTTAGTCAAATTCTTTTGAGTGCTGATTCTATGACAGCCAATGATAAACACCCTCTTCCCTTCCTTAAAACCCTCCATGAATTCCCACCACAACTTACATAAAATATCAACTCCTTACTATGTCCCCCACAGCTCAATGTGTCATGGCTTTTCCTATTTCTCTGATCATAACTTTCTCCAGTTCCCAAAACATTCACTCCTGCTGGAGATTGAATCATGTCCACTACAAAAGACATGTCCAAGTCCTAATCCCCAGTCCTGTGGGTATGAACCCATCTGTAAATAGCATCTTTGAATATGTTAAAATGAGTCAGAAGATGGACTCTTTAGTGAATAGGATCTTCTAAGGTCAGTTTTGGATGAAGCCAAATTGAATTGGGTAGACCTTAATTCACTTTACTGGAAGCCTAATGAAGAGAGGAAGTTTGGAGGTAGTCAGTCAGAAAAAGTCACAAAGGAGACCATGTGACAGAGGCAGAGAAGCAAGCCAATGAACCCCAAGGATAGTGGCTAGCCAGCACCAGAATACCACTGACTCTCGGGGAAAGCATGGCTTGTTGAGACCTTGATTTTGGACTTCTAGCCTCCAAAACCATTAGATAATAAATTCCAGTTAGTAAGCCAATCAGTGTATGGTATTTGTCATAGCAGCCCTAGCACTAAGGTAACTCATGTACTCTCTGCCACATCGACCTTCCTCAAGGTTATCAGGGTCTTGCCTTTCCTTATCCTACCTTTGAAACACTCTTAGGCATTATCTTTGCATAATTGCAGATCTTAGATAACTCCCTTTCAGAGAGACTTCCTTGGCCATGCTTTGAAGCCTTCCTGCCTCCACTCCCCAATCACTTTCTATGGCATTTACCCTTGCTTATTTTCTTTATAGAATTGATCATGATTAAATGTTTTCTTCTTGGTTTTTGTGGTGAATCAAATTCCGTACCCCAGTTTGACATGGTCTTGGTCTTGGTCTGCATTCTGGTGGTTGTGGACCCATTGTAAATAAGACCTCTTTAAAATGTTACTTCAGTTAAGGTGTCATCCAACTAAATCAGGTTGGGCTTTAGTCCAGATTACTGGGTTCCTTTATAAGCAGAATGAAAGTCAGATAGAGAGAAGGGATAAAGTCAGAAGCCAGAAATCAATAGAACAGAGAAGAGAAAGGAGAAGATGCCACCATGTACATTGCCATGTGGTGGAAAAGCCAAGGAACCCCCCAAAATAGCAGACCAGACAGATGATACTGACCCTGAAAGGAATCAAGCCTTTTAGCTTCTGAAACCATGAGCCAATAAAGTCCTATTGTTAAGCCAGGACATTGTATGGTATTTGTTTTAGCAGCCAGGAAACTAAAACAAATGTCATATTTATTCTCTTTTCACTCTAGAATGAGTTCCTTTGAGGGCAGGGGTTTGTCTGTTTTGTTCTCTGTTGTGTCACACACACTTAGAACAATGCCAGACACAAAACAGTCACCAGTAAATATTTATTGATTGATTCATGGTATTGTACAACTTTCTAAGTACGTTTCCACGCATTTTAAATAACCAAAAGTTGCAAGCAATATTGTCCTCAATTTATAGATGAAAAGACTGAGCCTCATTCTAATTAAGGGATTTGCTCAAGGTCTCACCACAAGGTAAATGGTGAAGATACAATTTGTACTCAGGTGTCTTTGGATCTGTATCAGTCAGTGCCCTTTCAGAAAATGGAGGGCACAGTCAATGAAATTTAACTAAAGAGAACTGAGTGGAGGGAGTATTTACAGAAGTATGAACAAGATTAAGAAATCCCGTAAGAGATGAAGAGTACCCAAGGACCATAAGAGCAATTAGTTGTCACCTTTCTCAGCCTCATGGGGCAAGTGGAAGGGGTCTACCATGCAACAGGAGTTTTTAACTTTAGGGGTACCCAGCCACTGCCATGATTGTGGCCAAGCAGGGAGAAAGAAGGAAGAAATGCCCAAGCTCTCTCCCAATCTCCACCCTCCAATCTCCTTTTGTGCCTTCCAGAGACAAGGGAGTCCAGCTGATTCAATCCATGGAGACAGCCTCCCAGGACAGAGAAGGGTGGACAGTGAATCTGGGATGGGGACCAAGGTGGGCAACAAATGAAGGTTATCCAGACCAGATGACATTTACTATAACCCAGAGCTACTTCACCAACAAGGCATACTGGGACATGCAGAGAGGCAGAAACAAAGTCCATGCCCTGTCCTCCACAGCAGCACACTCCAAAAGGAGAAGAAGTACACACACATGTCCGGAACACATACCCAGGGCAACATTCGCTCAGGGCCCTATATGCTGCTTCAGAAATAGAGCTCAGGAGTTCAGAGAAAGGAGACATCATTCTGGACTACAGAGATCCTGAGAAGCTTCCAGAATCTCTGGCAATTCAGTTGGACCAGGTGAAACAGGTGGGAAGTCAACAAGCAGAAACTGTATATGGAAGGAGCAGAGAAGGAAAAGGAAACGAAGGAAAAGCAAGAGACTGGCTGTGGTAGATTGGATTAGGTACCCCAATTTAGACATGTCCTTAATCTTAATATGCATTCCTGTGGGTGCGAACCCATTATAAACTGGATCTCTTGAAGATGTTATTTTCAGTTAAGGTGTGGCTCAACTGAATGAGATTGGTTGGATCTTAATCCAGCTTATAAAGGAGTTCTTTATAAGCAGAAGGCATTCAGACATAGGAAGAGAAAGCCATGAGCAGCAGCCAGAAGTCATAAGTCAGCAGGAATCCAAAAGAGAAAGGAGAGGACATCATGCATTGTCACATGATGGGAAAGCAAGAAACCCAAGCATCGCTGGTCAGCCAGAACACTACCAACCCTTCAAGGAAGCAAGCCTTCTAGACACCAAAACTGTGAGTCAATAAATTCCTGTTGTTTAAACCAACTCATTGTGTGGTATTTGTGATTGCAGCTAAGGCAGAACTAAGACAATGGCTTCTACAGTTAAGAACATACAGGTAGGGCCTTCCGGGAAGATGGAGGACTAGTAAGGCACAGGAATATCTTCTCCAGAAAAATAGCTAAAGGACAGGCTGAAACAGCCCTGAAAAAGATCTTCTAGGGTTTAGGACAGCAAGTGAAGGCTGCATACCACCCAGAGGGAAGAGGGACAAAAGAGGGAAATCGCAATGACAGAACCATGAGTTGGAACCAGCAGCGACTGCTGGTGCCGGCATCCTCCTCAACATTCTTTAGAATTCCCAGGCCTCTGGGTCTGTGACTACAGACAAAGGGGGCTCCAGGGATCTACCACTCCCAGAAAGGGGAGAGAGAGGGACACAGCCTTAGGCTGACCTAGGTTCTGACCAGCAAATTTGGGCTGCGGAGCCCCACGGACCCTTCCACACAGTGGTTTGCCCTGGGAGCCAAGGAAGGACTGAAGAAATCTGACCCTCGCAACCTCCCTGTCATCTAGCCTGGACTAATTGTTGAGGACTCCACAGGAGAGGAGAGAGAGAGCCTGGGCTGACCCTGCTTTTGACTCACAGGTTTGGTCTGCCCTGTCCCGAGAGCCCTTCCAGGCTGGGTGGAGCTGCACCATTGTTTGCCTTGGAGCCTGAAAGGGGCTAAAGATATACAAACCTCCCAATCTCCTCCTCTACTAACAGGGACTGGTTGTCCAGGATTCAGAAGGGAGTGGAAATACTTCCTAGCTGGGAAAAGAGAGGGGGCTACCAGAGAAGACTGGAGAACTGTCTCAGAAAGTTTGAATTACAAGGCTCTTAGGCCCCAGACAGGAAGCTCTATCACATTGATCTGGTCTGTGTCACAACAAATACACTCTGACCAGGCATTGAATTGAGAGCTGCCAATGAGCACCATCTCCTGGCAGACCAAGGAAGTGCAATAAGAAAATTAAAAATAAATAGGAGAGGCTTTTCCTGGCCTCTATAGCCTCCCTGTCCAAGGCCCTAAGAAACGACTCTACAACCAATTACTGGGTCCAGTACCCAGTTTTGAGCAACCAGCAGGACAATCCTAACAATAGAGGTTGAGCCAAAAATCAAAGAGCTGTGGTAACTCACAGCCTCCTGCCACTAAAACCCTATAAAAGAGAAAGAGATAGAGCATCTATGTAAAATACAACCTAACCAGATGCCTAAACACCAGAAAAAAATTATGAGCCATACTAAGAAAATAGAAGACATGGCCCAAGAAAAGGAATACATCAAAGTCCCAGAAGAGATGCCGAATTTGAGATAACTAATCAGTGAGAGGAGCACAAATTTCCAAAATCAAATTAATGAGATGAAAGACAATATGGTTAAAGAGATAAATGACATCAAGAAGACATTGAGTGAACACAAAGAAGAATTTGAAATCCTGAACAGAAAAGTAACAGAGTTCATGGGAATGAAAGACACAATAGGTGAAGTCAAAAACACATTTGAGGCATACAAGAGCAGACTCAAAATGATAGAAGAAAGAATAAGTGATACTGAAGACAGAGCAGCTAAAATTGAAGACAGAAAAAAACAGAGAGAGAAAAGAATGGAAAAAATTGAGCAGGGGCTCAGAGAGTTGAATGACAACACAAAATGCAACAACATACATGTCATGGGATTTCCAGAAGGGGAAGAGAAAGGAAAATGGGTAGAAAGAGTATTTGAAGAAATAATAGCTGAAAATGTCCCAACTCTCACGAAAGAAATGAACTTACATTTCCAAGAAGCACACCATATCCCAATGAGAATAACTCCAAATAGACCTCCGCCAAGACACATACTATTCTGAATGTCAAATGTAAAAGATAAAAAGAAAATTCTCAGAGCATCAAAAGAAAAGCAAACAATCATGTACAAAGGACGTCCAGTAAGACTTAGTGCAGATTTCTCTTCAGAAACCATGGAGGTGGGAAGACAGTGGTACGATACAATTAGGAAACTGAAAGAGAAAAACTGCCAGCCAAGAATTCTTTATCCAGCAAAACTGTCCTTCAAATATGAAGGTGAGTATAAAGTATTCATAAAAAACAGAAACTAAGAGAGTTTGCAAAAAAGAATCCACCTTTGCAGGAAATATTAAAAGAAGCCTTAGAACCTGAAAGAAAAAGACAGGGGAGAGAGGCTTGGAGGAGAGTATAGAAGAAAGAAAAACAGAAAGGATAACCAAAAGAGTAAAAAGAGAGACAAAAACAAGATGATATATGAAAACCAAAGAACAAAATGGAGGAAATAAATAGTGCCTTTTCAGTAATATCATTGAATGTGAATGGATTAAATTCCCCAATCAAAAGATACAGGCTGACAGAATGGATAAAAAAAACATGAGCCATCCATATGCTGCTTACAAGAAACTCACCTCAGACCCAGGGATACAAACCAGCTGAAAGTAAAAGGTTAGAAAAAGATATTCCATGCGAATAGTAAACAGAAAAGAGCAGGAGTAGCTATACTAATATCAGACAAAACAGATTTTAAATGCAAAAATGTTATAAGACATATGGAAGGCCATTATATATTAATAAAAGGGACGATCCTCCAGGAAGATATAACAATCATAAATATCTACGCACCAAATCAGGGTGCCCCAAAATATATGAGACAAACTCTGGCAAAACTGAAGGGAGAAATAGACATTTCTACAATAATTGTTGGAGACTTCAAAACCCCACTCACATCATTAGATAGAACAACTAGACAGAAGATCAACAAGGAAACAGAGAACTTGAACAATATGATAAACAAGTTAGACCTAACAGACATACACAGAACACTGCATCCAAACTCAGCAGGTCATACATTCCTCTCAAGTGCCCATGGATCTTTCTCTAGGATAAACCACATGTTAAGTCACAATACAGCTCTCAATAAATATAAAAAGATGGAAATTATACAAAGCACCATCTCAGATCATAATGGAATGAAACCAGAAATCAATAACAGACAGGAAAAAAAGTAAATTTGCAAATGTGTGGAGACTGAACAACACACTCCTAAATATTCGGTAGGTCAAAGAAGAAATTGCAAGTGAAATCAGTAAATATATTGAGAAAAATGAAAATGAGAACACAACGTATCAAAACTTATGGGATACTGCGAAGGCAGTCTTGAGAGGGAAATTTATAGCCCTAAAGGCCTATATTAAAAAAAACAAGAAAGAGCTAAACTCAAAGATTTAACTGAACAAGTTGAGAAACTAGAAAAAGAACAGCAAACCAATCCCAAAACAAGCAGAAGGAAAGACTTAACAAAGATTAGAGTAGAAATAAATGAAAATGAGAAGAGAAAAACAATAGAGAAAATCAACAAAACCAAAAGCTGGTTCTTTGAGAAGATCAATAAAATTGACAAACCCCTTGCTAGACTAACAAAGAAAAAAAGAGAGAAGATGCAAATAAATACAATCAGAAACGAAAGGGGGGAAATTACAAATGACCTCACAGAAATAAAAAGAATCATAAGAGGATATTATGAGAAACTATATGCCAACAAACTAGACAACCTAGATGAAATGGACAAATTTCTAGAAATGCACATCTAAACTACACTGATGCTACAAGAAATACAAGAACTTAACAAACCAATCACAATTAAGGAGATTGAATCCGTCATCAAAAAGCTCCCAGCAAAGAAAAGTCCAGGACCAGATGGCTTCACAGGTGAATTCTACCAAGCATTTCAAAAAGAATTAACACCAATTCTGTTTAAACTCTTGCAAAAAATTGAAGAGGAGGGAAAATTACCCAACACATTTTATGAAGCCAACATCGCCCTAATACCAAAGCCAGATAAAGATTCTACAAGAAAAAAAAATTACAGACCAATCTCTCTAATGAACATAGATGCAAAAATTCTCAACTAAATACTTGCAAATCGAATCGAAGCATATCAAAGGACTTATACATCACGACCAAGTGGGATTTATTCCTGGTATGCAAGGCTGGTTCAACATAAGAAAATCAATCAATGTGATACCCCACATTAAAAAATTGAAGGAAAAAAAACACATGATCATCTCAATAGATGCAGAAAAGGCATTTGACAAAATCCAACATCCTTTTTTGATAAAAATACTTCAAAAGATAGGAATAAAAGGAAAATTCCTCAATATGATAAAAAGCATATATGAAAACCCACAGCCAACATCATACACAATGGTGAAAGGTTGAAAGCTTTCCCTCTAAGATCAGGAATAAGACAAGGATGCCCACTGTCACCATTGTTATTCAACATTGTGCTAGAAGTTCTAGCTAGGGCAATTAGACAAGACAAAAAAATTAAAGGCATCCAAATAGGAAAAGAGGAAGCAAAACTCTCACTGTTTGCGGATGACATGATACTGTATTTAGAAAATCCTGAAGTATCCACAACAAAGCTACTTGAACTAATAAATGAGTTCAGCAAAGTGGCAGGATATAAGATCAACATGCAAAAATCAGTAATGTTTTTGTACACTAGTACTGAACAACCTGAGGAGAAAATCAAGAGGAAGATTCCATTTTCAATAGCAACAAAAAGACTCAAATACCTAAGAGTTAATTCAACCAAAGAAGTACAGGACCTATATGCAGAAAACTACAAAACAATGCTAAAAGAAATTTTAAAAGGCCTAAACAAATGGAAAGACATTCTGTGTTTATGGATTAGAAGAATAAATAGCGTGAAGATGTCAATCTTGCCCAAACTGATTTATAGATTCAATGCAATACCAATCAAAATCCCAACAGCTCACTTTACAGAATTAGAAAAGGCAATTACCAAATTCATCTGGAAGGGTAAGTGCACCCGAATAGCCAAAAGCATTCTAAAAAAGAAGAGCAATGTGGGAGGAATTTCACTGCCTGACCTTGAAACATATTACAAAGCTACAGTGGTCAAAACAGCATGGTACTGGCATAAAGATAGACACATCGATCAGTGGAATAGAATTGAGAACCCAGAAATATACCCTCGCCTATACAGTCAACTAGTTTTTGACAAACCTACCAAGCCCACGCTGATGGGAAAAAACAGTCTCTTCAACAAATGGTGTTGGGAGAACTGGATATCTATAACCAAAAGAATGAAAGAGGACCCCTATCTCACCCCCTCTACAAGAATCAACTCAAAATGGATCAAAGATCTAAATATAAAAGCCAGGACCATAAAACTATTAGAAGAAAATGTAGGGAAACATCTTCAAGACCTTGTAGTAGGTGGTGGTTTCTTGGACCTTATACCCAAAGCATATGCAACAAAAGAAAAAATAGGTAAATGGGACCTCCTCAAAATTAAACACTTTTGCACCTCACAGGATTTTGTCAGAAGGGTGAAAAGGCAGCCAACTCAACGGGAAAAAAATATTTGGAAATCACATATCTGATAAGGGTTTAATATCCAGGATATATAAAGAGATGTTACAATTCAACAATAAAATGACAAACGATCCAATTAAAAAATGGGCCAAAGACTTGAATAGACATTTCTCCAAAGAAGAAATACAAATGGCAAAAAAAAACACATGAAGAAATGCTCAAAATCATTCATGATTAGGGAAATGCAAATCAAAACTTCATTTCACACCTATCAGAATGGCCACTATTAAAAAGACAGAGAAATACAAGTGTTGGAGAGGAGGTGGAGAGATAGGAACACTTCTTCATTGTTGGTGGGAATGCAGAATGGTACAACCACTATGGAGGACTGTTGGCAGTTCCTAAAGAAGTTGAATATAGACTTGCCACATGATCCTGCAATACCACTACTGGTTATATACCCAGAAGAACTGAGAGCAGTGACACGAACAGACATTTGCACACCGATGTTCATAGCAACATTAGTCACCATTGCCAAAAGTTGGAAACAACCCAGGTGTCTATCTACAGATGAATGGATAAACAAACTGTGGTCTATTCACACGATGGAATATTATGCAGCTGTAAGAAGAAATGAAGTCGTAAAGCATATGGCAACATGGATGAACCTGGAAGACATTTATTTTGAGTGAAGCAAGCCAGACACAAAAGGACAAATACTGTATGAATGTGTTACTATGAACCATTCAACCATATGAATGGTTTGATTTTTTTAAAAATTTATATGTACCCATTACATTTAATTGAAAAATGTATATATTTATTCATCTGTGTTTACTTTTTAGTTTTTAATTGTTTATATTTTCAATTATTAAATGTACAAAATAAAGTTAAAAAAAAAAAAAGAACATACAGGAAAGGAGCTGACAAAGAAGGCAGTCAGGTTGAGGCACTGCATCCCCATGGAAAAGGTTAGGTAGGCATACCCATTCCCCTCAGCATGGAAGCCCTCTACAGCAGCTCTAAAAGATGCCACCTAACCTTACCTGGAAACCTCCAGTAATGGGGACTTCACCATCCTCAAGGCAATTTGGTTTGTTAGATAGCTCATAGTGTTGGAATTGCTGGAACATTCCTAGCAAGAAAGAAAGAATTGAGTCTAGCGTGG
Source organism: Tolypeutes matacus (assembly GCA_026826555.1). Classification (NCBI taxonomy): domain Eukaryota; kingdom Metazoa; phylum Chordata; class Mammalia; order Cingulata; family Chlamyphoridae; genus Tolypeutes; species Tolypeutes matacus. The sequence continues at coordinate 1,230,182 of JAKSZT010054380.1, read as the reverse complement.
TGAGGCACGTGGTGAATCTTCAGCAACAAGGCTGGGTATGATCACTGAGATGGAGCCAGAGACAGAGCTCGCTGCAACAACACAAAGTGTTCCCTGGTCCTTGGCCTCTACATGGGCTACAGCATGGCTAATATGGATTCACCCACCAAAATTCAGTTATGCGAATGGCACGGGGCTGGCATGGTCACTTGTTAAATTGGTCCTCTCCATCACTGAGGCTTCCATGTTTGTGGCTTAGAGTGTTTCCTGGAAACCACTTCTTCTAAGAAGCCTTCCTGGATCAACTCAGCCAGGTTGTTTCTCTTTCACAGCATTTGATTCATGCAGCATTATTTTGTTGTTAATTGTACACAGCTTCATTCTTTTTTGAAGTACTTCTCAGTGAGCCTTTGGGACATAAACATTCTATACATTTTTGTTGACAGGATGGATGGTTCCAGGCAGGATGGATATTTCTGAGTTACAAGTCAATCATTTAGCAGCATGCACATTATAAACCTGCTGCGGTAAGAAAATGTATGTTTTTTTCTGTATATGCCTAAGAATAAATTTAAAAGGATATGCTGTAATATATTACCATCTGGACTAGGGGACATTTTCTTAAGGTTTATCCATGTTTTCTTCTTCTATTTTGTCAAAATAATACAAGCAAAGGGTTTCAAATGTCAAGAAATACTAAGAGTCTTACAACAACAACAATAAAAAGTTGTCCTCTATTCTACCCATTCCTCTCCCCAGTTCTCCTTTCCAAAGACAAACATCGTCAGCTACTCTAGCATTTTCTTTTGATGTTCACCTCCATATTTTCAACAAATATACTCAAGCTGCAGTTTTTGACTGATCAACTATAAACATTAACTTTTGATTTTACCATCACTACCCCACCTCCAATTTTCTTAAAACATGTATCTTCTAGAGAAGCATTTTCTTCAGTTCTCGAAAATTTTCTTGTCTTAGTTTCCTGGCTGCCATAACAAATATCACACAATGGGTTGGCTTAAACAGCAGGAGTTTACTGGCTCATGGTTTTGAAGGCTAAAAAGCTTGCTTCCTCACAGAGCCAGTGATGTTCTGGCTGCTGGCAATCCTTGGGTCCCTTGGCTTTCCCATCATATGGTGATGTCCTCTCCTTTCTCTTCTGGGTTCCGTTGACTTCCAGCTTCAGGCTGTTCCCATGGCTTTCTCTTCATAGGGTCTCCAGGAATAGGATTAAGACCTATCCTGCTTCAGTTGGCCATACCTTAACTAAAAATAACATCTTCCAAAGGTCCTATTTACAATGGGTTCATATCCACAGGAACGGACTAAGATTAAGAACATGTTTTGTTTCGTTTCTCCCCTGGGGTCCATATTCAACCTACCACAGACTTTGATACTTTTACCCTCTCTGTTCCTTATTCTCTCTTTCTTGAACCCTTTAGGTCAATAGATGGACTTTATGAATTAACCTTCCAATTTGATTTATCTTTTCTCTTTTATTTCCCTTTCTTTGCCTTTTTGTTCTACTTGACTTTATGTTCAACCATTTCTGTTGTGTGATTTTTATTCGTTCGCCTTGTTTTGGTTTGTGTTTACATATTTTGGTTTTGGCTTTTGTAATTTTTGCTTGTTTTTAATTTTTAGATTCTGGTGCTGTTTTTCACTGCACTCTTTGTTTTACAGATATAAGATTTCATATATGTCTCAAGATATTCGTTATAGAGTTTATTACTTTATAAGTTTTCTGATATCTCCTATATTGTCTATTCTTCCCCTCTGGGTCCCTGTTTTCTGTTTTGTGCTCTCTCCTCCATGTTGGAGGCTTTCTTCAAATACCTGCTGGCCCTTGGCTGTCCTCATACCTAGGATGAGGCACTAGAAAACTGACACATTTTATGCATGTGTTTGTTGATGGGAATTTCAGGGACCTGTGGGTTTCAACCTAGGTGACCCAACTTTTTGATCCCTCTCTCCCCCAAAAATAGTATCTGGGCCTTTCCTGAGTCTATTCCCACTGTCCAGGAAGAATCTTCTAGCTGCTTGCCTGGGGATGCAGGTCTGCCTGCTGATGTTCTAGAGACAGGAGAAGGAAAGAGGCTGAGGCTCCCACTCTTCAGTATGAGTCTGGCTTTAATGCCCATTGTCAGTGCCCTGTGCCACTGAAAAATGGGTGAGGAGGGACAGGAGTCTCCAGATCATAAGGGGTTGGAGAAGCACCTGAGAATCCAATGCTTTATATACAGTGTCAGCTACTGCCCCCGTGGTTAGCTCCAAGCCTGATCTCTGACTCTTTGGTTGTGAGAACCTGGGTGCTGAGCCTCTTGGGGCTTGAAGGGTGAAGCACAGATATGACCTATTACTAGCTAGTAGACAGACCCTTTCTGTGTCAAAATTAGTAGCTACCCTCCCATCCTCTTTTACTTGAAATCCCTGACTGCCCTTATCAGTTGTCCTTGGGGTGAACACATTTCCCATTCTCACAATCCCTTTTGGTGGGGAGGGGCCAAAAGCTTATTGCTAAATAGCCACATTCATCTGGAAGTCCCTGTGTTTTCAGAAATAAATCTGTTTATTTCCCCAGTTATGTAAGAAAAAAATATATTTTTGGTGTGTGGATTAGCAATTGGGTGACAGTGGGTGAATGAACAGAACCAAATGAATAAAATATGATTTTAACACTTAGGAAGTTACAAATGATGTTCTGGTTTTGGAACAAAATTTTCTGAAGGAATTCTCATTCTTTACTGACAGCCTTAAACACCTTTTGAGAAAAATTTCAAACAAAAGATCAAGAGTATTTATAAATATAAATACAAATAAACTAGAGGGACAGAAACAGAATAGCAGCTGCATAAGGCAGGGGAAGAATAGAGAAATTGAAAAGTGATGGGATTTTTGTTCGTTTTTTTGTTTTTATTATTATTATTGGAATAATGAAAATGCTTTAATAATGACTGAAGTGGCAAATGCACAAACATGTGATTATACCAAATACCACCAATGGTACAATTTGTATGTATTTATGCTTTATTAATATGTATCAATAAAATTGATTTGTTAATAAAGGGGGAAAAAAAAGAGTATTTGTAGACACCATCACTAAAAGCACTGAGATGAAATGGGAAATTGTAGCTTTTCCCTCCTAATTTCACACTAATTTCATTCTAGTCACTTTCTGGGAGTGCTCAGTGAGGCCCTCCACAAAGGATCCCATATGCTACTTCTCCAGGGACAGACCCCTGCCCACCTGTGATTAATGAGGAAACCCCTTTCTCCCACAGCAGAGGAGAAGCTATCCACAGTGACTCGCCTCCTTGGACTAAAATATTGCTTTCTCCACATGTTGGAATCACTCGTGGGATGGGGGGAGATTTAACCTCCTAAGTGCTACAAACCTGGGCAGGTGTTTAGTCTCACAGTGTCCCCAAGGAAGACTGACATCAGAGACCAATTTCTAGAAATCTGCAACCATCAAGAGGGCAAGACCCGAGAAATGTTTAAAATTACTTGGGCTGCATACAGTAAATCAGGAGTTACAGCAGCTCCTCCTGGGAGACGGAGCCCCAGGGACCTGTAGCCAGGCAGGGGCAATTGATCGGTGTCTGGATAAAGCTTGTGTAGCAAACCAGGTGGTCCCTGCATCAGCCTCCGCCCACCGTGGCAATCCTTCACCTTGTCAGCTTTCTTCTCTTTCGAGGTAGCTTAATTGAATTGGAGTTTGGGGTAATAAAGACCCCAGCTTCAGTGACTCAGAAGGATCAGAAGGGTCCAACTGCCTTATAATAAATACAGAAAAACCCATACCCAAAAGGCATGGCATGTCCCTGCTTACATTGATCATTAACATCAAAGCTGGAATTTGCCCCCAGGGACCCTGTCTCAAGACCACTGCAGCATCCCCTCTGCTGGAACCAGGGGGCAAAAATGACAGCTGGTAAACTCTTTATCTGAGCTGTAGGAAGAGCAAACCTAGCCTTCTTGTGCACTCCTCTCCTCCTCCTTCAGAAGCCAGGCTCTCACCCAAGCCCACCAATGCCCAGTGGACACTAGCAACTCTGGCTCCATGTGATCCAAAGAGCTCTTAGAGAAACTGTTAACATAAACCAGTACAATAACACAACCGGGCTTCTTTTTCTGGGAACACAAATACTGCACAGACCCTGGATTCTTCCTACACTGTGGGAAAGGAAAAGTTGAATGCATCTAACTCCAAGCAAGAGGAAAAGGTGCGGGACAAAGATGTTTTTGCCCAAAAATGTATCTGCCACTCCATTACACTGTTAGGTTTATGGCTTTTCCTGCTTCCCATTCTTTGGCTAAACTGATCCTAAAGAACTGAAATATAAATAAAGGTCCCCCCTTGGACAAGCCTCCTTCATTCATTCAACCATCCACCATCCCTGAGTCCAAAAGTCTAACCACCTGGTGGTAGGCATCAACACTAATTTAAGGAACTCAAATACAGTGTGCTTGTGCCAGGAAGCAGGAGAGATAAAAAAGAATTTGTTGAGGAGGTGATATCTAACTGGACTTTGAATAATGATACAGTCATGAGGAAGAAAGGGAGAATATTGAAGAAATAGAAGGAGGAGCAGGAGAAAGAGATGAAGAAGAAGGGGAAGGAGAAGAAGGAAGAGAAGGAGGAGGAGAAAAAGAAGAAGTAGAAAAAGGAGGAGGAGACAAGATGTTACAGAGAGAACAAGATGAGCAAAGGCAGCATGGAAGGGTATGTCTGGTGAAGCTAAGGCTGAAATTGCCCAATGGTATGGAGGAAGAAGAGGGAGAAGTGAGGGACTGGGAAAATGATGAGGCTGGAGAGGAGGCATGGGGCAGTTTATGGAAAGCCTGGCATTCTGGACTAAGGAATTCAGACTTTATTCTTTAGCCAATGGAGAATCTTCAAAAGTATTTGACAGGGGCGTGACCCGTGAAGATCTGCAATTTCAGAACACAACTCAGGTAGCAAGGTGGAGGTTGATTGAAGAGAGGTGAAATTAGAGGCTGGAATAACTGTTAGGAGGCTTGGTGGCAGTGTTCTATGCAAGTAATAGCAAATGTATGTTTTTATTTTGAAAAAATAGCAAATGACTAAATTGATAAGACAGATGCAGCAGACTTGAGGTGAGTGAGAAGTAATTATATAATTGGCACAACTAAGAAAAGAGCACAAGGAGATGTCAAAACCCATTCTGATGTGTCTAGCTTTGTTTACTAAGGGAATAATGAAGCTGGTAGCCAAAATATCAAACTCAGATTAAGGAAAATAATTGAGGTGAAAAAAGGTAAGTTCAATTTGGAACATACTGAGTATTAGACAGAGTTGGCCAATGGACAGGTGGAAATTTGGCTCTATAGCTAATGAAAGGGGGCTAGGGACAGAGGCCTTGACTGGGAATTATCCTCATATTGGTATTACTCAAGCCATGAAATTAGAGAAGAATTACCAGAAAGATAATGGAGAGTGGTCAATAGAAAAAAGGTTAAGAATGATATATTAGTTAACTAAGGCTACATAACAAACTATCCCCAACTTAGCAACTTAAGACAAAAATAATCTGTTATAACACACAGCTTTTGAGAGTCATGTATAAGGAAACAGTTTAGCTGGGTAAATCTGGCTCAGGGTCTGTCACGAGGCTGAAGTCAAGCTATAAGCCAGGCCTGCAGTCATCCAAAGGCCTGTCGAGGGCTGGAATATCTGCTTTCAAACTCATTCATGTGGCAGTAGGCAGAAGGCCTCTGTTCCTTGATGTGTGGGCCTCTCCAAAGATCTGCTCCCAACACAGCAGCTAACTTCCCCTTTCCCCCAAGAGAGTAATCTAAGAGAAAGAAAAAGACCAAGATAGGATCTTTTATAACCTAATATTGGAATTGATACCACTTTTGCCATATTCTGTTGGTCTCACAGACCAACCTTGGTAATACCATGGAAGAAAACTACTCAAGGATATGAGTATAGGGGTGGGGGGGGGGGAGTCATTGGAGCCTCTTTGGAGGCTGCCCACCACAGATCAATAACAGGGAAAGAGCAAAGAAAGAAGATTAAGGAAAAAGCACACAGAAAATAGACAGATACACAAGTCCTAATGCAAGTAAGAGGATTAACAAAGGATAAGGTCATAAAGGAGACTTTCAAGAAGGAAGGGGCAGTTAACAGATTCAAATGCACTAAGTCCAAGAGCTTGAGGTGAAGGAACCCAGAAGTGAATGGTCACAGGGAGGCGGAAGCAGGTAGAAGCCACATTTTAGGATATAGAGAACTGAACAGAAATGTAGAAATAGTGGAAGAGGTGGTAAATGTGGACTACTTTCAAAAGTCTCAGCTGTGAAGGGGAGAAGAGAAATCAGCATGAAGTTTGCAGGGGCAAAGCAATGTTGGACAAGACTTCAATCTCAGTTGTAGACCTAGTAGAAGGAAGAGGTGGAGGGGAAAGTTTGAAGAAATGGGATAGAGACTGTAATTGATGACTCACGGTCTCAGAAGACAAGAGGAAGAGATGGAAAGCACAAGTGAGACGTTTAGCCCCTCTTCCTTTAATGGAAGGGAAGGACAGGTGAGGGTGAAGATGCAGTTAGGGGGGTTGAAGGGCTCAGGTCTGAGGGTCTCCATTTTCTTCTGACACTGATATGAGGAGAGAGGTGAGGGTCTGATGAGGTCAAAGGCTTGGAACAGCTCTGGGACTTGTCTCCAGGGACAGGCACTTGCTTTGAGTTATGCCTATGACCTTCTACTACTTTGAGGAAGCTGCCTCACCCCCGCAGGACTGAAGATTAGCATAGACCCACATTTCATCTTTTCCTGACTTCTCAAGCTCCCCAGAGTCACCCTGGGCATCTGGAATTTTTATGCTGCTATTAATGGTACACAATTTATGGCCCTCCCATTGGGCAAAGGATGTCTGGGAAGCATCCATTTATAGCAGTGAACAAAAGCTATAGGCAAGGATAGAGGAGAGCCTGGTTATTGGGGCCACTCGTTCCCATCAACCACCTTCAGAAGGCAGTTGGGGAGCCTGCATTAAGTCCTCCATGGCCCCCAGGTCCAAGAGTGGCCAAGAAAATCCCCACCTGTTCCCACATGAAGGGGCAGTTTAAGTTAGTATATCTAACTCTTGCACTGACCCGGTGAGATGCCCTATAGAGCCATTTTTACAGAAAAGGAGCTCAGGACAAAGAGGGGGTAAGTAATGCACAGGTCCCAGAACTGTGAACTGGCATCTAGGAAACCTGGGCAGGTGGTCAGAAGAGGAACCAGGCAAGCAAGGAAATCCCATCTTGGTCCTTTCCAAAAGGACCCAGGATGAGAGTTGTGTTCTAGAAGCAGCCATCCTGGCCTGTCTCAGCTTTTGTCTAGATTCTTTCAGGAAACTCAGATGTCTAGAATCACAGACTCCCAGGTCTGAGTCCTCCAATAGGTCCTTGGCAATGGTCCACTGCATCCTTACTCCCAACCTGAAATCACGAAGGCTCCAGGGGGCTCATTACATCCAAAAGAGCCCATCCTCTCATCAGGTGACCGGTTATTAGAACATCTTTCCTTACTTTGAGGAAACTTCCTCCCATAACTTCCACCATTAATGCAAGTTTGGACTCCTTGGACACAATAGAAATGGAAGTTTTACTTTCTCTGTGTAATATCCACATCACACCATTGTTGCAAGCAACAACGTCCATAGCACACTCCACTGCACTCACTCTTGTAACCTATGACTCCCTTTTTGTCTACAATGACACTTTCCCACTCTCTTTCTGCAAGTTTCAGTACCCCTTACAGCCACCCACAATTCCCAGGCAGTCCCACTCATTTCTCCAGGAAATGCACCTTCTCCTTTCTCTGGGACCATTTGTGACTGCAGGGTCAGAATTGGATATCTGGGCCAACTCCTAATTTAGAGTCTCTGCCCCTTGATTCCAGGCAATCTTTTCTCTGAGCTCTTGGGAGTTAAAGAAAAACATTGGCTCCAGCCAGACATTTCCCTCCCCCATGGAGGCCACAAATGGACTTGATAGTAATAGAGAGGTCATCAGCACTTCCAGAATCTTCTTTGTGTTTTCTTCATAGAGGGTCTTATCAGGGTCAGATGCCTGATAGGGTTCTTCCACAATTTGTTTTTGCAACAGCCCCTACTTTTCTTCCACCATCAGCCCAACATCCCCTTTCTCATGCCTCTTAGGAAGGCACCCTGATGGAACAGGGGACCCCTGGGCTTGGGGATCACCCCTTACCCTCAGCCTCCCTGGCTTGCTGTCTCCACTAAGCTTTCTCCTCTGTGATCATGGTGTCTCCCCTGCCAGGTAAGTATCTAAGCTTTCTCCTCTGAATGGTGAGAATAATTTTCAGTGCACGGGGAAAAAGCTGCCAAGGAAGAGGTTGTGGAAAGAACTGCATTCAGTCACAGCCCACTCTGTCAGCCAAAATGCTTTCAGCTGTAATTGAAAACCCAAGGTTAACAACAGGGAAAATATCTTAGTCACATGACCATGCTCCGCAGCTAGGCTGGCTCCAGTGTTGAGCAGTTTAGCAGCATAATAATGTCATCAGGGGCCCCAATCTTGTCACCCTACAGACTCTGCCTGCTGGTTATGCCCTTTGCCCCGACCCTCTTCATCCATCCCCACACATCCATCCTTTGGAAGCGGGAGCAGTACTGCCCCCCAGTGCATCAGCACATACCCTTCCAGGTACCAGACCCAAATTGGGTCGCACCCTCATTTCTAAACCAAAGTCACCAGGAAGGAGGTGGCTGTGACCACACCCTGTAGACTGAACTGTCTCCCACCCACTGAGGCCTGCAAGGAGCCTCAGAAATTAAAACTAAATTAGTTGCTGTTGGCAAGGAAGAATGGATGGAGTGTTGGGGGTCAACGGAACTTCCCAAACAGCTTAGAGAGAATAGGCCACCAAGCAGCTAGGGGGGAGAGGGGGCAATAAAGAGAAGGCATGGTCTGTTTACACCAGTGGACACACAGACCCTCCAAAACCAGTACTGGAGGGAGGGGGCTGGGTAATAGGGAGGCGTGTGCATGTCAAATTGAAGGCCCGAATTAACAAACACAGTCTGCTAACCCAAGAACTAAATACATCACATCATACATTTTTAAAACTCGACCTTAAAGATCACATTAGCACAAAGATTATTAAACTTGTTCAAGGGAAGAGCTAACAATCAATCAAAAAAAGAAAGAAAATGCTAGTTTTTATGGGATACTGTGAAATCTTGATCAATTTGGTCAATCAAATTAAAATGGAAAAAAGAGTTATTTATTACTTAAGAATCCTTAACAAAGAATTTTTTAAAAAGCAAGACATACAGTGCCTGAGTTTTCTGTTATTTTTAGGGTATTTTCCCCCTAATTTGTTTTCTTTGGTTGTTTTTTGTTGTTATTTTCTATTCCATATGAGCAATAATAGGGGTTAAAGATTTTAGAAAAAAATATGTGAGAGGAAAACTAAAACATGGCATCATTCTATCCTCTATGCCATTTAGTAAATTAAGGGTTGGTTTAAAAAAACAAAATTAAAAAAAAAACACTATTATCTAATTTTTGAGGATGAGCTCCTGGGTCCAGCTTAAATAGTTTGGGAACCACCAATCCAGCCCAACCCTCTCATTTATTTCCATCAAAAGTCACAAAGATTCACAGACAACTTTGGAGTTCCCCAAGGTCACCCGGCTAATTGTTGAACAGCAGCCCCCCTTCACAAGAATCATAAAAGGCCCCCACATCCCAAGCAGGTGCGTGTCAGGAAATCAAGAGAGGTCCACCTGTGGCCTGGGCCTGGGCTACGCATGCTCTGGTCTGAGTCCAAACCTGCCAGAGACCTGCAAAGCTTTCTAATCCACCTAAAGCAGAAGAATAAAGCTTGGAACTCATTTCAAAACTTGTTTCTACCGGTGATTTAAAGACACATCCCCCGATCCCACCCGCACACCAGCTCAGGCCTCCAGTCACCTCCAGGGACAGACGTTCCCCAGGTAGGTGTCAAGTCCAGGTGTGCCTTTCCCTGCCCTGCCCCGTAAGGAAGGGCCCTGGCTCCCTCCTCGGCTCCCTTCCCCCTTCCAGAAACGGTTAATTCCCAGCTCTGAGCTGCCTCCAGCCCAGCCCTAATCAGACTGGTCTCTGGCCGCCCTGCAGCGCTGGGGCCGCGGCAGCTCCAGGCCGGGGCAGGGCTGCAGGGAGCAGCCGGGACATTCTTCCAAGGTAATTATTAAGCTGAGTACCTGGCAAGGGCACCGGGCGGTGGAGCCAGGAAGGTGAGCCCCATTCACACCTCAGCGAGGCTGTGGCAGCCAAGACTGGTGTGGGAAGGCAGGGCCCTGGGACTCCAACACCTGGAGCCAGCAGCCACAGCCCCCCCCCACCTGCCGAGGGGCATCCGAAGCATCTCAGGGCCTGAGACTCTGCTGCCTGACCTGCTGGGACCCTGCCCTTGCCCCGGGACCATGAAGCTCCAGGGGTTCTGGACTGGGCTGGAATACACCTGCCGGCTCCTGGGCATCACCACTGCTGCAGGTAAGACCCGCCTCACTACCACCGGCCCCAGCACACTGGGCACAGCAGACAGGGCTGCCCGAGGTGGGAGCCGGCCGGGACGTGGGCAGGCACACCTGGCAACACCTGTCCTTCACTTTCCTTTCCAAGAGCCCCATCAACACTGCTGGGCAGGCAGCAGCAGGCACATTGGGGTGAGCTCCAGGGCTGGGCGCCAGGGTCCCTAGCACTTTCTCTCTGCTTGGCGACAAACTCGGGGTCCTCATCTGTGGAAATAAGGCCGTGATGTCTGCCTGCTGCCTGTGGAGGGCTGTCATGAGGTGCAAGAGATAGGAGACCGGAGGTGAAAGTGTAAAGTGCTGGGCAAATGTGGCATGGGATGCCTGGCTTTATGGTTATGAAATGGTAAGCTGAGCTCATCTTGTGTTACTCAAACCACAGCTCCTTTGCAAGGACAAAGAGTTCCCAACGCACAGAGCCAGAGCTAGAGGGCTGGGCCCAGAGATGACGGGTTTCCCTCAAGCTGCCCCTGGACCCCATTAACAGAGAACCCTGTAGAACACAGGCCCCCTCCCCGTTCTGTGGCTAGAATGTGGGTTTAGAGGAGAAATGGGTCCCAAGGCTGGGCTTTCTTCACCCAGGACCTGTCCTCCACCCAGTCTGCTCAGTTCAGCAGGAGGTTAGATGGCCGGAACCAGCGCCAGCCCTGATCCCGAGCTTTACCTGTTCGTTCCCCAAGGGACCCTGACCCTTAGCCCCTTGCCCTTAGCCTAAGCCCTTAGCTCTGGGCCCCCTCACCCACCTCCCTTGGGGACCAAGGAAGAGGCCTACATTGCTTACTAGTCTTGCCCTGCAGCAGGAAAGAAGCTTCCACGTGGGCCTCTTGATTGGGGAGGGTCCCCAAGCTTGAACTCACTCTCTGCTGTCCCAGCCCAGACTTGTCACTTACCAGGTATGTGACCTGGGGAAAGCCCACGGGACCCTCTGGGGTCTGTGCAGTGGAGAGAACTAGACCTGTCAGCCAGGGTGTTTTGGAGAATCAAGGATGCAAGAACACAATGCAGCTAAATGGAAATAAGACTGTAAACCTCTTGGAGAGAGTCCCCATGACACACTCCCAAGCCCAGCGGGGATTTGTGTCATTTCCAGGGGTTGCTGGGCTGGGGTCATTGGTGGGACTGCCGAGGGGGCTCTTCCAGCATCTGGGCCAGTAAATCAGGTCAGGAAGGGCTGTTAGAAATCATCTAGCCCCACCCCCTTTTACAGGATGCAGCAATCAAGCTCATAGAGGGAAGGTAACCTTGACCAAGGTCATGCCACAAGCCAGCCTACCATTAAGGCCAGGCCTCCAGCCAAAGCCCGCCCTGCATACCAGGGTGGGGAGCCCTGCCCAGTGGGCACCAGGAAAGGGTCCGGAGATGCTCTTCAAAAGACCCCATGTGGACGAGGGATAATGGAACTCCAGCCCCCGCCTCCCTCTGAACTACCTTGTCACTCCATACAAGGGAATATCCACTAACGCCCCAAACAACCCATCCTGGGTAGTGAACGTAACCCTAAACAGGGCTCACCTTTCTGGGGTTTGAGTCCTGGTCCTCCACTGTGGCTCGTGAGTCCATCCACCCCCCTCTGGCCTTGGTATCCAAAAATGTAAAGTGAGCCTCTTTAGCATCAGGTCACGCAGAGGCCATCACCAGCCTGTCACAGTTTGTCCAGAGCTGAGGGTTGCCTCCTGTCGGGAAGCTGTTTAAAGATGTATGTGTCTACCCCGCTAATGGGTTAGCTAAAGATGTTTAAGAGTCTGCTTTCTCTCAACCAAAGGGAGGGTCTGTAGCTCCCCTCCAGCGACGGGTACATATTGATCTTCTTAACCACAGCCCTTTATCTCTGCACATTGGGCTGCTATTGATGTCAAGGGATGGGCCTCCACCTCGTTCTGACGTAAGATCCAGGCTAAAAATAGGCGGCGAGTTCCCTTCTCATAGCCAGGCTTTCAAATGATTTTGCCCTAGCTTTCTCGAGTGCTGGGGGTGAGTGGGAAACTAAAGAGCTAAAGAGTGGCTCGGGCACTCGTGGGCGAATCTGAGTTTCTTCCATCATTACTGAATTCCTGGCCTATATCCAGTGTCTAAGATTTGCAAGCTCCTTATTTCCCTAAGCCTCTTTTTTGTTTACATATTCTATTACATATTCTATTGAGAAGTCCGGGCCTCACTTGCAGGAGCATTGCTGCTAGCTAGGAAACAAGACTGGAAACAGAGGCTGAACCTCCACGAGGCTGCTGGCCTCCAGCCCTGTGGCCTCTAACTCTGGCCTGGCTGCAGAAGGGATCGGGAGCTGTTAGGGAGGCCAAGGGCACCAGGACCCTGAGGGTCTCGGTCAGGACCCAAGGCCTGTATCTGAGCCTCAGAATGCCCTGGAAAGTGTCCTGCTTGCTGGTCTGGTCTCCTTCTCTCTGCCCAGCTCCTCAGAGTGAAGCTTCCTGAAGGCTGTGTCCAGTTTCACTCCTGGACCCGCCGGGTTGAGTTTCTCTCAACTGCACGCCCAGTAGGGCCATTCCTGCCCAACCCTCAGACCCAGCCCCTCACCACTGGTGGTTTTGGGGCACGGATGGGGCATGGCCTCAGCCAAGCAGGGGTAAACAGGCCATGGGCAGACTGCATCCAGCCGGAAATGTTTCTAAAATTAGAAAACTCTGTCCCTCTGGATCAGTCATGAGGTTTCCAGGTCCTCACAGACCTTTCCCCACCCACCCCATCCCTGCCCCAGTCTATTGTCTTACACTTGGCTGGCTTCACACATTTGCATTACCTGCTTGACCAGGGAAGGCGTTGAGTGTGTGTGAATGTGTGAATGTGTGTGAGTGTTAATGTGTCTTTGTATATGCATGTGTGCATGAGAACATGTGAGTGTGTGAGTATGATGTGTCTGTGTGTATGCGTGTGTGCATGTAAGTGTGTGTATGTGTGTGTTTAGTGAGTGTGTCTGTGAGTGTGAGTATGTATGTGTTTGGGTGTGAGTGGGTGTGTATATGCATATATGTGTGTCTGGGTGTGAGTGTGTGTCTGTGTTTGAGTGTGTGCGCCTGTGTGTGTATAAGTCTGTTTGTATGCATTTTTGTGGTCTCTGAGTGCTTCTGCTGTTGAGATGGGGCACCGGGTGCCACCCAGAGAAGCCAGCCCAGTGGGTGGACTTCAGACAGAGTGTGGGACGCTGGAACACCCATCAGTCCAGGAGGGCTTTTGCTGTGTTTACCTGAAGACAGGGTGATGACATGCTGAGTTAGACACTGTGACCCCAGGGGAGGCTCAAAATGGAAGAAATGGGCTTTAACTGGGATGGTGGAGCACAAAGATCCAGGGATTTTGCCCTCCATAAAATGAGGAAAAGGCCTGTCCCACGGGGATGGCCCCCATCGCTTTCCTTGGAAAGCAGGATCGGCTGCCCTTTGACCTTCTGCAGGCCTTTCTGTGCCCCAGGGTGAATCTTGGTAAATCTCCCCTTCCCCACAGCTCAGCCCCTGTCCCACCTGCAGGAGCCACCAGCAGAGAATGGTAGAGCCCCCTGGACTCAGGGTACATGTTGCTCCAGAAGGCCCTCCAGATGGGGAGGGAGTCCCCAGGCCCTAGGCCCTGACTACTGGGGCTGAAACCCTGCTCTCTAGGCTGTGCCCTTGCACATGATAGGCTAGGGCCTCCCCAAAGAGATTTGCCCGGAAATGTGTCTGGACCATTTTAGGCAGGCCTCCCAACTTTCCTGAGTAAAGGGGACTCAAACTTGAGGCTGCTCAGAACAACAATCGAGGACTTTTTTCACTCTCTACCCAAGCTCTGAGCAATAATGGCTAAAAATGAACATTACCATTTGACTACTGCAAGCCAAACTGTGTGCTACATGCGTTAAATATAGTATCTCATTTAATCCTCATTACCACCCTCTGAAGCATCATCATCCTCGTCCCCATGGGGAAACCAAGGCTTGGTGGGGTGAAGCTCCTTCCAGGTCTCACAACCAGGCAGCAGAGACATGAGTTGAGTAGATGACTGCATATTCCAGAAACCCCACTCTTCAACCTTGTGCCCTTCACCGAAATGGGGGTGAAAGAACATGTCTCTCCACGTCTTGATGACCTCAGGATGCAGGATGCAAAGCACACAGAGGGTACCAGAGCCGCCTCTGTAAGTCTGTCCTTATGCCCCCGCCATCAGTCATGCTGACCAGAGCACACATCTTGGTGAGGATGAACACAGCTACATTGAAGCATGCAGTTAAAGGTCACCAAGCATCTACTAAATCTAAAGACACTTAGGTTCGATCCAGTTGCTCATTCTTTCTCTGAGCTTACCGTACAAGCTTTTACTGGCACTTACATGACCATCTCCAACCAAGCCATCCCTAGACCCCATCTGGGGACAGACACATCTGAACACATTTCTAGAGGGAACAGGCATAGTAGGATCTTCCATTTAAGGGCCCAGACATGCCTGACTGAAAAAATACTTTATATCTTGTTGCATCCCCACAAGTCTGGGGGTTCCGGAGTGCTGAGATTAGCTCCATTCTAAAAATGAGGAAACAGGAGCTCAAAATCTTTAAGCAACTAGCAGAGGTCACACAGCCTATAACAGAAGGGCTGGTGTTGGAAAAACCAAATCACACAGCAGCGACGCAGTAGGATATCCATGGGCTATTGGCACGCAGATCCAAAGAAAAGGGGCACAATGGAGCCAATGAAGAAATGAGAGGATTGAGACAAAGCTGTTTCCAGCAAGCCCTGACTGTCAGGCTAAAGTGCTCTTTGTCACAAATCACTTTGGATCAAACTGGAATCACTCCAGGGGTTTGTTTTGTTCCAGGTTTTCTGACCCATTAACCTGCCTCCATATATAAAGGACAGAGCTGCATTCCAATCATCACACTTCTTTCAAACTGGAGATTTGGTTTATTAATATAGACTAAGACAAAAGAAGCACTTAAAACCCAGGTGTGCTATTTATTTTAAAAGAGTATAGCAAATGTATAGTTTGACCCTAACCTTGTTCGAGGCCTTCAAAAAAAAAAAAAAAAACTAATGCTTCTGAGCATCCTGGGCCCTCCATGATGCTAATTTCTACCCCTCTTAAATAGATACCCCGTGACCACTTCCTGCCATCTAAGAAAGCATTATGCACTCCAACACGTACGCAGGTGGACTGAATACCCATGCAAGACCACATGGTTTTCAGATATTCCAAGTTGATGTTGACTGTTTCCCTTCTCCATTCTGACTGCCCCACTGAGTAAACTGAAAACCCCTTCCTCCATCATACCCTCCTATCATGAAAAGATAATTTGATTTGGTGCTAGCATGTCTCTCTTTACTCCTTTGCGTTTGTGTCCATCTTCTTAGATTTAGAATCTGGAACTCTGCTTATGATTTGTTTATTCAGGAAACAGTAGACAGGTCTGGGTCTGTGTCCTGGTGCCTAGGTGTGTGGCCTTTGGCAAGTCACCAGACTTTTTAAACTTCAGTTTTCTCATCCACAAAGTGGGGATAACAATTATGCCTACCCTCTAGGAGTGTAAATATTCAATAAAGCAACAACTAATGCAGTAATCTACATGGTACATTAATTTTAGAGGACAATACAGAGCAAAGGGATAACACAGGTAAGACAGTTTGGCTCTTCTTGTGGGATGGAAAGAAAAAAAGATAAAGAAAAGGAGCAAAACAACAGGACCCATGAGGCTAGAAAGGGAGTGTCAGTTTTCTGGGTCTGCCCTAACAAAGCACCATCAACTAGGATGGCTGAAAACAACAGGAATGTATGCTCTCATAGTTATATTTCTAGAGGACAAAAGTCCGAGATCAAGGTTTCGGCAGGGCCGTGTTCCCTCAGAAGTAAATGGGAAGAATCTGTGCCAGGCTTCTTTCCTGGCTTCTGGTGATGACTTGCTGGTAACCATGGCATTCTCTGCCTGAGTTACCCCACGGTCTCCTCTCTGTCTACGTCTAAATTTGCTCATCTTATGAGGACACCAGTCATATTAGAGTCAGGCCCACCCTACTCCAGCATGACCATATTTTATCTTGCCTAATTCCATCTGTAATGACCCTATTTCACATTCTGAGGTACTAGGGTTAGGACTTCAGCATATCTTTTTGGGGACAATTCAATCCGTGACTGGAAGAAAAGGGCAAAACTGTGAAAGGCCTTAGGTTGGGTAAGATGTTTCTTCATGTTTTGAGCTTGAGTTGTTAAGGCCAAATCAAATAAAAAAATATAAAAAGGGTAATCTATTTTTTAAAAATATCATAACCAAGTGGACTTTATGTCAGGAATGCAAGGTTCGTTTATTATGTGAAAATCAATCAATGTGATTCGTCGTGTTAACAAACTGAAAAAGAAAAGCCACATTATCACCTCAACAGATACAGAAAAGCATTTGAAAAAATCCAACACACTTTTTGTGATAAAAACTCTCAGCAAAAGTAATAGAAGGAAATGTCCTCAATCTAAGAAAGGACATCTGCACACACACACACAATACAGGATTTAATGGTAAATTACTGAACGCTTTTCTCCTAAGATTGGGAATAAGACAAGGATGTCCACTTTCATCACAAGTAGTCAACATTGCACTAGAGGTCCTGGACAGTGCAATAAAGAAAATAGAAAGGAAGGAAGTAGGGGAGGAGGGAGGGAAGGACAATATCAACACGCAACCATCAATTGTACTTTTATATACTAGCAACAAACAACTGGAAAATGAAATTTCAAAAACTGCAATTTATAATAACATCAAAGGCGGGAAACATCCCCTTTGGCAGTTAGTACACAGACAGGCTGCTAGGCTGCCGAAAGCAATATACCAGAAATGCATTGGCTTTTACAATAGGAATGTATTAGCTTACAAGTTTACAGTTCCAAGGCCATGAAAATGTCCAAATCAATGCATCATCAAGATGATACCTTCTTCCCCAAAACCAGCTGCCAGTGATCCTGGACTCCACTGTCACGTGGCAAGGCACATGGCAGCATCTGCTGGTTTCTCCCTTCTCTTCCAGATTTCCTTGATTTCAAGCCTCTGTGGCTTTCTCTCTCTGTCTGTCTGTCTGAATTTCATTCTCTTATTAAGGACTCCAGTAAGAGTATTAAGACCCAACCTGCATGAGGTGGATGACATCTTAACTTATGTTAAGAGCCTACTCACCAAAAAGAGCCTACTTACAATGGGTCCACACCCACTGGAATGGATTCTTTTCTGGGGTCCATATAGCTTCAAATCATCACAGAAGCCAACTTCAGCCCTTGCCCTGAGCCCCTTTGGTCCTAGCCAGGCACACAGAGCATGTTGCACATGAGATGCAGAGACAGATGAGGCTTTGGACCACTTATAGGATCCGAGAAAGGAAAATCAATGAGCAATGACAATGCATAGAGAACAGCTCTTTAGCCACAATAAAAATGCACATTAATGGACGGAAAGGATAAGAATAGACCCTCTCCACTCCCTTGAGAGTGCTGATGGGAACAGCCTGCCTCTCCTAGTTACTCTGTCAGTCACTGTCTACATTTGCATAACACTCTATAATTTGCTAAGATTGGATGTTCCCAGCCACCCTTTGATGCATGTCTGTATGAATCCCATTTTCCAGAAGAGGAAGTGGATCAGAGAGTTTATAACTTGCCTGAGAAGACAGGCATTATCCTTTCCAATTCGAGCCTCATGCTATATCGACAACAGCCCAACACACAGACTCTACGGCCAGAGCTTCAGGGTGTTCAGAAGGCAGCTGCCTTGCCCAGGCCTGATCCACAGGCTCTTGGTTGCAGGATCTCTGGTCCCTGCTAAGCCCAAAGTAGAACAAACTGCTCAGGAAGGTGACGTCAGCAGAAAGCATGACTGCTCTGGAAATAGATTTCCTGTGCTAAGGATGGGGGCAACAGACCTAAAACCCATCCACCCAGGTGTGGGACAGCAGAAATGGGAAGAGAAGGGCAGAGATGAGGAGGGAAGGCTGGGGGGCAAATGCTGTTATTTATGCTGGGGCAGGCTATGCTCTGGGAGGCTGGCAGTGGGGTTTTGTGGAGCTGGGTGGGGGTGAATCTGGATACTGAGGTAGGGATGAAAGGGGCCTAAAGCTAAAGACTAATAAGAGATGGGGTAAAAGAAGTGTAGCAAGGTCCCACCTCAGAACCGGTCCCACCTCAGAACCCGCCCCACCCGCATGGGAAAGGTCAGTGCAGCCAGGGATGAGGGCAGTTCTTTGTTATAAAGAACATGTTATACTGAAGCCCTGAGGTATATGGTCTCTGTCCTCCTCTCACCATTGTCAAACTGTCAGCCCTATGGACCTCCATCCCCAGCTCAGGGCAAGGACACTGGGGCCATTTGTTCTGTTGGATGCTGAGGCAGGTAGGACAGTTTCACACTAACCTAGTCAGACAAAGGGGTGCTGATGCAAAATACCAGAAATCGGTTGGTTTTTATAAAGGGTAATTATTTGGGGTAGAAGCTTACAGTTACCAGGCCATAGAGCATAAGTTACTTCCCTCACCAAAGTCTATTGCCACGTGTTGGAGCAAGATAGCTGCCAACATCTGCCAGGGTTCAGGCTTCCTGGGTTCCTCTCTTCCCGGGGTTCCATTTTCTCTGGGCTCAGCTGCTGTGCTCTCTCCACAAGGCCAGCTGTAGACTGTCAGGCAAATGGCTCTGTCTTTCTTCCCAGGGCTTCTGCCACGTCTAAAGAGCCATCTCTATTCCTCTGTGTTCTTCTCCTGTATGTTCACCTCCCAGCCTCCAGCTCCAAAACTCCCACTAATTCCTCTGCTCTGCCATGTGGTTGTATCCAACATCCTACTGACATGGCCCAATCAAAACCCTAATCACAATTTAATCATGCCCAGGTACAGACCAGTTTACAAACATAATCCAATATCTATTTTTGGAATTCATAAACCATATCAAACTGCTACACTAGGTAAGCCCTGGGGAGGCAGTTTCAGAGCCACTGTCCAGGCTCTTCTGCCAATCACCCACCTCTACCAGGTGGGAAATAGGACTGGAAGGGTGGGGCAACCTCCATGAGTAGCTCACGTCCTCATGCCTGGGCTACGCACACCTCTGGGTGCCAGGGCTTTCAGGCACTCACCTGAGGCTCATGCACCTGAGGTTCACTTACCTGAGGCTTACACAGGGCCAACCCTGAACCTGCATGGCCCTGAGAGTGAGCACCCCTTACATCTAGAACGAGGGCACCTTACTCTAGAAAGAGCACCTCCTTACATTTAGAACGAGCACCTGCTCACATCTAGAACGAGGGTGCTTTACTCTGGAAAAAGCACCTCCTTACATTTAGAATGAGCACCTGCTCACATCTAGAATGAAGGCACCTTACTCTAGAAAGAGCACCTCTTCACATCTAGAATGAGGGCATCTTACTCTAGAAAGAGCACCTCCTTACATTTAGAACAAGGGCTTCCTTACATGTTAGAATGAGCTCCTCCTTGCATCTAGAACAAGCATCTCCCAACATTTAGAACGAGGGCTTCCTTACATTAGGACGAGTACCTCCTTAAAGTTTGCATTCTAGCTGCCTGCTTGCCTTTTCCTAGTCCTGGCCCTGCTGGATGTGTTTTAAGGACAGCATTGCCTAAATTGGAATCTTGGTAGAGATTCAGGGTCCAATTCCACAAAGAAAGAAAGGTGCCTGACCCCATCCACGTGGCTGACTGGTGGGCCTTTGAGGGAGCGGGTTGGTTGGCATGTACAGCCTGGGGAGACGAGGTAGCCCATGGCCTTTCTCATCCACCCAACCCCATTCCTCAGTCAAGAGTCCCCTATTTTAAGCCCACTTTTCATGATCACTCCCTGGTTTCTGAAATGCCCATCCTGGAGGCTAGTCTCCTAAAAAAACATTTAGGAAACTCCAGGCCCTCCATCAAAAACAGTTTGGGGATTGTATTAGTTACGGCTTTTCAGAGAAACGGCACCAAGAGCATGTGCATGTGGGTGTATGTGTGTATAAAGAGATTTACTTTAAGGAATTGGCTCCCACGATTGTGAGAACTGGTAAGCCTGGATTCCATAGTGCCACCGACAGGCTAGAAGATCCACTAAGAGCTGATGTTGAAGTCTGGAATCTGAAATCCAGAGGGGAGACTGGCAGACTAGAAACTCAGAGAGGAGTATATGGTAAAGTCTTGAGGCAGAATTTCTTCTTCTCCTCGGAACCCTCAGTTCTTTGATCTCAAGACCTCTAACTGATTAGATGAGACCCAACCACCTTGAAGGTAATCAATCACTTCTACTTAAAGACAACTGACTGCAAGTGCTAACTCCATCTGTGAAATACCTCCATAGCAACAGCTAGGCCAGTGTTTGACCCAACATTGTCAACTTGACACATAAAATTACCACCCCAGGGTATGTCATATGCCAAGGAGAATGCATTGTGGGCGCAGTTTGATGGGCATACCAGGTAAGGGGTCCCACAGTGCCCAATATGGCTGTCAAGGCAAGGATTGGATATGGTTCACAATATTTTCCTGCAATGTAGGAGCTTACTTTTTTGTTTTCCTCATTTTACCCACTGGGAATCTTTGCAAAATGAAGCTGACCTTTCCGTGGAAAGCTCCCCACTGAAGAACTGAGTAGGCTCCTAGTAAGAGATTCAGCCACACTCCAAAGCCTTTAGTGGTTTACTGCCAAAATGCAATTGCCCAGGGTTCCTGGCCCCACTAAATCATCCCCACCTGGAACTGCCCCCATTAAGATCATGTGAGTGGCCCCCTAGTTCAGCCTATAGGCAGTGGCTAGGTAGGGACCTTTAGAACCCCTTGGAAGGTAGACCTTTGACCCACTCATCTTGAGGCAGATCATTAGCATCAGAACTTCCTTAGGAAATGCAAGGAGCACAGCTTTTTTTGAGGAAGTTCTTCCAAAGTGTGAAGCTATTACCAGCTACAGAGTGGCCCAAAAGTCTCAGGTGTGCCAGGAAGGTTCTGGCATAAAGTCCTTGCCCTGGATTCCTAAGAAAGAGAACTTTATCAGTTTAGTCCATGAAGGGCTAGGAAGGCAGCAAGCAGCTCTGTGATTGATTCACTATGCTAGTGATAGATTTTATACCATGCTGGCAATACACTCAGAAAGGCTCCGTCCTAGCTCCAGATGTTGTCAGGAAAGGGCATCAGTGGGTCTTAAGGGCCCTGGAACTGACTTTCAGGGTTAAGAGGTTCGGGTCACCACCATGCCCACTGGCCTCCTTGCCTCCAGCAAGCCCAGCCTCCTCGTGCAGCCTCTGCTCCTGACCCGGGGGGTTGAAAAATGCCTGGCAGAGCCTGCTTTGGGTGAGGCAGGGCCCCAAAGAGCCTCCATTCAGGCTTAAAATATATTCAGCAATGTGAACCCAAGCCCAAAAGGCATCACCAGACACTACCCACCTCCTCAAGGCACTTCCAAGGCTCTGTGTGTACATGCTGGGCAGGGGAGTGGAGGCTGTGGGAACTAGGAGTCAGGGATTTGGCTTTCTGACAACTAAACTGAGAAACAAGTGAGAGGTGTCAGAGGCCATGGGGCCTTGGGGAAATGCTCATTGCTAAAGGAGTTGAATATAGACCAGACCAGACACAGATACTTCCTTACCCAAAGCCTCCGACAGTTAGCTGCTTCTCCAGTTATCTGTTGCTGCATAGCAAACCACTCCAAAATTTAGTGGCATAAAACAGCACATTTTGTGGCTCCAGAATTCAGGCCAGGCCTTGCAGAAATGGCTTGTCTCTGTTCTGTGACTGGATCTCAGCTGTGGAGGCGGCAATAGCTGGAAGTGGCTGGGATGGTGGGATGACCAGTCGAGGGCCATGTGTCTGATGTCTTGGGTCTGGCTGTTGGCTGGGTTCATCCATTGGCCACATCACATTTGCTGAGGCAAGAATGTTCAAGATAACTTCTTCATTCCCATGTCCAGCACCTGGTAGGGAAGGCTGACGCAGCTGGGGCTGGCTGTGCATCTGTCTCTCTCTTTTTCCCCAGCAATATCTCCACATGGCTAGCAGGGACTTCCTCACACATGGTGGTCTCATGAAAGTCACACTTCTGACGTGGTGGGTGGTTTCCCACAGAATGAGCATTGTCAGAGAGCCAGGTGGAAACCCAGACTCAGAAGTCCCTGAACTGTACTTCTACATCATTCCATTGGACAAGTCATGAAGACCAGCCCATATATAATGGGGGAGGGGAAATTAGACCCTGCCTCAAAATTGGGGGGGGGGTGCAAAAAATTTGTGGCCCATTTTAATTTAACACATCTCCTGCAACAAACAGACCTCAAATTGTATTTCTTTAATTAGGCATGTTTCTTTCATTTAGTTTAGAAATAGATGGGAGTCGATTTACATGTTCTGCTATAGAACCCAGAAATCCCCACACAGTGTCTCAGAGAGGATGCTTGCAGTCACAGAGCCGAGCGAAGAAGCCTCCAACTGTCACTGACTTACCTTAGAGGTGGCAACTGGTATATAGTTGGAAAGACTGGGAAACATGGGGATGATAAGCCTTAAGGATCAGAGAAAGCAGAAGTTTCCCCACAGAAGCAAGTGGAGTCCCTAGGGAACAATGACTTGGTTCCACCTTGGATTGTGGGAAGGGGGAGGAAGAAGTAGGGATGGTTTTATCAGGACCACCACAGAGCACAGCTTTTTTTGGTGGACTTGGCTCTCTGAAGGGGGAAGAAAAACGTTGCAAAGTAAAGGCCTTGAGAGCACAGCCCAAGGAGACCACACCTGTCCTCTGCCCCAGTGAAGCTGCTGTGACCTTGCCTAGCCCAAGGAGCTGCTCAGAGTTACCCAGAGACCACTCCTTGCCCCCAGACCAGCACATGGAGTCACAGCCATTCACAATCCCTGACTCTTGATCAGGCTCTTCTGCTTCCTTTCCCTGCTCTGTGGAGCCTCCCTCAGGACCCCAGAGAACCTTTTTTGGGCCTGAGACTGTCCACCCAGGCTCAGACACTTCTGCCCTTTGTCCCTGTGCTTTACCCAGGACTGCACAGAAGGAGCACCATGAGGAGGGTGTGGCCTGGCTGCTGGAAACTTTGGACCCAGCTCTTGCGTTGTTGGGTTTGACCAGGCCTGGTTGGAGAGACTTAGGCTGTGGCAGCCTCCGACACCCAAAAGAGGGATCCTCACAGCTGAGCGCCTTTGCCAGGTGCCAGGCTGAGTGGACAGACAAGGGGACGAGCGTCTCCACGGTCCTCACTGACCACAGCCTGGGTGTTAGGTGGGTCATGAGGCAGCAGAGGGGTCACCTCCTGCCTCATCCTGTCAAAAATCCATTCACAGCTAGGCTTGAGAGTCCCCTGCCCATAACAAGATGGATCTCACCTCTCTGCATGACTCCCTACTACGTTCTCCAAAGCCCCCCAGGAAATGCCCTCCCCAACTGCACCTTCCCACCAGTGTCCTTCCAGACACCTGCAAGAGGCCCCGGATCCTGGCTGCACCCCACTGTTGATAACCTGGGTGGGCTGGCATTGCACATCAGGGGCACTAGTTTCCCACAAATAATGCTGAGTTGGCTATCCCACCTCTAGGTGGTGCCTGTAGAAAGCCACGATGATGCTCAACCAGGGCCTCCATTAAAGGCAGGGGACAAACACATCCAGCACTTCCCAACCCAACTCCCTCTGCCCCACCATGAGCGCCCCACACCCCTGTGCCCACCACCTATCATGCAATGGGAGAAAATACCTCTCCTTGGTGTCCTGCAAAGCCTCATCTGGTCCCCAGACAGAACCAAGCCTCCCCTCCCCATGTCCCTGACTGGGCCACTCCCCAGTCAGAAGGGTCAACTTGGCCACACCACCAGGAGTTGGAACCAGGACTTTACCTCAAGCCAGGACCAACAAAGGAACTA
Source organism: Tolypeutes matacus (assembly GCA_026826555.1). Classification (NCBI taxonomy): domain Eukaryota; kingdom Metazoa; phylum Chordata; class Mammalia; order Cingulata; family Chlamyphoridae; genus Tolypeutes; species Tolypeutes matacus. The sequence continues at coordinate 1,205,813 of JAKSZT010054380.1, read as the reverse complement.
CAACTACCACTCTGCTAGAGAGGGAGAGGCCAAGAATACCAGGCCGTGGCCTTGTCCCTCCCCCTCTGCTCCCATCTGCCAGGCAGTCTTGCCCAAGGATCACCAGAGCCCCTTATCTGGATCCCCCAAGATCAGGGAGCTCTGCTCTGAGCATGTCACAGTGCTGTTCCAAAACACTCAGTGGTTCTCCTTTTGCCCACAGTCTGGCCACCTGTCCCTGATGCTAAAGGACTACCCATAATCCGGCCTAATGCAGATGCTCTGTTTCCAGCTCCCCTAAGATGCCCTCTGTTCCAGACTGAGCAGCCTGCAGTCATAGCGGAGCAGTGGCAGGTCTCCTCCCTGGAGTGTTGTGCCCTCTCCATTTGACATATCTGTTTCCTGCCAGCCTTCCTAGCCCAACTTGGTTTCTCCTTTATGAAGTCTTTCCCTCCAGAGCTCAGGAATGGCCCTCATCTCTTCTAACCCATTACAGGAGCTTCTCTCCAAGCCTGGGTCATGGTCCTTCCATGGACAGACTTCATTCAGTCCCTTCCCTACCTCTCCCACTGAATCAAGAATTCCCCCAGGATGAGCCCAACACCCTTCTCCAGCTCAGCCCTGGGCCTGACCCCAAGCCACCCCAATGAGAAGGCATGGATGGAGACCACCAGGCGAGCAGCCCCAGGCAGGAGCTGGCTGGGACCAAGGCCTTGGGCAACAGACCTGGTGACAAGAGAAAGAACAAAGTTGTCTCACCTCCAAGGACAGGAGTCCCAGAATTATAAGGACCAAGCAGAATGCAGGGCCCCGTTAGCCTCAGTGTGCAAGGGACTCATAGCTTTCCATGAAGGTCACACCGGATCCCCCTGAGGACTTCCTGCCTGAGGATGCATACTCCTGATCTCCCCCAGATCCCCCACTGCTCTTCTCCTCCAGCCGAGGGGTGGTCATGTTCCCTGAGCATGCAGATTCCACCATGGCTATGGTGGGCCAAGAGATTTTGAGGGACGACCCCACTCCCCTTGGTGCAAAATGTGCTGGCCAGATGCTGTGAATGCTGTCAGGGACCCAGTTAAGGGGAAGGAAGGAGCCGGCGTTAATTTCACTCACTAGCTGTTAGACACAACACTATGTGTTTCACACTCACTATTTTCTCAAATTCAAATGATCAGCTCTGTGAGGTCTAACTTATTATTCCCACTCAATAGATGAGAAAACCATGTTCAAATGGGTTAAGTCCTAACCAAGGATATGCAGATAGAACTGGGACATCAACCCAGCATGGCCACCACAGCAACCCTCCAGTGTCCCCGTGACTGTCAGTCCTTTGTTTTCAAAGTAAAGTGCACATGCACACACACACACATACACACACACACACACACACGAAAGCTATCAGAATAGCTCTGTAAAACCAAGAGGAATCAGGAAAAGGTGAGTGTGCCCAAGATATCGTCTACTGCCATCTGCTGGGCATTTGGCATAAATGCAACAAAGCTACAAAGACCCCTGCTGTGAATGGAGCCCCCAGGAGTGCAAAACACGTGAGCGTCAGCCCTGAGTGGAAGACCCCGTGCCCAGGCTCTGGACAGGAAGACCCCTTCTCCAGACTGGACTGGATCCTTGTACCAAAACTTATCTTAGTATCAAAAATGATTTTATTGTGCACCTGTGACATGCTTGCCATTGATTAGCTAAGTGAATTCTCATAACCAAAATATACGGAAGGAATAACGAGGAAAACAAGGCTCAGAAAAATTGACTGGCTCTGCTATTAATTTGTAAATGACAGATTAGAAGACAGGGTGGCTTTCTGGTTTTGCTTAAGCTCTCTGTGCCTCATTTTTCTCTTCTGCAAGGCAGGGATAGCAGTAGTACTTCACTGTTGTAACGGTGAAATAAATTAATACATGCTAAGTGCTCAGAACAGGACAGGGCATTTTCCTTCATAACACACTCTCACACATACACACACACATACACACATGCTCACACATATACACTCGTACATACTCACACATACACACACAGAGAGCATCTGGGGGAAAGTGGAAACCATGAAACTACCCCCTTTCCCAAGTAATTCCATCCTATCTCAGAGGTGAAAGGAGAGGGGGCTGCTGGGATAGCCCCTGGTTTGGGCAGTGTTTAGTCAGACCAGCCCATAAATCAACCATTTATCCACCCTGTGCTTTCCAGCACCCATGGCCAGGCACTGAAGCCCAGACAGTCAGCACATGCTGGCAGTGGGCCACCAGGGGCAGATGAAAGAGAACACCTTGTGGGCTGTCTCTGGGATGCTGGGGTGGCTAGCAGCATGGGCACCCATGCAGGAGGAAGACCCTAGGACTGTGCCTGGGGTTTGAGGGACCAGACCAGGAGGCTGCTGTGCTTTTCTCTTGCACCTTCACAGCCACAGTGCCCAGCACTACATGGAGCCAAGCCTGTCCTGGCTCTCACTCCCCGACCAGGGAGCCCTCAACTGGGCCTCCCACCCTGGTGCACCTGCATCCTGTGGGCAGTGCTGGGGCAGGGAGCAACTCAGCCCACTCTCCCCTCTCCTCTTCCCCTTAGTGCTGATTGGCGTGGGCACGGAGACCTTCCTCCGGGGGCAGTTCACAAGCCTGGCTTTCTACCTGCTGTGAGTATGTGTACAGTATGCTCTTCCTGCCTGCCTCTTCTCCTGCTCACCCTCAACCTATCTGCTCAGAAAAGACCAGGGAGACCCCCCTTTCCCATGTAATTCCATCCTATCCCAGAGGTGGAAAGAGAGGGGGCTTCTAGGACAGCCCCTTGTTTGGGCAGGGCTTAGTCAGACCAGCCCATAAGTCAACCACTTTCCCTTCCTTCCTTCCTTCCCTCCTTCCTTCCTTCCTTCCTTCCTTCCTTCCTTCCTTCCTTCCTTCCTTCCTTCCATCCATCCATCCTTCCTTGCTTCCATCCATCCACGCACCCATCCACCAATCCTCCACTCATCCATCTTTCTATCTAGCCATCCACCCACCTACCCTTCAGCTATTCATCCTCCCATCCATCCATCCATGTATCCTTCCATCCATCTATCCAGCCATCCAGCCAGCCATCCTTTAAGCATTTTTTTAAATTCAGAAAACACCAGCTGAGCTCTTGTTTTAGAGAAAAGTAATATATATTTGAGATCCTCTATGTGCAAGCACAGTTCAGATGTTTTGTTTACACTTAACCCTCAAAGCCACTGTATGAGAAGTGTATAATGGCCAAGTTTTAAGCTGAGAAAATTCCGAGATTAAGCTCACAGAGCCTGTGAGCAACAGAGTCCAGATTCAAACTAGGTCCCTCTCATTCTACACCAGATGCCTTTGCAAACTGTGCCCTGATGCTGCACAGGGGTGAGGAAAGCCTGAAGTGCCTGCAGGCTCTGGCCCAGCCTCTCAGCAGCCTCCTCCTGAGGTCCAGGGGCTAACAGCATTTCCTCCTGGCCATGCAGGAAGCCTGTGCTCTCCCACTCCCAGGGCTGCTGAAGGAGCTACTGAGCTGAAATGTTTTGGGTAATGACTGGCCTAACAAACACACCAAGGTCCTAGTCTGGGACGATTATTCCCAAAAAATGACCTCCTCCTGTGGGGCCACCAAGCTGGACCCTCCGCTCCCGTTCCTCTCTCACCCTCTACCTTCATCAAGAATTGCCAGGTTTCTGTCCTAAGTAACCCTCAAACCTGCTGCCTCTCCTCCCCTCCTGTCTGAGTGCAGGATCTAGGGTCTGCTTGCCTGGATCATGCACCACAATTGCCTGACCATTTCCCACATTTCTAGTCCATTTCCCATACTGCCATGGAATTAGCCATCTAGAAACATGGATGTCTCCTACGACCCTCAACAGCTCCCCCATTGCCTCTGGTCCACACTCCTTGGCTGCCTCCCAGCTCCACCTGTCACACAGACACTCCCAAGCACATGATGCTTCCTTAAACTCATCCACATCACCTGGCCTCTCAGCCTTTGATCCTCCTGTTGATTCTGCCCAGAGTGCTGTCACCCACTTCGGCACTCCTGAAGCTGACATTCCTTCCTAACTTTCCACCCTGGGAAGACCTGAGCCCTGGAGCCCCAATAGCTGGGTGTGATTTCCCATGCAGTATCACTGCACTTTCACCTTTGTGTCTGGAAGCAGACAGGGCCTTCCCCGCCTCGCCAGACGGGATGGCTCATTTCACTCACAAGCATCGCACCGTGGGACACCATCTTCCCCGTGCACACATGCAATCCTCCCCGGGGCAGATTTCAGGCTCCAGCCACTGCGTTCTCTTGCAATGGAGCATAAGCCAATTGTAGCACCTTCCCCCCCTAATAAAATCATTGTCCACATCTCTGCCTCCCCAAGACCAAGCAGAGGCCATGGCAAAGAGTAGGGACTCCCAGTAGGACTGAATGGGGCTTTCCTTTCTCTTTTCCTTCTCTGCTTCTCGTTTGCACATTTGCTTCCTCCCCACCCCACCTTTCTCTTTCCGGTGAGGCCCCACTGCCTTCCTCACACTTGCCTGCAGTGACTAGGGGAGGGGGGGCTGCCTGAGTGCCTGAGGCCCATGGAGCCCTGGGCAGGGGCCTCAAAGCAGGGCTCTCTCCTTGGATCTGTGGCCCTACAGGAGTGACTGGTGGGCTTCCGTGGCCCGGAGAGGCACAGCCTCTGTAGCACCTGCCTGTGAGACTGAACGGGTCACATTTCCACCTCTGTCCCAGGGCATAGAAAAAGGCAATGCCAATTGTTTTGCAACCATGTGGCTTGCTGCACTTGTTAAGCCCAAACTCTGGAGCTGGAGTTCTGGGTTGCCCCTGTTATACCAACCAACTGTGTGACCACAGGCAGGGAGCTTAACCTTTCTGAGCCTCAAGTTTCCAAGCTAATTATAGTGCTTCTATCTGTTACAATGATAAAAGGAGCCGATATTTGTAAAGCCCTTAGACTCGTGCCTGGCATGTAGTGCTCATTATATAAATGTTAGCTTTATTTAAAAGCTGAGGGTTAAGAGTTAAGCAGACTCTAAGAGGCATTGAGAGAAAGGGAGAAAGTGGAAATCTCAGTACTAAATGGTCACAAAGAGAGAAAGAGAGAAAGGGACGCCCAAGGTCCTGGGGAAATCCTGTTCCCTTCTCAAGCCACTTTCCCCCACAGGATGGCATGTCCTCTGGTTCATTCATTCATTCACTCCAAATTACATTCATGGAGCACCTCTAGTCAGGCTGGGTGTGGCTGCACAGGGAAATTAGAGAGGGGCTCCCTTTAGGAGTTCATGGCCTAGTGGCTCTGGTCATAGAGTTCAACAGGGACCAAGGGGCTAAGGGGTCAGTGGGCCATGAGGTGGGGTCAGAAGATTGGGAAGCCAGGATGCCAAGTGGCCAGGGGCTGGGGGTCAGGGAACCAAGGGGCTAGGAGACTGGGGGACAGGGGACCAGGGTTCCCAGGGGTCATAAAGCAAAGGAGCTAGGGGCCAGGAGATCAGGGAGACAACGCAGGTGGGAAGCCAGGGTACCAGGGGCTGGACAGTCAGGGAGCCAAGGGACTAGGGGGTCGTGGGATTAGGGAACCAAGGGGATGTTGGTACTCAGGCCATGCCAGTGAGGCCAGAGACAACAGGAGTGATATAAAGCAAGGTATTCAAGGAACAGAATCAGCAAATCCTGGTGACAACTGGGTGATAGGGAAAGAAGGAAAAGAAAAGGGGGCCCACATGGATGCCAGTTTTGGGGCTTGTGCTATCAGACAGCAGGTGTCAGTCCCACTGAACTGCAGGTAGAGAGACACGCCCTGCTGGTGTCCACTCCGGGACCTGGGCGGTCTCCCCTGTGGGACTGAAGCTTCCTCCTTGTGTATCTGGGAGCCCTGGCCACACCCCTCCACCACCATGGCCCAGCCCAGCCTTGGCATGGAGACAGCACCTGGTGGCCGTGGGCTGGTGGCTGGATTAGTTCCCTGTGACAAGAGGGTCTGGCTGAGAGAGGGCAGCCGTGGGAAATTGAGGAGCAGGGGCAGCCGGCCCCTCTCACCTGTCTCGACCCTCAGGTTTACCGGAGCCGCTGTCTGTGTGTGTGAAGGGGCCTATTTTGTGGCTCAGCTGCTGGCCATCTGCTTCCAGTAAGTAGCTCCAGACCAGCCCCTCACCCACACTCCAGCCCCAGACACCCCTAGTTGCCTCCCCCAGTGAGGCAAGTCCTGGAGGACGGGCTCCCAGCATACCAGTGACTGGCTCCCTCCCTGAAGTGTGGGAAGCCCTGGGCCTGGAGATGCCACCACCGCAGCCACCGCCACCACCACCACCAAGGCTCAGTCGACTTCTTTCCCTCCTCCAACCAAGGACAGCACAATCAGGGCCTGATGCATTCAGAACCTCAGGAACCCAGCACACCCACCCCAGTCCCTATGGCCCACGGCCAAGCCACCCACAGTCTTGGTGAGGCACCTGGAAAGAGGGGCATGGCAGTCCTGGCTTTCTGGCTCTGCCTCCAGCCGTCCTCTTCAATGAGGCAGGCCTGGCGCCTTCACGCCCAGGTGTAAGGCTGGAGCACCTGGCTCTCAGCACCTGGCCCTCAGCACCTGCGTGGTTAGTTGCCAGCCTCGCATCCGGCTCCCCCACACCTTGCACGGCCGCTGGCTGCCTCCCAAGGTCACCAGCCCTGAGGTGAGGGCCTTTCCCCATTTCTGCTGAACACCCCCGCCAAGGATTCCTTGCAACTAACTTCACAGGGCGGGCAAAGAAGAGCCCAGGACCTAACGCCGGCATATTACGCGCAGGAACTCCTCACCCCGCCCTGGGGTCTGGCCACCAAGGATGGACCACTAGGGGTCAGCAGAGACCGCACTGCGCTTCCGAGCGCCCCTGCAGGGGACAAAGGGCGGGCCGGGAGGCGGTCTGAGGGCGGGCGTGGGGCCAGGCGTCAGGGGCGTTCCTTGGGCGTCCCCCAAGTCCCCACCCCAGTCAGCCAGCTCACTTCTGCCCACTGCCCAGAGTCCAAGCCGGGCAGGATTCGCCGGCAGAGCCCGGCTACCCCCGTCTGGCGGGAGGACGGAGGAGGTGGGGGCGGAAAGCAGGCACTTTCCTCCCTAGAAACCGCGCGGCGGCGGCCCTGGGGAACCGTCCGGGCACTCTCCAACTCGGCCCCCTTGCGCGGAGCTCAGCACGATCGAGTGGACCCTGTGCCCCGCGCCACCGGAGCCCACCGCGGACTTACAGGGAGTCCCTCACCCCACTCTCCTTCCCGAGACCACTGACCTTATTCCCCTTGACCAGGAAGGCAGGATGGGGCGAACTTTCAGGAAAACGGTGGATGCCCTGAAGGGGCTTAGGCAAGACCCCTAGCGGTGGAACCCACAGAGAGGGTCCCTGGGGCTTCCAGGCTTCTGGAGGAGGTGTTGCTTGCCAGGGCGGGGCTGGAGAGCATCGCTCCGCAGGACCCATCCCAAACTCTGGCGGCCTCGCGGAGCGGGGGTCGGGGAGAGGGTCTTGTGCTGTGGCTGCATCTTTCCTGGCCGCCTGCTTCCGGCTCACCCTGGGACCCTCGCCTCCAGGTGTCAGCCAGGCTCTCTGGCCCACAGAGCCAGGGAGAGGGCCCACTGGCTGGGCTGCTTCCAGAAGTTCCTGGCCTACCTGCTGCTGTCCGTGGCCTGCTTCCTCCACCCCGTCCTGGTCTGGCACGTGACTATTCCAGGTAGGAGCCCCAAGGCCTGGAGGAGGCAGTCTGAGCTGGGCTGTGCCCCCTCTCTGGTCTCCTCCCTGACGCTGGCCTGGAGCGTGGGGGTGAGGACACCCCAAAAAGCAGCATCCTTCCTGTAGATGGCCAGAGGCACAGACCTTGCCTCACCTGACGTATGTGCTCAGAGCTGCCGGTGGGTTGGGGTGGGTCACTCCTCTGTCCAAACTGCTTCTGTGTCCTCCAGTGCAGACTCCTCAGGCACCCCACCATGTGAGCCCCAAAGACCTTCACAGCCCTATCTCCTACTCCCCACTCACCCCAGAGACCCTACTTGTCAGCCAGCTTTCTGGTTGCAGAACCTCGGACTTAGTGCCTCCAGCATCTGTTTGTGACAGTGGCCTTTTCTGCTGGGGCCTCTCTTCCCTCCTCCTGCCTGTAAAAGCCGTTGCCCTTCTGGGGAGACTAAGCGAAAGCCAAAGCCATCCTTGTCCTACCGAGATCTCTTTTACTGGACCTGGGGGTAGGCCCTTGAGACACTCCAGGCAGCCCCACCCCCACCCTATGTGCCCTCCTGGGGAGAATTCAGCTCTGACTCAGGCCAGAGCAGGCCACAGTCTCCCACTCCTTGAAGAGCAAGAGACACAAGGGAGGCTCTGGCCTTTTGAACAGGGTGGGCTCCTGGCGGGAGAGGCAGAGCAGCAGGGTCTTAGACTGTGGGAGTGGGGGAGGGAGAGTAATAGATGAGTCCTGGACCCCTGAACCCCTGGACAGGAGGCTGGGTGTGTCTCCTTGGTGGTCTGGAGGCAGGGCCAGGAGGGTAGCCAGTTCTCTGCTAGTCACATCCCAAGGGATTTGTGTTTTCTTGATGTCTATCAGGCAAGAGTTGGAGGGAGCTGAAGCAAAGAGAATCACCCACTTCTAGGAAGGACTGGAAACCCAGTTCAGCAGGCTGGGCCTAGACTCCTTAAAGGCATTGCAGGTCCAGTCCTAAAGCTGTCCGGAGAGGAAGAGTGCATCAGGGTTGAGCGTCAGTTGCACAGGTGGATTAGAGAGGGGTTCCTCCAGAGCCAGGCAGAGCCCATCCTCGGACTTCCAAGCCAGGCCCCAGGCCCCCGGGCTAATGGCCTGGGTGAGGGCCAGAGGGCAGCACAAGCCCTTTCCCGTGGCAGGCGGGTCGCCAGGTCTGACGAGGGTGTATGTAAGCATTGAGTGAGCCCAGGGTGATGGCTGGGTCAGGGGCCCTGTCCATGGCCAGCCAGTGTCACATGGCAGAGGCCCCTTGGAAAGGTGGGCTTGGGCGGCCTTTAGTTTTCTCTTGATGTACCCGGAAGGCCTGACCCCCCCAGATCTCTTCCAGGCTCCATGCTCATCGTCACTGGCCTGGCCTACTTTCTGCTGAGCAAGCGGAAGAAAGTCAAAGCCCGCCCTGCAGCCCTGGTCCCCCCAGAGCGGTACACAGACCCCTCCAGCAGTGCTGTCAGCACCACCGGCTCCGGGAACACCGAGCAGACCTACACCTTCCATGGGGCCCTCAAGGAGGGGCCCGACTCCCTCTTCACCCACATGAAGAGCATCTTAAAGGGGACCAAGGGTCCCAGCACCCTGCAGCCCCCTGACTCCCTGGTGGAGCTCCCTCTGGAGCCAGCAGAGCCAGAGGCCAAGAAGAAGCAGGTGCACTTTCAAGAGAAAGTGGTCAAAATCATCCCATCCCTTGCCGAGGGCCTGGACGATGGGGACAGCGAGCCAGAGGAGACTGCCTCAGACACCACCCCCATCATCCCCCCAGCGCAGGGCCCACTCTTCATGTCTTCACTCACGGCCACTGGTCTGTTCTGAAGCCCCTGCTTCAGCCTAAGGACACATGGAGGGAGTGGCCAACACTGGAATGGAGCCCCTCCCTGCCTGGAGTTTCTTAATATCTGCAGGTCCCCTGGGGAGCTCAGCGTCCTCTGTAGGTCAGGTCCTCAAGGGATCCATCCCTGTGGGGGTCTCTGGAGCCATCAGGTAGCCTGACCGGCCAGTGGTCCTCAAGGGGGTCACAAATGAAGCTCATGCAGCCTCAGCCAAGCACAGGCTCCTCCCTCCTGGCTGTGCAGCCCAGAGATCCTTATGCTTTCCCCAAAAGAGACCATGACCCCACCTCACACGAGGCTGCAGGGGGCCCTGCCCTGGCCTCAGGAGGGGCAGGTGCAGTCTGCCCAGGAGAAGCCACTGGGCTTCCTTGCTCCTGGCCAGGACCCTGCACTCACCAAGACCCTTTCAAGTACCCCATCTCTGACCAATCTTCCATCTCTGAAGATCTAGAGAGACGGTGGCAACTTAAGCATCTCAAAGGGAGTTGTTAAGGGTGGCCATGGGTCCAGGCTGAGATGGTCCAGGGTGGGGAGGAGCAGTACACCCAGCCCTGCAGGGCGGGGAGCGGCGCCAGGCAATGAGCTGTCCTGGGAAACAATGCTGGTCTGTTCTCACTGAGGGAAAGCCAGGCCAATGGGCCAAGCGAATTCCAGAAGCAGTTCTATCACATGGACTTTGGACTCTCTCAAGATTCCAAATAGATGACGTAGGCTGGAAGATACTGAAAAGCCTGTGCCTACACTCAGCAGGGTTGCATGCCTGCCAGGGGCAAGTCTTGGAGATCCACACAGCACCAAGGGGTGCCTGGCAGCAGAATGGGTGGTCAATGGGTCTGTTTAAACTGGGAGGGAGGGAGGAAAGCGGGCCAGCAGGCCAGCTGTCTGCTATGGGACAACAGAGAAGTGGCAGTAAACCCGTAATGAACAAAGGTCATTTGAATTAGATGTTCCTCAATCAAGTGATTTGCAGTATAGTTTTTTTGGTTTGTTTTTTTTTTTAAAGAAACTTTAGATTACATAGACGTTACATAAAAACTATAAGAGATTCCCATATGCCCCACTCCCTACTCCTCCAACACTTTCCCACATTAACATCCCTCATTAGTGTGATACATTGTTACAATTGATGAACCCATATTGAAGCATTGCTGCTAATATAGTTTTTACTTCTAAAAAATTGTTCTTTGATTCATGAGATTGTTGCAAGGAAGAGCAGACACATTATTCCCAATAATGAGCAATCTTAAGAAGCAGCAGATCTCCCAGTTTGAGTGTGAGCAGACTGAGGTTCTGGAGAGGAAGACTTAGAGCCTTTGATGTCTTAGACAGGCTTAGATGTCTAGATAAGAAAGTCCCTGTTTATTCCTGTAGACTTTCCAACATTCCCTGCCAGTTATTTTGCATATGTGTGGGAATAATGGTTCTCCAGAGCTAGTATCAGTGTGGTGTCTAAAAGCAGTAGGTGTTCCAAATAAGCAGAGCTCTGGCCTGCAATCATCCACTTCTTCTCTAAAATCAAATGAGAAAAGCAAATAATCGCATTCCATTAAGCCCTTGATTCTGGTAGCAGTAGAGCTGTTTCTTTGGCTGCTTCTGAGGAGGGACCTCCAGGGCCTGAGAGCCCAGAGGCCGGAAGGACTAAGTAATATAGAATGTGGTTTTTGGGTGGGCGGGGATTGTACCCCAGTCCTAATGGGCCAGGTGTCCCAGGCAGGCCCTGTGTGCAGAAGGAACATAGTGGGGCAGAGCCCAATGGTTTGACATTGCCATATGTGGAAGGGAATGTGATCCCACAGAAAATCTTACAGCAGACATACTGCAGCACTGTAGGCACCTGGGGGAGGGAGGGCAACCTTCTCAGAGCCAGGGGAGCTTGATGACTGGGTCTCCAGAAGCAAAACCTAAAGTGTCACTCCAGATTCTTCAGCCCGATTTAATAATCGCTTCTGTAAACCCACGGGCTAGAGCATTGCTTTGGAACTGTCTTAGAGGTGAGGGGTGTGTTGGGGATTCTAGGGGACATGGTGTGCACGAGGCCCCGATTCTGAGACGTCTGGGCTTCCTGGTCTCTGTCACCAGTTAGGGAAAATCTGCCGACTGCACGGCATTAGAGATTCCAGTCATTACGTTGTCACCCAGGTTGGCAAAGCTAAGTGTTCAAACACTTGCTGTGGCCAAAAAAGGAGCTAGGATGGGGCCATTAAATAGACCATAGCCCTCAGCCCTATCAGCAGAGCAGGCAAGAAAGTGGTACCTTGCTTAGCAGCAGAGGAGCACCCCCCCGGCTGTCTCCATTTTATCCTCAGCCTGAGACAGGCTACAACCTTGCCCACTGGTGTCCCTGCAAAGCTGATGTACCACCCCTCATCCTTGCTGAGAAAGACTAGAATAGCCGCTCTGATTGTGGCCTGCCTCCCTTTCTCAGCAGAAACCACAGTAATATTTTTTTTTTTTTTTTAAGATTTTATTTATTTATTCATTTATCCCCTCCTTGCTGCTTGTGCTCGCTGGGTCAGCTAACCACGCCGCACGGGCGGGCTTGCCTTCACCAGGAGGCCCCGGGAACCGAACCCGGGGCCTCCCATATGGTAAACGGGAGCCCTACTGATTGAGCCACAGCCGCTTCCCCACAGTAATATTTTAGAAATGGAACAGGCTATTGGGAATGGAGAGAGCACTGGACTGGGGGGTGGGGGAAGGCATTAAATCTGACACTGACATGCTGATTGACTTTGGTCAACCCCCTCACCTCACTGGCCTCAAGTTCCTCTGTTAAGCAGCACTAGGGAAGGGGATGTGGCTCAAGCAATTGGGCTCCCGTCTACCATATGGGAGGTCTCGGGTTTGATTCCCCGGGCATCCTGGTGAAGGCAAGCTGGCCCGCACAGAGAGCTGACACAACAAGATGACGCAATAAAAGAGACATAGAGAAAAAAAGAATGAGAGACACAACAAACCAGGGAGCTGAGGTGACTCAAGCGATTGAGTGCCTCTCTCCCACATTGGAAGGTCCAAGATCAATTCCTGGTGCCTCCTAAGAGAAGATGAGATGAAAAGACAAGCAGACACAGAAGAATGCACAGCGAATGGACACAGAGAGCAGACAGCGAGCACAAGTGGCAAGGGCGGGGGGTAATAAATAAAATAAAATAAATCTTTAAAAAAAAAAAAAGCAGGACTAACAGCACTTCTCACTCCACTTTGGTGCAATGACCAAAGGGCTTTTCAGACTACGAAACTCACTGAGTCAATGGGAAGACGTGTTCCTGTTATAGTGGGCACCTTGTTGTGTGGCCCCAAAGTGAGGGAGCACTGAGGAAACAGCACCAAGATTTGTATCTGGGCAAGACCAATTCAGTTCCAAGAGCCTCTTTCTCAACTCTACATTCCTGGGCTGGAGTCTACCCCAGGCCCCCTACCCCAGCTTAGGCAAAGAGCCATCACTTAGCCTTAATCATGAGGAGCAAGGCCCTGGAGCTCACCCAGCCTTTTCTCACTCTCCCGTCTGCCCTGGGATTTAAAAGAAAGTTTAATGTCTTAGTTGAGATACAATTCACATAGCCTACATTGTCACCCATTTAAAACATTACAATTCAATGGTTTTTCGTATATTCACAGTTGTATAGCCATCACTATGATCTAAGTTCACAATACTTTCACCATCCCAAAAAGAAACCCCATGCCCATTACAACTCACTCTTTATGCCCCTCCCCTGCTCTACACAACCACTAATGTACCTTCTGACTTTATAGTTTTACCTCTTCTAGACATTTCATATAACCAGAATCATGAATTATGTGGTCTTGGGCTGGCTTTTTTCACTTAGCATAATGCTTCAAGGTTCATCCATGATGTAGCATCTATTAGTACTTCATACCTTTTTATTGCCCATAATATTCCATTGTATGAAATACCATATTGTGTTGATCCAATGCTGCTATGACCATTCATGTACAAATTTTTTAGATTTCTCTTAGGTATATACCTAGGAATGGAGTCTCTGGGCTATACAGTAACTCTATGTTTAACATTTTGAGGAACCATAAAACTATTTTCCAAAGTGGCTACACCATTTTACATTCACACCAGCAATGAATGAGAGTTCCAATTTCTCCACATCCTTGCCAACACTTACTGTCAGTCCTTTTTTTTTTTTTTTTAAGTCCTTTTGATTATACTCATCTATAGAGGTGTGAGGTGGTATGTCATTGTGGTTTTGAGTTGCATTTTCCAAATGGCTAATGATATTGAGCATCTTTGCATAAGCTTATTGACCATTTATAGATCTTCTTTGGAGACATGTCCATTCAAGTGCTTTGCCCATTTTCAATTGTATTTGTCTTTTTATTATTGAGTTCTATGAATGCTTTATATATTTTGGATACTAGCCACTTATCAGATATATGGTTTGCAAATATTTTCTCCCATTCTGTGGGTTACCTTTGCACTTCCTTGATAAGTGTCACTACAAGTGCAAAAGTTTTTAATTTTGATAAAGTCCAATTTAACAATGTCTATTTTTGTTGCTTGTTCTTTTGGTTTTGTAGCTAATAAACCAAGTGTAACCAAGGGCACAAAGATTTATTCCTATATTTTCTTCTAAAAGTTTTATAGTTTTGGCCCTTACATTTAGGTCTTGATCAATTTTGAGTGAATTTTTGTATATGGTATGAGATAGGAGTCCAACTTAATTATTTTACATGTGGATATACAGTTGTCCTTGTACCGTGGAAAAAGAATAAATATGCATTAATACTGTCTTTTATAATTTCCTACATAATTATACATAATAATTATCTTTGTCAGTGCTCTTTGTTTTTCATGAGGATTTCAATTACTGTCTGCTGCCACTCACTTTCAGTCTAAAAGAACTTCCTTCAGTATTTCTTGTTAGGCAGATCTGCTAGCAATGAATTCTCTCAGTTTTTGTTTATCTGGGGATATCTTTATTTCATGTTAGTTTTTTTATTCAAACTTTATTTCAAATTCAAAAAATAAAATATAAAAGGCAGTTCATCAAGTTATGGAAGCATTACACCTAAAAGGTTCTGCCCAGGCACTTTTATCTCATCTATTTCCAACAACAAACTCAATTGTTCATCCAGTGTTCAGAAAGATACACAGATGAACACGGATTAGTTAAGTGACATAGTCAAGGTCTCATTAATGAAAAAAAAAAAAAAATGAAGAGAAAAAAATGCTTAATCATATTCATAACTCACAAAACCAAAACCCAGATTCTTTGTTTTACTTTTAGCTTTTGCTACAAAAACATTACAATATTGTTGTTAACTATATTGGTTATCTTCTTCCTATGTATCATCACATTCTTAAAATCTTGTAGCAGAAGAACATTCCTGTATTTATATTTTTGTTTTGACTTTATTTTGTTCATTTAATAATTGAAAATATAAACAATTAAAAAACTAAAAAGTAAACACAGATGAATAAATATATACATTTCTCAATTAAATGTACTGGATACATATAAATTTTTTTTTGAATCAAACTGTATGTTACACAATATATTAGGTTCATAGTAACGCATTCATACATTATTTGTCCTTTTGTGTCTGGATTGCTTCCCTCAACATAATGTCCTCCAGGTTCATCCATGTTGTCATATGCTTTATGACTTCATTTCTTCTTACACCTGCATAATATTCCATCATATGACTAGACCACATTATTTTTCCATTTGCCTGTTGATGGACACCTGGGTTGTTTCCAGCTTTTGGCAGTGGTGAATAATGTTGCTATGAACATCCGTGTGCAGATGACTGTTCATATCACTGCTCTCAGTTCTTCTGGGTATATTCCCAGTAGTGGTATTGCCAGGTCATGTGGCAAGTCTATATTCAACTTCTTCTTATTGTAATTTGATTTCCCTGTTAGCTAGTGATGTTGAGCAAAATTTCATGTGTCTTTTGGCCATTTGTATTTCCATTTCAGAAAAATGTCCTTTCAAGTCTTTTGCCCATTTTTAATTGGGTTGCTTGTCATTTTGTCGTTAAGTTGTGTGGTCTCTGTATATAACATGGAAATCAATCCCTTGTCGGATATGTGGTTTCCAAAGATTTTTCCCATTGATTTGGCTGCAATTTCACCTTAACAAAATTGTTTGAAATATAAAAGTGTTTTTGTTTTTGTTTTTTTACATTTTATTATAATTCATTCAACAAATAATTATTGGCCACTTCCCAGGAACCTGGGTCTGGGCGGCTGAGCCCTGGCCCTGAGCCCAGCCAGACCAGGTTACCGTCCTCCTGCAGACCTTGAGTTCTGATCAGAAAGTCAGCACAGTTCCCTAAAAGCACCACCCGAGTGTGACACGTGGGCCCCAGGTCTTCCAGGATCATCCTTTCAGAGTGGGGGGTTATGCCAGATCCCAGCTCTATGATATCTGCCAGCACATGCTCTGGCTTTAGCAGGGCGGCCAAAGGAAGAGAGTGGCGAAGGCAGCTGGGTGTCTGCATTCCCAAGGAGAAGGGCCCCAGGGCTCAGGGACGGGGATGTCTCCAGCCAGTCCAGCCAGTGTCCTGCCACTGACAGCATCGTCACCGTGAGGTGGCCCACGGCCTCACCTTCGTCGTCTACGAGCTCTGTCAATGAGTAGATGAGGCAGCAGACCAGCAAGGACAGCACGGAGACCAGGGGCCAGCAGGAGAGAGCCTGGTTATGCGTGCTGCAGTAGATGGCAATGGCAGTTTTGTGACACTGAAATCCAAAGCAGATGGTGCGGAAGACGCTAAATACACAGGTCCAGGAGGAAGGCCTCGGCAATAAGCATACCTTGTCCAGGCCCTCAGGCTGGGAGTAGATCAGGTAGCAGGTGGCCTATGTGCCTAGGAGGCTGGTGTACTACTGGAGGCCAATCTCTCATGGGGCACACAGAGACAAGATGACCAGCATGGAGAGCAGGGTCAAGGTGAAGCCATTGGTGGGCTCACCCACGGCTGCATGGTGCCAAGAAGGAGAAAGGTGCTCAGCTTCTCCAGCTGGTCCCCGATCACCCTGAGGAGGGTCACAGAGATCATGAGCAGGTTGATGATGAAGCAGGTTGATGACGAAGCAGGTCTCGCACAGCGCATGGCCAGCAGAGCCACGCTGCCCTCAGACCAGGGCCCACCCTGTCCACCTTGGAGAAGGCCCAGGGGAAGTTGAGCAGGCCAAGCCCCATTTATCTATTTTTTCTTTTGTTGCTCATGCTTTGGGTGTACGGTCTAAGGAAACACCACCTACCACAAGATCTTGAAGATGTTTCCTTACATTTTCTTCTAATACATTTATGGTTCAAGTTTTATATATTTAGGTCCTTGATACATATTGAATTAATTTTTGTATAAGGTGTGTGAAGGGATCCTCTTTCTTTCTTTTAAATATGGATATCCAGTTTCCCCAGCACCATTTGCTGACAGGCTGCTCTGACACAGCTGAGTGGGTTTGGCAGCTTTGTCAAAAATCACTTGACCATAGATGTGAGGGTCTATTTCCAAACTCTCGATTTGATTCCATTGGTCAATCTGTGTATCTTTATGCGAGGACCATGCTGTTTTTACCACTGTAGCTAGATAATATGCTTGAAGTCAGAAAGTGAGAGTCTTACAGCTTCATTCTTCTTTTTTAAGATATTTTTGGCTATTTGGGGACATTTACCCTTCCAGATAAATTTGATAATTGGCTTTTCCAATTCTATAAAGGTATTGGAATATTTATCAGGATTGCATTAAATCTGTAGATCAGTTTGTGTAGACCTGACATCTTAAGGATATTTAGTCTTCCAACCCATGAACATGGAATATCCTTTCATTTATTTGGATCATCTTTGGTTTCTTTTAGCAATGTTTTATAGTTTTCTGAATACAAGTCCTATGTCCTTGGTTAAGTTTATTCCTAAATATTTGATTCTTTTAGTCACTATTATAAATGGAATTTTTTTTTCTGACTTCCTCCTCAGATTGCTCATTAGTAGTGTTAGGAATGCTATTGATTTTGTGTATTAATCTTGTATCCCATCACTTTGCTGAAATCATCTATAAGTTCTAATAGTTTTATTGTGGATTTTTCTGGATTTTCTAAGTATAAGATCATATCATCAGTGAATAGTGAAAGTTTTACTTCTACCTTTCCTTTTTGGGTGCCATTTATTTCTTTTTCTTGCCTAATTGTTCCAGCTAGAATTTCTAGCACAATATCATGTAACAGTGCAGAGAGTGGGCATCTTTGTCTTGTTCCCAATCTCAGCAGGAAAGCTTTCAGTCTTTCACTGTTCAGTATAATGTTAGGTGTGGGTTTTTCAAATTTGTACTATTAAAGCATACATATTTTATGCTACATATAAATAAAGCATATTGAGAAAGTTACCTTCTTTCTGAGTGTTTTTATCAAGAAAGGATATTCTATTTTGTCAAATGCCTTTTCTGCATCTATTGAGATGATCCCATGATTTTTCTTCTTCAATTTATTAATGTGGTGTATTACATGAAATTATTTTCTTATGTTGAACCATTCTTGCATCCATGGTATAAAGCCTACTTCATTGTGATGTATACATTTTTAAAAATAATTTATTGAAGTATATCATTCATACATGAACATACATAAACCAAAAGTGTTCGGTAAACATCATGAACTTACAAAACAAACATGCATAACATCATGCAGGGCTCCCACACATCACCTCCCCCACAAACCTCCTGTATTGTTATGAAACATTTGTTAACAAATCATGAAAGAGCATCATCAAAGTATTACTACCAACTATAGTCCGTATCTTCCTCCCCTATACATTTTTTTAAGGATTTATTTATTTACTTACTTTTATCCATTTTTACCCAACCCCCCTCCGTTTTTGCTGTTTCCGTGTCTATTCGCTGGGCGACTCTGTGTCTTTTTCCTGCCCTCTGTTCTCATCCTTCCCCTCCTGTCTTCACTGGGATTCGATCCTCAGAACCTCTGATGTGGGAGAGAGGCGTCCTACTGCCTGCGCCACCTTAGTTCCTGGTTTTTCAGTGCATCTCGTTTTGGCTCTCCCTTGTGTCACTCTCCTGTTACGTCATCATCTTGCTGCTTGGCTCGCGGGGCCTGGTGGTTCACCTGCACACAGGGCCTGGTGGCCCACACGCCTTCTATAATTTTCTTTTTTTTTTTTTTACTGGGAGGTCCCAGGGATTGAACCCAGGACCCTCCAAATGGGAGATGGATGCCCAACCACCCGAGCCACATCTGTGCCCCTGCTATATCTTTTAATGTTGGCCAAAGATACCCAACATTACAGTCTTTTCCCATACAGGATGGTCATATAATAAATCAGGCTTAGTTTATCACCAGCATTCTAAAAACCAGACCTAGGGAGAAAAACTAGGTCTGGGTACACATGCATGGTTTCTAATATAGCGAATGTTTATCCTACCCTGATTATCACAAAATCAGGACAGCGAGAATATTCACATTTATGTATACATTTTTAAATTTGCTTTTGGATTCAGTTAACAAATATTTTTTTGACGATTTTTGCATCTATATTCATTAGAGAAATTGACTTGTAATTTTCTTTTTTCATAATTATTTTATGAAATAAATAATTTTCTTTATTTGGCTTTGGTATTAGGGTGATATTAGTTTCATAAAATGAGTTTGGTAGCATTCCTTCCTGTTCACTTTTTTTTAAAGAGTTTGAGCAAGATTGGTATCAGATCTTTAAATGATTGGTAGAATTCACCTGTGGAGCCATCTGGTCTTGGATTTTTTCATTCTGGGGCGGTTTTTAATGACTATTTCAACTTCTTTACTTGTGATTGGTTTGCTGAGGTCTTCTGTTTCTTCTAGGGTCAGTGTGGTTGGTTCGTGTGTTTCCAGGAATTTGTCCATTTCACCAATGTTGTCTAGTTTGTTGGCATACAGTTGTTCATAGTGTCCTCTTATGATCTCTTTTATTTCTGCTGGGACAGTGGTAACATCCACCTTCTCATTTTTTATTGTATTTATTTGCATCTTCCCTCTTTTCTTAGTTAATTTAGCTAAGCGTTTAATGATTTTCTTGACCTTCTCAAAAAATCAACTTTTATATCTGCTAATTTTCTCTATTGTTTTTCATACTCCATTTCATTTATTTCTGTTCTAATCCTTATTGTTTCTTCCTTCTGCTTGCTTTGGGATTTTTTTTTTTTTTTTTTTTTTTTTCTATTTCCTCCAGGTGTGCAGTTAGGGCTTTGATTTTAGATCTTTCTTCTTTTTTAATACAAGCATTGAGGGTTTTCCTTTGCTGTATCCCATACATTTTGATATTTGTCTTGAGGTATTTACTGATTTCTCTTGCAATTTCTTCTTTGACCCACTGATTATTTAAGACTGTATTTTTAATCTCCATATATTTGTGAATTTTCCCCTTTTCCACCTGTTATTAATTTCTAACTTTGTTTAATTATAATCAGAGAACATGTTTTGTATAATTTCAGTCTTTTTTAAAATTACTGAGAACTAACCTATGTCCTAGCATATGGTCTATCCTGGAGAAAGATCCATGAGCACTTGAAAAGAATGTATATCATGCTGTTTTGGGGTGTAATGCTCTATAAATGCCTATTGTGTCTAGTTCATTTATCACATTATTCAAGCTCTCAGTTTCCTTATTTCTCCTTTTTGTAGATGTTCTATCTAATGCTGAGAGTGGTGTGTTGAATTCTTCAGCTAATATTGTAGAGATATCTATTTTTCCCTTCAGTTTTGCCAGTAAGTGTCTCATTTATTTGGGGGCACCTGTGTTAGTTGCATAAATATTTATTATTGTTATTTCTTCTTGGTGAATTGGCCCTTTTAATTAATATATAATGACTTTCTTCATGTCTTATAACAGTTTTACATTTAAAATCTATTTTGTCTGATATTAGTATCACTACTCCAGCTCTTTTTGATTACTTGCTTGGAATATTTTTTCCAATCTTTCACTTTCAGCCTGATTGTGTCCTTGCATTTAAGGTGAGTCTCTTATAGAAAACAAATAGATGGCTCTTGTTTATTATCCATTCTATCAGTCTATGTCTTTTAATTGTGGAGTTCAATCTATTAAAATTTAGTGCTACTACTGTAAAGACAATGCTTACTTCATCCATTTTATTCCTTGGCTTTCTCTTGTTGTATCTCACTATTGCCTGTCTTTTAACACTTTCAGTTTCTCTCATTTATATTCTTCATTTCTATACTCTTTTCCAGGGCTCTCACCCTTGTCTTTTCCTTTCACGTTGTACAACACCCTTTAATATTTCTTGTAGCTCCAGTCTCTTGGTAACATACTCTCTCAGTTTTTTTAATTTGTTTGTTGTTGTTGTTTCAATCTGTGAAGACTTTAAACTCACCTTAATTACTGAAGGATAGTTTTGCTGGATAAAGAATTCTTGGCTGCCAGTTTTTCTCTTTCAATACCCTAAATATATTGTAATTCTATGTACTTTCTCACTTCTATGGTTTCTGATGAAAGATCAGCACTTGGCCTTATTGAGGCTTCCTTGTAAGCAATGCATTGCTTTTCTCTTGCTGCTCTCAGAATCCTCCCTTTATCTTTGGCCTTTGACATTCTGAAGAGTAGATGTCTAAGAGTAGGTAGATGTATTCAGATTTATTCTGTTTGAGGTACATTGTCCTTCTTGAAAATTGATATTCATGTATTTCATAAGTGCTGGAAAATTTTCAGTCAGTATTCCCTCAAATTTTCTTTCTACCCCTTTTCCATTCTCTTCTACTTCTGGAACACCTGTAACACATATGTTTGTGCATTTCATGTTGTCATTCAGTTCCCTGAGACCCTGTTCAATTTTTTGCATTCTTTTCTCTGTCTCTTCTCTTCTCTTTTCAATTTCAAATGTTCTTAGATTTCACCTATTCATTCTTCTACCATTTCAAATCTGCTGTTATATGCCTCTGGTGTATTTTTAATCTTATCCATTGTGTCTTTTATTCCCATAAGCTCTGTTACTATTTTTTCTTGCAGGCTTTCAACTTGTTCTTTATGCTCACACAGCATCACCTTAATATCCTTTATCTCTTTAGTCATATTTTCCTTCATCTCCTTAAATTGATTAAGGAGGTTTGTGTGAACATCATTGATTAGTTGTCTTAAATCCTGTGTCTCATTTGTATTCTTGGTTTGTTCCTTTGCTAGGCCATATCTTCCTGTTTCTTAGTATGGCTTGTTATCTTTTGTTGATATCGAAGTATCTGATTATGCTGGTGATTTTGCTCTATTGATCAATTTTTCTCTCTTGCCTAGTGGTTTTAGTTCACATATTTTCTTTGATTTTTGTTTAATTTTTTCCAAAACTTTAAGATTACCCTGTTTAAGTAATCAAAACAGGGCAGGAAGCCAGTAATGGGGTATAGACCAGATCTACAGTGCCTGGGAAAGAAACTGGAGAGACAAGCCTGTCTTCTTTCACTTTCCTGGCTGGCAAGCAGATGATGCTTTTTGTCAAACCCTTCCACAGAGATGAATCCTTCAATTTCCACTAACTAGCTCTTCTGAACCAGTGAGTTATGGTGGTTACATTCACTGAGGAGAAACCATACTCAGCCCTCTGCCATACTCCTCTCTCTTCCCAGAGAGGAATATACCCTTTCCCCTCTCCATTGGCTACTCTGCCACAGGTGTTACTAAGCCTGTCTGCCTCAGGGGGTGGGGGAGGGGCAGTGTTGCCAGCCACATGGTATGGACTCACAGTTTCCCTTTGGCCTCTCCATCTCTTCATCCCCAGTCCCTCCTAGACAATGCATGTGGCACTTTCCTGGCCTGCAGGAGTCCCAAAAGTGGCTCCCTTGGATGACTTCTGCACCTTCTCCCCTGTCTTACAAGAAAGTTGCACCCTGCCTTTGCTACTTCAATGCCATCTTGGATTGCTTCACCTGGCAAGCATCATGTTAGGTTTTGAAGAGTTTTGCTGGATGTAAGGTTCCTTTTTGACAGCTTTTTTTTTTTTTTTTTTTTTTTTTTTTTTTTAAGTACTTTGTATATGATATCCCACTGCCTCTGGCCACATTGTTTCTGATGCCACAGAGCTGTTATTCTTGTTGGAGTTCCCTTGTACATGATGATTCATTTTTTTCTTACTACTTTCAAGGTTTTTTCTTTATCTTTGTCTTTCAACAGTTTGACTATGATTGTCTGGGTATAGTTCTCTTGTGCCTATTCTGTTTGGAATTCATTGAGCTCTTGGATATGTAGAGTAATGTTTTTCATCAAATTCTCAGCCATTATTCTAAGCCATTATTTCTTAGAACATTTATTCTGCCCCATTCTCTCTCTTTCTGGCATTCCCTTTATGCAAAAGGTGGTATACATAAAATTTTCCCACATTTGTCTAGGCTCTGTTCATTTTTCTTCATTCTTTTTACTCTCTAATGCAGATTGCATTTCTATTGATCCAACTTCAAGTTTGCTGGTTCTTTCTTCTGCTATCTTAAATCTACTGTTGAGTGAATTTCTCATTTTGATTATTATTCTTTTTGACTCTAGAACTTGCATTTGCTTCTTTTAAAATAATTTCTATCTCTTTATTGATATTCTCTGTTTGGGGAGACACTGTTATACCTTTCTTTAATTCTTTAAATATGTTTTCCTTTATTTATTGGAACATATTTACAATAGCTGCTTTGAAGTCTTTGTCAAATAAGTCCAACATCTGTGACCCCTCAAAAGTTGTTTCTTCTGCCTGTTACTTTCCACATGTATGGGTCAAACTTTACTAGTTTTTTAGTATTATTTCGAAACTTTTGTGGAAACTGGATATTTTAGATGATTGTAGCTACTCTGGATACTGATCCCTCCCTTCTTCCTCTCCCCACCCTCAGGATTCTTATTATTGTTTATCCATTTGTTTATTTGGCTATACAAATGACTTGGCTATATTAATTCTGTAAAGTCTATTTACCTGCAGTATTTAGCCTCCCTGCTCAGTTTTTTCATCTCTTAGCCTGGTTACCTAGGAGTGGCCCCTGGGTCAGTATAAACAACTTATTGGGCAAAGATTGTACTTAAGCCCCTGTAGTTGTTTGAAGCTTTTATGAACCCCCCAAAATCATGTTCTTAGAGCCAATCCATTCCTGTAGGTGTGAACCTATTATAGGTGGGACCTTCCTTTTGATTAGATTACTTCAGTAGTGCATGACCCAGGGTGGATCTTAATCCTCTAACTGGAGATCTTTATAAATTGTATGAATCCAGACAGATAGACAGACAGAGGAAAAAGACACAGGAGCTCAAGGAGGAACTCATCGAAGTTGAGAGAGAAAGCCTCAGACAGAGCAGCCAGAAGCTAAAAGCAACAGAGCTGGAGGAGAAGGCAGAGACCAGCAGACTGTGACAGAGGAGTCTAGGATAGACCATAGCTGTCTTCAGGGAGAGAGCATCACCTGATGATCCTTGATTTAGACACTTTTCTCAGCCTCAGGACTATAATCTTGCAAGCCAATAAACCCACATTGTAAAGGCTAACCCATTTCTGGTGTATTGCTTTTGGCAGCCTTCAGCAAACTAAAACAACCCTCTTAAACCAGTTAGATTGTTACCTTTTACCATTAGATTTGTGTGTGGCATGAATGCTATTTTACAGTTCAAAGAATTTCCTTTTGCCCCACATTCAGCCAAATATGAATAGTTTAGATGTTCCCTCTCTGATCACTCTTGAGAAGGCACAGCCTTGGACATGCAGACAGTATTCCAGAACCCCAAGGATGTGTGTGATTCTCTTTTAGAGTTTGGTTTCCTAGGAAATACTGCCCTGAGTTGGTGGATCTGCATGAAGATTGGGAAATTTGGGAAATGATTTCAAGTATCCCCGTATCCTACTCTGATTGCAGCCCAGCATATGTGCACAGCTTTCCCAACCCCCAAGGTTGATTGTGATCCCAAGAGGGTTATTCTTGACTGTCTCATTCCCCGATTCTCTATTAAACTTCTGGTTGTTCTGCCATTTTGCTTGTTTCTACCAGTACTATAAAGCTATGAGCACCCTTTCAAATGCTCTTTACCAAACTTTCCATTGTTTTCCATAACTCCCTTATGCACAGAATTCTCCACATTCTGTTATAAATAAAGTCAGACCCCTCAGGTAGAGCTGTGAATTCTTCAGCCTTACTGTCTCTCCCCTTGGACAAAACCTTTGCAGCACTGCACAGGAGTTGGGGACAACCATCCACTTATCCTGGAGTGGTATCTCTGCTCTTTAAGTAGGTACTGGGAGAAAGGGCTAGTATCCTTTAATATTCTTGACTTTCCTCCTCTACCCTATTAGTGAGCTGAGGTGGGAAATTTAAACTACTGTATTCTCAGCCTGCTGTGCTTTGAATAGAGTTTCTGATCTACAAGTCAGGGCTGGATAGGGGAAGGGAATCTCATTTCTTGTTTTAGTTTCCTAGGCTGCTCAAGCAAATACCATGTAATGGGTTGGGTTAAACAATGGAAATTTATTAGCTTATGGTTTTGAAACTAGTCAAGGCATTATCAAGGCAGTGCTTTCTTCCTGAAGGTTGTGGAGTTCTGAGGCTGGCTTCTGGCAATCCTTGGCTTCTCTGTCACATGGCAAGGCCCATGGCAGCATTTCTTGCTCTCTCATTCTCTTCTGGGTTCTGTTGAATTTCAGTTTCTTGCTTCTGTGGCTTTCCCTCTACCTGTCTGAATTTCACACCGCTTATGAAGGATTCCAGTAATAAGATTAAGACCCATCCTGATTGAAGTGGGTCACACTGTAATTGAAATAATCTCATCAAAAAGTCCTGCTTGCAATGGTTTCACACCCACAGGAATTAATTAACTTTAAGAACATGTTTTTTCTGGGGTACAGACAGCTTCAAACCATTACTGTCCTCTTGGCTATGCCTGCCCAGAGTAGAACTTACACGGCACAGGCCTGAAGAGGATGAGAAATACCAACATCTTGCCCCTTCTGGGATGAAACCATAGCCCTAGACTAGGATCTGGGGCGAAAGGAGCTTTGTGTTCTTGGCTGCACCCACCCAGAGTTGAGTTTCCATAAGGCAGAGCAGGAGGGTTTGGATTCAAATGCCATAGCCTCTCACTATTTTTACCAAGATTTGGTAGATTTTCTTGAATGAGTGTTTCTCCATTTGCTATATATCCTTAGGATGATTTCCACTGACTTTAAATGATTGATATTTATAATTTTCTCCAGTGAAATGGTTATTTCATTGGGGAGAGGGCCCCCCAAACTCCTTTCTCTGACATACCAGAAGTCCTGCTCTAGGTTTTTTTTTTTCCCATGACAGTGAAGAAATGGAGTACATTTATGAGAACTTGGTCCATCAAGGAGAAAAGATCTAGGCTTGAGTCCTAGATCTGCCTTCACCAGCTGTGTGACCAGAATTTTTTTAACCACTCTGAGCCTCCACTTCTCCACTTGGAAAGAGGGTCAAAAATAATACCGAACTCCAGAAATTGACTAAGAATTAACTGTCATGATATAAGCAAAGTACAGCACCTGATAGCTGACAAGTACTCAGTAAAA
Organism: Tolypeutes matacus; assembly: GCA_026826555.1. Lineage (NCBI taxonomy): Eukaryota > Metazoa > Chordata > Mammalia > Cingulata > Chlamyphoridae > Tolypeutes > Tolypeutes matacus. Next base: position 1,179,801 of record JAKSZT010054380.1, on the reverse strand, counting down.
ATCAGTCCCCTGGTCCTCCTGGGCCTTGAATGCTCCTCTCCCAGGATGTAGAGGCCTACAGCCACTCTAGGATCTTTTGTTCCTTTCTTGGTCAGCTCTGCTGGGATGCAGTTCTCTCTGCATATACAAGTTATTCTCACCAAGCCCCATCTGCTCCTTTGGCTCAGCCTGGAACTAGTTCCTAACATATATGTCCGAGAAACAAACTTAAGCTTCCGTTCTTGGAATTCTACCCCATCCTACCCCTCATTAATCTCTCAAAGGAAACATACCCTTTGGTATATACAATGTAAAAACCTCTTGCCCATTCCCTTATAAGCACAAAATATCAAGCTTTCCCTGCAAACTGGCCATTTGGCTTTCCAGGCCCTGGCCTCAGATGGAGTCAAGAGCTGCTTACCAGATAGTGGACAGCCAGATTTTTGACCACCTGGAGAGGAACGGAAAGGGGAGTGCTCTTGGGAGACAAAGAGGGACTTCCCCATAGGCTGGAACAAGCTGCCCCCATGGACCTAGCTAGCTGGCTGAATGTCTTATCATTGTCCAGAGAAGATGGAAAAACTGACAAGTCATGACTCTTGCACCAGAGAGAAAGGGAATTTGGAGAAATTAAGTTTCATTTAAATAGAAAATTATGCCCTGAGTTTCACAAAATTATAAGGGTGTAAACAGCTACATAAAAGAGAACACTTGCTAGAAGTCAGAGGGCCAGCAGTATGGCCCCATTTGGCTCTGCCAAGATTTGGGACCTTGGGTAATTCTTCATATGTAACCTGAAGGGATGAGGCAGGCTATCTGTAACAGCCCAGCCACTGCCAGCTACATACATTTACAGGGAGCATCTGCCCAATCCCAGAACAAGCCCAAGGAAAATCCAGGACTGAATCTTAAGATATACTCTGCAATGTTTTGACGGCACTAGCTGTTGTGAAATTTACACAGTCTCTTAGGGCAGAGGGAGCATCAGAAGTGGGGAGGTTGCTTTGGACAATATCCTGAGGCAGGTACAAGAGCCCATCCAATGGAATTTTACCCTTTAATGGCTATTGAAAGCCTCTGTGGGTCTCAGATCACATTTCCCTTTAAAGAGCAAATAATGAGTAAAGCTAATGGGCAATGTGCTTGATGATTCAACTGTCCCTAAACAGCTACTTCTGTCTCAGAACACACATGGCCTCCCCGCTCAGCCATAAGGTGCTTTTCTGAGATGTCCAGAATGGGGGTGGGGTTCCCACCAGCTCACTATTGTTTCAGTTTTCAGGAAACTCGGTGAGATGTTTATAGGCCCTGCATCTTGAGTTCCTCTTTCTAGAGTGGAACATATTCCTTTCTTTCAACCCAGCTGCACCATGATAAACTTAGAGAATAGTTTGCTAGGAACAAGAGTCTGCTTAAATCAACAAACCTTTACTAAGCCCCTACTATGTGGACACACATCATGTTAGGTGCTGGGGATGAAGGGCTGAATAAGGCATGTTGTCCAGTCCTACACAGCACCACAGGTGGGGCCGACATGAGGTAGATGTGAGGGTTATAACTGCAAACACTGTGCTGAATTCAGACACAGGGAAATCCAGGAAGGTGTCTCAAAGGAGGTAAGCTTTGAGCTGAGCTTCAAAAGTGGGACTAGAATATTATCAGGTACATAACTGTATATCTTGAGACAGGGGAAGTATGGCCAAGTTCATCAGCTTCTGAAGGGGACAGTTATATTTTCCACACATAACAAAGAAGTTCTTCTACAGTAGAAAGAGTATAAGGCAAAGAGCTATCTCAAGAATCACAATAAGAACCGACAGCAATTGAGTCCTTAGTGTGCACCTGGCATGTGGGACTAGGCATATTCTCTCTCATCTAATCCTCACCACCTATGGTGGAATGTTATGGTTACATTTTGTAGGTGGGAATTCAGTGACTGGCCCACAGCTAATAAACAGCAAAGCCAGTGTTCATGCAGGCCCCAGACCGGGTTTTCCTGTGCCTTCAGGGGTCCAGAGCCTGAGCCTGGGCCAGAGACTCCCCTCCCCGTGGACCCAGCCCTCCTCAATGGGCCTCCTTCCTTTCATCTTTTGAATGAGGAGGGGCTTGACTGGTGTCACCCTGAGACTTCATGGGTCCTTGAGATTGGTTGGGGTGGAGGAAAGGGGATGATAAAGAAAGCAGGAAAGTGAGGAGCAATCAGCCTGAGGGGTGGAATAATACCTCCCCCCGCCCCCCTTGGTGGTGTGCTGTCCACATTTTCCTTCCTTTGCGTTTGTGCACCCATGCCCCGAGGTGATTTTCATTCTGAGCACTAAACAGCCTCCACCCCAGACCCTAAGGAGCCAGAGCTGGTGCCTCCTAGCTCTGCCTGCCCCAGACGTCCCAGAGCCTGTTCTGCTGTTATTGGAGAAAGTGTCTAGGTTCTTGGCTATGATGCATAATGGAATTTAAAGATATGCCATAGGAAGGCAAAGGAGTAAAGAGTTTATTAAGAAAATTAGTGTAATCTATGCATCTTTTAATATATATATATTTAAAAATGCCATTAATTAGTTCATGCTCACTCCTAGAAAGAAGTTAATTATGCTGCACCAGTCAAAGCAAAATACATGGAATTGTAGGTTTAAAAAAGCTTATTGTAAAAGATGTCAAGGTGTATTATAAATATTCAATAATAAAAGCAAGATATTACTGAAAATTCAGCATGATAAAATAAAAACACGTAAGAGTGAAAAAAAGAAATTAGAAAAGAGATAGTTACACACCCAAGACAGAGGTGTGGGCCATGCTACAGGGTGAGATGTACACATCTTTGGACTATTACCTGCGGACTGGTAGGCCAGAGCAGAGCTGGGCCCTCTGAACCTGGGAGCTGTGCCAAGGCCTCCTGCACTGCCCCCTCCAAGCCCAGGACAAGAACCCCAGCCTCAGCAGTGTTTGTCCCTCCCCCATACAAGTAAGCTGCAGGTTAGCAATGTCACCTTGAGGCTTTAGACACACAGCATGAAAACCCCAAGCTACCTCCAAAGTTTCCTTCCCTGAGCCTGGGTCTCCAGCTCCCTCCTGCTGGCTGACTCCATCCCCTGGGGTTGATAAAGAAGATCAACAGAGAGACACCCACCACCATGCAGCTATCTGAGGCCTCCTGCTCCCCCTAACACTGAGGTTCCTTGACTAAAGCCCCTGACAGCATCTGGTGAGGACCTTCCTGGCCTCAGACCCCCACCCACACCCCCAGCTGCTCTTCATTTCTCCACTGGCATTTTCAGTTCCAGTTTCTTTGACTTAGGCAACACCCGCCCTGTGCTCATGGCACATAGCTCTTGTCTAGCCAGGGTTGTCTTCCTGTTACCCAGAGCCCCTGCCTCTTACACATGACATTTTACAGAGAAAACTGCCCTTTGAACTCAACCTGTTTCCCTTCTGTTCCACTTTAGACCCTGTTCGCTCACCATAAGGCAGGGGCCACCCCCTAACCTGCCTTGGAAGGGACCCATCTTTCCTCCGGGCTTCTGCAGGGCTAGAGCAAATTTTGCTGGTCTTCTTCGCAGGAGCACCTATGACTCCCTGGCATGCTGTCAGAGCCTGATTTTCCTACCTCCGTCCACTTGGCCTGCATGACACCCAGCTAGTCATGGTGGCTCTGTTCACTTTGCAGTGAGCACAAACCTAGGACTGGCCAATGAGAAGCAAGGAAGGTTGACCTGGTACCTACTGGGAAAGATTTCTTGCTACTAGAGTGAGGCTCCCAGGAGCAAACCCTCCCTCACCTTCCATTCAACAGGAGTATGTCTGAAGGGTTCTATAGGAACCACCAGGGGAACTAGACCAACAAGCTGAATATGTCAGAGTGTGAAGATGGAAAGAACCTGGGTATTCTGGGATGTCTTTGAAACATTAAACTTGTCAACTCTGGAACCACCCATTTCTGGAAATTTTGATTATGCAAGATAATAAAATCCCCTGTGTTTGGGTTTTTTGTTTCTTCCCATTGAAAATATTCTAACCCAGGGAGTAGCTGATTTACTCCTTTTGCCAGGTTTGACTGGAAGAAAATGTCTGATGTCATTCCAAATTCTCCTCTACCCACAGACCAATTCTGGCCCTCCGCCTGTTTTTGTAAATAAAGTTTTGTTGTTGGAACACAGCCACTTCCATTCATTTATATATTGTCTAATGCTGTTTTTGCTTGAGTAGTTGCAAGAGAGAGACAGTAGGATCTGCAAACATGAAAATATTTACTATATGGCCCTTTACAGAAAATGTTAACTAACTCCTGTCTTAGACACATTATACCAATAGAGAAGCAAAGTTTTCTCAAAAATTGACCCAGGTTATATAGATGTGTTAAAACAGAAAATCTCTGGGGAAGAAATTGCCGCTGACCTCCTGTGGCCTGGGAGCCATACTCTGCTGTGGTGTCTGTGCAAGGGACATGAAGGGGTCTAAGTTATGGGTCAAACTTTCTGGAATAGTATACTGGTCATTCTAATTCCATCCCAGCTATAGTAAGCTACAGATTTTGTTACACTGTGGGAGAGTTTACAAGGTAAAAAGCCAAAAGCAATCCTCAAATGAAGACAAAATTTTAAAAGTTTAGCCATCATGTGGTCTGTCCTTCCTTAAACACACAAGTCTTTAGTTCACAGTTACATAGGTCGATATTTTAGTTTCCTGGGCTGCTCAAAGCAAATACCATGAAACGGTTTGGCTTAAACAATGGCAATGTATTTGCTCATGGTTTTGAGGCCAGAAAAATGTCCAAATCAAGCCATCTTCAAGATGACACTTTCTTCCCGAAGACCTGCTGCCAGTGATCCTTGGCTCCCCTGTCACATGACAAGGCACATGGTGGTGTCTGCTGGTCTCTCTCTTCTCTTCCAGGTTTTGCTGATTTCAGCTTCCATGGCTTTCTCTCTATGTGTCTGAGTTTCATCCTTTATATCGTCCAGTAATAAGATTAAGACCCACCCTGATTGAGGTGAACCATATCTTAACTGAAGTAACCTCATCAAAAGGTCCTACTTACTATAGATTTACATCCACATGAATAGATTAAATTTAAGAACATGTTTTTCTGGGGTACAGACGGCTTCAAACCACCACAGTTGGGAAGGAGATTTGGGGATGGGTAAGCACTGTCACCCCAGGGTCTAGACAAGTGGCTCTGATGGCAGATTTGGAGGTGAAATCAATTCAACTGGTACATCTTAAACAAGTCAAATCTGGCTTGCTGGTAGACCAGCTTGCCCCTTCTGCTTTGGGAATGCTTCACATTCCTTGCAATGCCACATTCTTGGAAGAAGAGATTAGAGGGTGACTGTTCTTCCCTACAGCATATGGAAGCAGCCACATGCTCTCACTTGGTTGTTTCTCCTGAGTGCCCTGGGAATGGTCTGTTTTGAAATACACAGTCAAGGGGCCAGACAAACGGCCCTTGTTTGTGCAAATGTTCTGTGCTCTTTCAAGCTTCCTTTTCTTTTCCATCTGAAAAGTCTCCACTTCCTTTGACTGCTTTATATCCTGCCTTGGGGGAATGTCCTGATCATTTATTACTTACAGCCTTGGGTCTCAGCATCTTGCTCTTCATAAGAATTCTGGCTGCTGAGCAACACCAGCCTCTTTGTGGAGGAAACTCTTAAGCTCTGTGCTTTCTCCTTGGAAAAGCCCTTCTGTAAATCCCCCTGCATGCATATCCTTTTGCGCCTAGCACACCGCATCCAGCAAAGTCTTGCTGCTTGTTAAATGCATGAAAATATTGAACAACAAAAAGTCAGTTTCTAGTATTAGTAAAATTACAGTTTTATTGCAAATGCAGTTTGCAGAAGTCTTGCATTGCCGTACTTGTTTTCATATAATTTTAAAGATATCAACTCATGGCCATTATGATGCACATTAAAAATAATTAACTTTCTAGCAGTCCTACATTTTCAGCATCCCCCAGGAGCGTAGTCCAAGTAGAAGGCAGAGGAACCCATGAGGTATGAACCGATAGAAGGGTGACTCAGGTTTGGAATGCAGAGAAAGCCTAGAGTGTGGAGAGATTTCCCCTCCCCAGCCTTCTTGTTTGTCCTGTTGGGTGAACCAAACATAAACTTAAATACACTAAGGAAGACCAGGAGGGAAGGAGAGTGAAAAGAAAGAGCTTTTGATTTAACAAACAGGCCTGCTTATGCTCTCTCCTATAGATTTTCATGACCTCCCTGCCTTCACATGTATTTCTGGAGCATACCTGGTTTAGACAGCCACACCTTTTCTCCGAGACCAAGAGGAGAGAGGGCTTGGGACAGTTCTTTGCCCTCAAAAGGGAGTTTCAGCAGTAATTTTCAGCTATATCACATTTTAAAGCAAGGTCCCTCCCACCTAGGAAATAACCCTGTACTCAAGTAGTAGCTCCTCAGGGTGGAATACAGCAAGCTTCTCTAAAGCATAACCATAAAGGAAAAATACCAATTGTGTGTATGTATTGTGTATGTATAACAAGAAGGCACTATCTGCTATACATCATTGAAGTTTGTGTAAATTTGGGGAATAAATGATCCTTTCCAGTCTGCCTCTGGTATAGATTTTTTAAAGTTCCATATTTTAACCAGAAGTTATTATTAATGTGCTAACGAAATGGAGTTAATGAAAACCATTTTACGTAGGAAAGGAGCAGACAGTATGCTGATTTTTTTTTTTTTTTTTTTTTTTGAGAAATCACCTGAAAACTGACTGTAAACTCTCATATAAAACTATGTTAAGATCATGCAGTAAGAGTGACCTCATTCCTTAAGGATTCCATCAAAGCAAACGGTGCAAGATGCATTCTTTCAGTGGCCTCTTCCTGCTGATGGGTTTAGGGTAAAACAAAGCTGCTTGGTTTAAACTCAGACTTACAGATTTCTAATCAAATACGATCCTCTGACTTGTTTTGTTTTGCTTTGCTTTATTTCTAGCTATATGTTTGGAATCACACAAACTGGAAAATTGCTTTAAAAAGTCATTTGTTGTGAATCTTATGTTGGAGAGAGTGAAGGGCAAAATAAATCATACAAAGCCACCCACAGAAAGCCTTAGGCAATCTATCAGGAATTTTAATTCAAAACCCCGTTTACTGTTTTAAAGGAATGGCCTTGAGAATGGTTCCCATTATTAACATTATTTGTGTTAAAAAATATAAACCTAGTTTTCAAGACTCAGAGAAATCTAAATGACATCTCAGTAACACGCATTTGTGCCCAGGCATTTTCACCACTTGACTCTGAAGCCCTAGAGGAGGAAGAAGGTAACTTTGCAGACTTTTGGAACAGTGTCTGGTACCAGGAAGCTTCAAGCAAAACTGAGCAGGTATCCCCACCCTGCCTGACAGACCAGGTCATATGGGTTTTATCAGCCCCTTAGGCTCTCTTAAGCTTCCCCACAGGCAAATCAAGTTTAAATTCCTTCTTTATGGCTCTTTCATGAGCTTTTCTTTGGCTTTTTTTTTGGACATTATGAGTCAGTCTGGACTGTTGAAAAATAATGACATTTTCTAAAGATGTGCTGATGAAGGAATGGCCTTGAGAATGGTTCCCATTATTAACATGCTATAAAGAGTGAAGACAGCCCAAGTTGAAAAGGATAATGCCCTATTCCCTTAATGGACTCTCAAAAGCTCTTTTTATTGGGGTGAAGCCTGAGGGCAAGGAATCTTGCAGAAACTTCCCTGTGGTCTCAGCTCCCTTGAGAACACATCTTGCCTTAGAGGTAGATGCTTTGTTTTGTACCCACTCCCCAGGGGCACAAGTGCATGGGGCCACCACGGGTCAAATCCCGATTCTATTACTTGACTCACTTTGTTACCTTGGATGGGTTATTTGGCATCACTGAATCTGTTTTCCTACCTATATCCAGCAGAAAGGAAAACAATGATGCACACATCAGATATTTATTAAATACCATGATAGTCCAGGCAGAGTCAGTATTTGAAGGAACACAATGTCCCTCCTTCAAGGAGCTGGAGATAGAGAAATGGAATATAAGGCATGCCAGATAGTGCTAAGTGTGGGCTAGGGAGGGATATTTTAGGCTTCCTGGGAAGAACTGGCAGAGAAGGTGATGTGTGAGTAAAGACCTAAAGGAGATGAGGGAGCAAGCTCTGTTGGCATTTGGGAGAGGAGCCTTCCAGGCTACTGGAAAAGCAAGTGCAAAGGCCCTGAGGAAGGTTTGGGTCTGGTGAGTGGGAGAAACAGTGTAAACAGAGCAGAAAGAAGGAGGGCAACTAGGAGGAAAAGAGGTCAGACAGGTACTAATGGGACAAGATCATCCAGGGCAAGAGTTGGCAAACACATGTCCGTGGGTCAAAGGTGATCTGCCACTTTTTTTTTTTATAAATAAAGTTTTATTGGAACCAAAACCATGCCCTTTTATTTACACATTGTCGATGGTTACAACAGCAAAGCTGAGTAGTTGCCACAGAGAACGCATAGCCCACAAAGCCTATAATATTTATAATCTGGCAGACCTTTACAGAAAAGGTTTACTGATACCTGGTGTGGTGGTTTGGAGCTGTATGTACCCCCAGAGAAACATGCTCTTAAACTTAATCCATTCCTATGAGTGTGAAACCATTTTAAGTAGGACCTTTGGAGATGAGGTTACCTCAGTTAAGGTGTGGTCCACCTCAATCAGGATGGGCCTTAACCCTATTACTGCAGTCCTTTATAAGTGGAATGAAATTCAGGCAGATAAAGCCACATGAAGCAAGAAGCTAAAGGTCAATGGAACCCAGAAGAGACAGAGAAGCCAGGAGAGCCTACAGCATGTATTGTCATGTGACAAAGGAACCCAGGACCAAGGATCACTGGCAGCCAGCCCCAGAATGCCACAGTCTTTGAAAAGAAAGCATTGCCTTGATGACATCTTGATTTGGATTTGGATTTTAGCCTCAAAACTGAGCCATTAAATTTTCATGATTTAAGCCAACCTGTTGCATGGTATTTGTTTGAGCAGCCAAGACAACTAATCACCTGGCTTAAACAAATCAGGATTTACTTTTCTCACATGACAAGAAATCTGTAGTAGGCTGTGCAGGTGTAGTGCAGCAGCTTCATGATGTCAAAAAAAGACCCAGACTCTTTTTATCTTTATGCTCCACCAGCTTTAGCATATGATGTGTTGCATCGTGATCTCAAAATGGCTGCCAGTGCTCCAAGCATTATACATATCCACATTCTGGACAGGAATAAGGTATCTGTTCCTTTTATCAGGAAAGCAAAACCTGTCTCCAGCCCACTTCAAATTCCCTGCTCCTTTGCACACCTTCCCATAGTCCTCTTCGCCCAGAAGTGGGTCATATGGCCAATTCTAGCTTCAAAGGCAATGAAAATAATTGTCAAGATTGATTTAGAGGATTTCAAACATTTTGGATTGTCTCCCACAGTAATGCAGGTTTTATAGCACAGCCTAATACACATAACTGAAACCCGCAGAATGCAAAGTTTCATAAAACACTCTACCTTTACTATGTGTGCTGTATGATATTTTCTCCTCTACTTTTAAAAATACTAGTCACATCATCCGCCAAATTAATTTCAGGACCATGGGGCCAGTCCCCATGAATTCACAATGAGCGATCCTGGAGGGCCCCTTGACTGGTCATCTTCAGCCTCCTCACTTTTGCAGGTGGGGAAAACTGAGGCCCAGAGGGGTGGCAACAAACAAGGCCACACAGGAAATGCATGACAGAGCCAATCTCTGTACCCCAAACCCAGGAGCCATAACAACAACAGTTAGCACAGCCCCTCTAACTCCGGTCTAAGGAGACAAGTCACACATGCTGTTCACACTTAGAGAACTTGTGTAACTTGAGGGAGACAGATTTTGCCACCTCGTGACGGAGGGATGGGGCTTCTGAGAACCAGCAGGCCAAGCTGATTTGCCTGGGGCCACACAGAGGATGAGTGTCAGAGGACACAGAAAAATGTACTTCTCACAAAGGAGAAACTGTTTTCCTATGGGGCAGAGGTTAACCCTTTAAGGCTCCGCCTAGCCCAGGAAGTTGGAAGTTCTGTATGTGGTCACAAGAGATTTTTCTAGATCCATAGTTTTCATCAGATTCTAAAAAGATAAAGAACCACAGATTTAATGAAACTCGAGTGACTTGTGTTGGGGAGTGGGGGAGAGAAGGTCCGCAGGTTAGGGCGCGGAAACTGTGGGACAGAACAGAAACTGCAAATGTTTCCACTGGCCCCTTCCCGCCTGCCACCGCCGCCCCCTGGGACACACCCAAGTGCTGCGGTCCCAGCTGCGGGCAGGCCTGGTCCTGGCCCTGGAGGCAGTGAGGAGAGCAGGTGACCTTCTCCGTCCACGGGTGGGTGTTCCCAAACAAGGGGACGACGGCGCTGAGCAGAGCTCACGCACTTGCCCTGGGCAGGGAATAGCATTGCTCCCCAGCCCGCTAGGACCCCGGGAAACTCCGGGTCTCCGGCCTCGGCCCCCCACCCCAGTCTGGGCGAGACGAGGACCGCGGTCACCTCACGGCTGAGCGCCCCACTGCTCCCGCACCGCCCCTCGTGCGCCTGGGGCGGGGCGGGGCGAGCCAGATCGGGCGGGGCCATAGCGGGGGGCGGGGCGAGGCAGGGCGCTGCCATTGGACTGTGCGAGGCGAGGGGCGGTGCGGGGGCGGTGCGGGGGCGGTGCGGGGGCGGGGGCACTGGATGGCGCGGGGCGGGACTGGGGCGGGGCTGGGGCATAAGGCTCGAGGCCCCTGGGAACAGCGCTGCGGGCTCAGTTCTGCTGCAGGCGGGGACCCAGCGCGGGCAGCTGCTCCTGGACAGCGCCCTGCGTGCACGGTGAGTGAGGCCCGGGCAGAAGAGATCGGGGGCCTGGTGCCCGCCGCCGCCGCTCGCTCCGGTCCGCTCCTCCGGCCAGCCGGGCCCCGGAGTCCCGAGAGAGGCCGAGGGGCTGGACGGCCCTTGCCCCGGGGCTGCACGGGAGTACATCGAGGACCCCGGGTTCAAAGCTGAGAGTGGGCACTGCGCTAGGCACTGTTTCTAAGGGGAAGGGACTTCGGGGCTAAAACCCGAGCAGTACAGGTGAGCGCGGCTGCAGGCTGCACCTTTGCTCACCGCATAGCTCACCTCAACCAGTTTCCTAGCAGCATTGATCTTGGAGTTGGGGTAGGGACTCGAAGCGCCTGTGGCAAGCCTCTCCGACTTTGTAGATGGAAAACTAACGCCAAGATAGGAGCTGACTTGCTTTGCAATCGCTGTTTGTAAAGGGCTTGCATAACTGTCACCCGTGAGATTGGAACTTTTACCGCCCCCATTTTTCACACGAGAAAACTGAGGCTTGAAGCCCAGTTCACCCAGGTGAATCCGTGGCGGAGCCAATATTTGAGTCCAGGCCTTGCTTTCTGACTTCAGGTGTCCTGCACTTCCCCCACCTACTCCAGGGCTCACCCTGCCCTACCCACTCCTGACGCCCAGGTCTGCACCTTCTGCTCTGTGAGAGGCCTCAGTGTGTTTATCAACTGGCACAGCAGAGTAACCCAACCACCCTGTGGGAGGGATGGCATTCTTTCATGCCAGGAGCAGTGCCAGGCCAGTGCCCATGCTTCCTTAAAGCATGTAAGGAGAGTTTGAGAGACCCCATTTCAGAGGAATTAAGGTCACTGCAGTAAGTGCGGGGATTCTGGAATTTGAGCCCCTTCCTGTTAGACTCCACAGCTTTTGGCTTTCCATTGCAGAAAAGCCTGCCCTGCCTTCACTGGGGGGTAACTGCCCACTGCCCACACTGCTTGGTCAGTCAGGACTTGTTGCAGGAGTCATGCTTTTTTAAAAAGCTGCAAGTAAATCAGCAGTACATGCAGATTTGCCTGCCTCCTGCTTGTAGTTCCTGAGCAGCTGCCACCTGGGTGGAAGGTGCTCCACCCTGGAAGAGAGAGGGGGGGAGGTGGGAAAAGAGGAGAGGGAGGGGAGAAGGGGCAGGAGAGGAGGAGAGTGAGGCGAGGAATCTTTCCTGGACTTGATGGAGAGCTGCTAAACTTGGTCAGGTCAAAAACTTGCTGGCCAGAATTCATAATGGGCTGTGTTTTAGCATTTTGTCAGAGTATGTGAAGTCTATTTTCACTAGTTTTTAGTCATAGTTCTCTCTCTGTTAGTGCTGGTGTTTCAAGACAGACATTGAAAGCGAATTGATGCCGCAGGTGATACTGTCCGTGCAAAAGCCAGGAGGTGGGGGCTGCATTTCCACCGGGAGGATCAAATGGGTGACCTGGAGGTCAAGGACAGAGAGACCATCTTGTGACAGATGAAGAAGCTCATAAACCTCAGGCTTGCATTGCAGACCAGATCTCCTGACTGTACAGCCCCAAAGCTCTGATGAGAGGGTCCTCCAGGACTCTGGACTGGGCCTTTGGGGGCCTGGGATCTGGTTTTGATTCTGCCACTGACCCAATTCCAGACACAGGGCCCCACCTCGGGTAGACTCACCATATTTGCACCCTCACAGCTGCTGCCAAGGGGAGCCTGTCTTCTTTGAACCCCCAGTTTCCATCTGTGAAGGCCCACACTCTCTCCAGAACCCCTGATTCCCATCATCAGCGATAATGATCAAGGGCGCTTTGAGTTATTATGGGCAAGCACCATACTAGGCCCCTTACTCACATCTGTCTCCTCAGCCCTCACAGCAGCAGTCAAGGAGGATGACAATTATTTAACCAGCGAAGAACCCGAGATTCAGAGAGGGAAAGAGACTTGCCCAAGGCCACACAGCTAGAGAATCACAGAGCAGAGTTTCTGAGCCCAGATCCTCACAAGGCTGGGGTGGTTATCCTGTCACAGGGGACACTGAAGAAATTCCCTAAATCATTTTAAAGTAATTAGAATCATTAGCAAGTGGTTGTACTTCCCAGTGTTTCTGCAATTTGCTCACCTCTGCTAAAGTGGAACTTGCGGTTCCCTTAGTTGCCTTTTCCAGCTTCCTACCCTGAGATGCATTTTCCGAGGGAGAGATTTGGGACCACATCTCCTTGCCCAGACTGACTGTGGGAGCAAGAGCAGGCTGTTGCATGGCCCCATAGCTGCAGAGCTGGGGAGAGCCTTGTCCCTAAATCTTGGCTCAATTGAGGCCCGAGAGGCAGCTCCACATGCAGAGCCCACACACCTCATTGATGCTACAGCAAATGTAACCCCAGACATCTCTCTACAACGCCCCTCTGCCTCCTCTCATTAGCAGAGTTCCCTAATCTGGATCTGGGAATCTAGGGGTGCATGGACCAGGGTGCCCTGGGCCCCCTGTAAGGATGTGTGAACCCATTGTGCAGGTGTGTGTATGCGAGCGTGTGCATTGTTCTGGGGAGAGGGTTGTCAGCTCTCAGGAGACACCGAAGGGCTCCAAGACCCAAAAGCTTCTGAGACCGCCAAGCCTCAGCTGTCACAGGGACTGCCCACAGCAGCTATCTGTGGCCTCTGACACTGGCTGAGGGGCTGGCACAGAGAGAACCCAGCATGCTGGGAGGGCGAGCCCCTCTGCCCACTCTGGGGCCCAGGCCATGGGGTATTGGCCGGTGGCTGCCCTGAGCACTGGTTCAGCCCCAAAAGCATGGCTGGGGGAGCCCTGTCTCCCTAGAGCTCCTCTCCCACAGGCAGGAGTGTGCGTGTTAGGAGGCGTGCCGTGCCGGCTGCCAAGGTCGCCATGCCTTGGGCAGAAACCAGGAATCTGCCTAAAGGGGTCTGGGGGGAGGCAATTCCCTGAGGAAGGCTGGCAGGCACAGGTGCTGAGGACCAGGCTGTTCCTAGGAGAGTGGGCTGTGGGGAGGCTTGTGCTGGGAGCGGAGGACTACAGAGAAGAGGGCTGGGGGAAAGGGCTGCTGGGAGCAGGGGTCAGCCCGGGGGCAGGTGAGGGGAGCTGGCTGGTGGCCCTCAGGGCCCCTCTGCTGTGCTCCTCTGCTGCCATCACCTCTGTTCTGGCCAGTCCTCCCAGGCTTCCTGGCCAGACCCTTCTGAGGCTGGGCAGGTGAGGGATGTGGCCGAGCCAGCAGGGCAGATGATGCAAGTTGTAATGGGAGGGACAAGGACAGTCAATGTGGAAGGGGGCAAGAGCCACAGCTGCTGAATCGCTCCCTGCTGCCCAAATCAGAACAGCTGCTTGCTGGGCAAAAGTGTGGAGCTGAGGGCAGCCGGGACCAGCCAGATTCCCCCCTCCAGCGCAGCTGGTGCCTGGCAGCCCTGCAGCTTCTTCTCTGGCTGACAGGTGTCCAGAGGGCCCTTGGAAAGGCTCACAGCTCTCAGCGCCTTCCCGCTGCCCCTGGCTGGCATCTGAGAGCCGTAGCCATGGGTTGTAGAGCAGGGAACTGAGGCCGCTCAGGAATCTGGGGCTCTGCCTCTAGCCCCTGCCTCCTCCCTCGGAACCTCCTTCCATCTGTTCTCCTGGCTTCTCTTGCTTCCCACGTGACTTACTTTACTGCTCCATTTAAATCATGCCTAAAGAAAAAAATAAGGCTCATAATTTCACAAAATGTTAAAACACGTTACCAGCTCTCAGATTTTGCAGTATTTAAATTTGGACACCAGTACAGTTTCCATTTTGCCAAGTAAGGACCACCTAGCATCTCCTACATTATTTTACAAATGACAGGACATTGAAGACTAAAAAATCAGAAGGACATCACCTGAAAAGCCTTTAAAATATACTCCCTTAGGTACCTGAGAACCCCACCTCATTATCCTTCTTTGTCTCACTTTGCCATTGACCCACAGTAACTGGGCCCCTTGCGACCCTGCCTGCTCTGTGATAACCAGCCCTAGGACTAAGCCTGGCAGTTGCAAAGGCTTCAACGTCCTTTGTCCCAGACCCCAGGCAGGGACAATAGCGAGGGCAGGCTGTGGCTGGCAGTGGCGCCTTCTGTCCTCAGCAGTCCCTGCTCACGCCTGGAAGAGCAGCCGGTGAAGTGGAAAGTGAAAACAACTCCCCTCCTGTTCACTGGAGTCAGGTAATCTGGGGCTGTCACAGGACCACCCCCGCAGGGCCCCCGGGACCCTCCTCTGGGGAACAGAGAGTGCCAGCTGCAGCTGAGCTCTCTGGTCGGGGCTGAAGGAAAATGGGGCAGAGCGGCCTCCAGCCTGGGGAGCTTGGAGTCCTTAGCTGTGTGTCCCGGGGGCTGGGGGAGGGGTGCCAGCTAGACAAAGAGTGGCAGTGCTGGTGCAAGGTGGGGGGAGGGGTGTCTGCTGGCAGATTTGGCCAGCCTGGCTACTTCCGTCTCTCTGTGGTTCTGAGACCCACTGGGGCTGGGGCCCCTGCTCCAACCCAGGCTTCTGCTGCAGACTCACTTTTACCAGTTTGTGTACTGGGCTTCTGCCTAGGATTTTATTTAAGGATAAGATTGTACCACTTATAAAAGTTTAGAAGACACTCCATTAGATACTGAAAGCCTCCACCCATCGTGCCATTCAGAAGTTCAGGGTTTAAGAGGCAGTTTCAGGAAAATGTTCCAAATGGAAGAGAAGTCTCAGTTTGCTTTCTTGGTGAGATGTGTGCTCCTCCCCCCCACCTCCTTTCTCTCCTCTCTTCCTCTCTCTGTCTCTGTCTCTCTCCCCCCACTCCCAACTCTATCCTTCAGCATTTATTTCTAGGATGCCCCTGAGACACATGTTCAGTTCACTCTATACTCAACAAGACACTGGGAGTATCCAAATGAATGAGTCTTCTCAACCTTGCCTGGTAAAGGAGAGAAGTAACACATGCTGTTCACACTTAAGAGATCTTCTGGAACTTCAGGGGGACATAGATTTTGCTACCTCTGGGTGGAGGGATGGGGCTTCTGAGAAACAGGCCAAGTGCTTTGCCTGGGGCCACACAGATGATGAGTATCAGAGGACACAGAGAACCGTACTTCTCACAAAAGAGAAACTGTTTTCCTATGGGGCAGAGGTTAACGCCCTCTAAGACTTGGCACAGCCCAGCAAGTTTTGGAAGAACCCTGATTTGTTGAGGTGAGGCCTTCATTGCCTTCAAGCAACCTTGCCTTCTACCTCCCTGCCCGTATCTGATATATCATGCTTGGCCCTCTGTCCTTGCCAAGCTAAAGCTGTTTACCCTATAGCCCTCCTACCCCATTGTCCCTCCACTCTGCCAGGTGCAATCTATGACCCTTCTTTATTTCCTCCATGAGTCCGTCATCTGAGCAGCTTCCCCAGCTGATCCCATCCAGCACCTGCTGGCAACGCTCAGCATGTTAGTCAGAGCCTTTAAATAAGAAGACTCTAGAAATAAAGCATTATCAAAGACCAAAGCAGAGGGGGCCTCGTATGTTATTCAACACAATGGTTTTCAAGTAGTATTAGACAGAGCTCTTGGCCAGGCCTGGGATGGGACTCCCAGCCACCCACCTCACTGTCTGATTTGCACAAATATTGCATTTGAACAAAGAATTCCACCTTGAGACAATTTCAGACCCACTTGAGGCCAGTATTCTTGTTGCAGAGATGGGAAAATTAAGGCTCAGATAGGAAAAGACACATAAGCAGAGCCACACGGCTCTTCAGTAGCTCCTGGGCCTGAGCTCTTTTGGAAGCATCTTCTATTGTTCAGTCTACAGTGCTTGACTTCTAGGGAATTCCACTTATAGGCATTTCCTCCTACGTAGAGCAAAATGGGCATATTCCCCAAACACTGTGGGAGAATGAAAGATTGTAAACTGAATCAAGTCACACAAACTGGAGCTCCACAAAGTGTGTCTGTCTTGCAAGTGTTTTGTCTGTCTGCATTATTTACTGTCTGGATTATTTACTGCATTAGTCAGGCTATTCCAAGTTATGCTGCAGTAACAAATCCCTGAAATGCCAATGACTTATCACAACAGAGGTTTATTTCTCTTTCCCGGTCTAACCCAGGATGGGTTGGCAGAGTTGCTAGTCCACAGAGCCACTCAGGGACTCAGGCTATCTACTAGGTAGCTGCACCAAAGGGAAACTGCGGCTTTCTGGGTCCCCATGGCAGGATAAGAGACAGCTGGAGGATTGCATGCTGGCTTTTCAGCGTGCTGGCATGGCTTCATGGCTTGTTTGTCAGAATGATCCTGTGGCCCCACCCAACTGCAGGGGGCTGGGGAATGGGAGAGACCTGCATGATCACTCCACAAGCAGTAAATGCCTCTGCCACAACCCTAAGCAGTGGAATATAGCCCAGAAAAATCCAGATTACTGGCTTCCTGTGAAATATCAAAAGGGACATCCTTTTAAAGGAGATTATCCCCCAGCTCCACTGACCTGCGTTTCCCAAGAGGGTTGGCTCCCTGACTCCTGGAGATATTTACATTTTCATTCTTGTTGCAGATGCACAATTCTGGGAAAGTTGACATCCCCCCTCCCCTACTCCCATAAGGCTTCTTGTATTCTGTCAATAGTTTAACCTTCTACAGTGCTGGGCTTGTGTGTTAGGTGCTAGAAGCCAGTGGTGATGCCAAAAAGCAATGTCCCTACCTCTTGATCTTGCAGTGCTAGTTGGGGATTGAGTCATGTCCCCAACAGAAGACATGTTCAAATCTTAATCTCTGCAAACCCTTTGATGACGTGATTATTAGTTACAGTGTAGATTCATTTGTGAATAAGATCTTCAAAGATTTTATTGAGATGAGGCCAGCTGAATCAGGGTGGGCTTAGTCCATAGACTGGAGGGCTTTTAAAGAGGAAATTTAGATGCAGTCGGCACAAGTCTGAAACTGGTAGAAGCCAGGAGTCAGAGAAAGCCACTGGAGGAGACCAAAGACATCGCCATGGGACAGGGGCAGAGAGACCAGCCAGGGAACTCCAAGGATTACAGAGAGACTGCTCCGGCATACCACAGACCCTAGGAGAAAGCATGGGCTGTTGAGACTTTGATTTTGGACATACATTCCTGTTGGTAAGCCAGCAGCATGTGGTATTTGTCACAGCAGTGAGGGCTAACTAAGACAGTACTCCAGAGGGACCCAGACCAGCAGGCCCTGCAGTGCCAAGTTGGGGGACGGGGGGTCACAGCAGCTGTGGGGCAGCAGGATGGGTTGCTCAGGCAGGTTTCCTGGAGGAGCTACCATCAAAGCAAAGGAAGAGGAGGTGGTGTTCTGAGCAGAAAGCAACGCCTCCAAGGCCTCAAGGGACAGGAAAGCCTAGAGCCCATGAAGGGAGCTGTGGATAGCTCAGGACAGGCTGGGCGCTTGGAGTCGGAAGGCGGGGAGATGGGAGAGAAGCTGGCTACAGAGGAAGGCAAGAGATAAAACCACCTCCTGTTGAGTTCTGGGTAAATCCAGCTCTTCCTATAACGAGCTAGCAAGTACACAGCTGGCTACAGTTGTGCCATGGCCCCAGAAACAGTGTGGGTGGACTGACCAGCCCAGTTGCTGTGGCCTCACCCTGGGCTGAAGTCAGCTTCTGCATCGGAAGTGTTTAAGGAACTGCCCAGAGAAGGAGTCGGAACATCACTTTTTCTACAGGAGAGCTGAGGTGCTGAGGAACTGAAACCCTATTTTGAAATCGGGGTCACCCAGCAGAGAAGGATGCAGCTAGAGGCCCCCAGCTTGAGGCCTCCAAGACCCATGACCTCCCTCCAGGATGTGATCTGCCTCATTCTGGAGCAAGGCAGAGGGGAGGCATTTAGAGGATGATCTGTGGTAGATGGAATCATGCCCCCCTACAGAAAAAAAAGACATGTTCAAGTCTTAATCCATGTGTCGGGGGGGTGGGAACCCATTTGCAAATAGGACCATTTGAAGGTGTATCGTCAGTTAGGTGGGACTCATTTGTGAATAGGTTCTTCAAAGATCCTGTCTAGGTGTGGCCACAATGAGTCAGGGTGGGTCTCTGTCTGTACTGCTGGGGGCTTTACAGAAAGAAGCCCAGAGTTGGGGAAAGGCCCAGAAAGAAGCTAGAAGTCAGGGGAAATCTGGAGAACAGAGAGAAGAGAGGCCTCGCCATCTGCCAGAGGCAAGCCAAGGAATCACAAGGAGTGCAGCATGCCAGCATCAGAACATGACACATTTTGGGGAGAAAGTGTGCTCTGTTGAGACCTTGATGTTGAACTTCTGGCCTCCAAAACCATGAGATAATACATTCCTGTTGTTTAAGCCAGTGTGTGGTATTTGTCATAGCAGCCCTGACAAGCTAAGACAGAGGGTGCTGGGAAACCCACCTCCCTCAAATCATTCCCCTTTTCCATGCCCACCACGTTACTCCCACTTCTGAAATCAAATGCTCATCCAGGACTGATGGCAACAGAGAAGGCTCATCATATGTGTGGATGGCATCATGCTAAGAGGGTACTGGGCTGGTCAGAACACAAGGGGACAGAGCACTCTGCAGAGATGGCTGAATTGAACCTGAGGATGTCAACAGGGATGGCAGTCAGGCATGAGCTTTAGCCCTTATGATGATCTATGCATAGATACAGGATGGGAAGACGTGGTTGACCAGGGTGAATAGATGTTGGGGTTTTGTGAATGTGCAGCTTTTGGCCATGAAGAGCCAGACCTCCATGGTGGGAAGCATGGGCTTTGGACCCTGGCTATGCCACTCCCAGTGGTACTTGTGATGGTTAATTTCATGTGTCAACTTAGCTAAGTGGTGGTGTCCAGTTCGGTCAAGCAAGCACTGGCCTCCTTGTTATCGGAGAGGTATTTTGTGAATTCAAATTATTAGTCAGTTGATTGCATCTATAGCTGATTGCATCTACAATCAATGAAGGAGATTGCCTTTAGCAATGAGAGACGTCTCATCCAATCAGTTGGACGCCTTAAAGGGAGAGCTGAAGAAGAATGTCTATCTCTACTTCAGATATCCATCTTCTCCTGGGGAATTCAACATCACCTTCATTCAAATTCCCAACTTGTGGCTTCTTCTGAGGAATTCAGCATCACCTTCATCAAGTTTCCTCCTTGTAGCTTGCCCTACAGAATTTTGGACTTGCCAATCCCCATGGTTGCATGATCCAACTCATGTATATATAGAGAGAGAGAGAGAGAGAGAGAGAGAAATCCTTTCAATTCTGTTTCTTTGGAAAACTCTAATACAGTACTTAACCCTGCAGACTTCTGGCTGCACATTGGAGAATGAGGATTATCGGGTTGGCACTGGAGTGTGTGTGTGGTGCTTTTAGCTGCCTGCCCAGCATATAGGAAGCCTGAATGAGAATGATGAGCAACAGAGAAGCAGGAGCCTGCACAGAAGATGCCAGCAGGATGGGGAAAGCTCCGGGGGATTTATCCTCCATGAAACGGAGCTGGGGAGGGCTTGAGATGTTCCTTCAGCCTTTTGACATTGTGAATTGGAAGAGCTGGAGTATGTCACATGTGAATCCACTAACGGTCCTGTGGGAGAGAGATTACCTCATTGTATAGATGAGGAAAGCATCGGGGAGTTTGTGGCTTGTCCAGAATGAACATGGAGAGGGGTTGAGAGAACAGAATCTGGGGTTCAACCACTGTTTGGACAGTGGCTTAGCCACACTCTAGCTGTGTAATCTTGGGAAAAGAACTTACCCTCTGTCCCTGTTTCCTCATCCACAAAGTGGGGATGTAATGACACATCCCTCATAATGTTGTAAGGACTAAAGTAGATCATTCATAGAAAGTACTCCACCTAGTCTTTGGCATGTACTGAAGACTCAGGTCCAATGAGCCCACCTCTAGGACAGCTGGCCCAGATATTCCAAATCCAAATGCACTGATCACACCACTTTACAGGGCTTTGCAGAATCAGTGAGAGGCCATTGTGGCTTTGGAGGGTTGGCGGAGCAAAGGGGAGATAGAAACCATCATTCAGTTTGTCCCCACAGTAGGGAAGAGAGCCCAGGGGTCTGCAATGCTTAGGAGATTGTCCAGGATTGCCCAGATCGTCCTCCGGGGGTTATGGAGGCTGTTTTTGGGGAATGGGGACCATCAGGCTCGAAGTTCTGACCTGGGCCCAGGGAGGGGAGCTTGGTTGCCATGGCCGTGTGGCCCACTGAGTCATGCTCCCAAGCGGTGTGGGTCCGAGGCCGCATTGTGAGCTGGCACTGGCCCCCAGCTTACCCAGCTGTCCCCTCCCCTTCCTCTTGGCAGGTAACTTCCAGGCCGCAGAGCAGAGGAGAAGATGAAGGAAGACATCCCCCCCAGTTCTCACGTGCCCATCAGCGACAGCAGGTCCATTCTGAAGTAAGCCTTTGTCTGCAGGGGATGGGGCCTCTGTGCCTGGCTTCTCCTAGAGCCCACTCCCACACCACGGGCAGCCTCTGGGTGGAGGGGTTCCCAGCACCTTTCTCATAGGTGTGGTGGTGTGTCCCGGGAGTCAATGGTGGGAGGCTTATTTTTGGAACCTCTGTTTTTGGAAATCAAGGTGCTCTTTGGGGTGAGTGTTTGGGCCCAGCCTCCTCGGCCCCTTTCAGCTCTGCCAGGGCCGGGCCTGCGCATTTCGGCTTTAAACTGAGACTCTTGAAAACGCAAAAATGTCGGCTGGGACTGCACTGAGACAGAGTTTAATTTATTTAAAAGCTGGAAGGGTACTAACACTTTTTTGTTGTTCAACAGTGAAGAGAAAAGGAACTCAAAAGTGTTTTTGAATTTTTAGTGAAAAAAGTCTATTTTATTGACTTAATTGTTTAAACTTTGCTTATTTTTTTTTTTTTTTTTTTTTTTACCGTGAGGTACCAGGGATCGAACCCCGGTCTCTCCATATGGTAGACGGACGCCAATCCTTTTGAGCCACATCCGTTTCCCAAACTTTGCTTATTTTTATTTGTGCATGCTCTGCCTCATTATAAAAAATATTTAGAATGTTCTTCAAATTCAATTTTGAACTAAAGGAAAGTATCTTTTTCATTTCACTTGCCTTTTTGAGTCCTGAGTCAAATATGTTCTAAACCTGGGCAGCTCTTGTCCGACCTGAGGACAAGCCAGCCTCCTTGAAGTAGGCTGGTTTTGCTGACCACCTGCAGGCTAGGGTCACTGTACCAAAGACACTGAGAAAACAGATATTTTCTCATTCCATTGTGTCGTTTCACTGCCCCTAATGTCATTTTCCTTATTTAAATTTTAACATAAAAATAAGGTAGCGATATTAAACATAATTTTGAAAAAAGTCCAAATCATCATCATACATTATTCTTTATACTTACATAAATTTCCTCATAATTTTATGCTAGTTTTTACATACTTATTAGCGTAGTGAACATACACTTTTGAGTCATGTCCTTTTTTTTTTTTTTTATTTTCAAGGAGGTACCCAGGTCCTCGTACATGGGAAGCAGGTGCTCAATCACTGAGCTACACCCACTCTCCAATAAGAGTTGTGTTTTTTTTTGTTTGTTTGTTTTGTTTTTAGGAATTGAACCTGGGACCTTATACATGGGAAGCAGGTGCTCAACTACTTGAGCTACATCCACTCCCCATTAATTCTGTCTTTTTAATACCATTGAATTATAAGTCGTGTCCCCTGTTGGTTATGCACTGTGTTTGGCCATCACACACTGGAGCACTAGAGTGGTAGCAGTTGTAGGTTTTTAGCAGGCTTAAGAGTGGTGCATCAGATGCTTTATGTTGTGCCCCACGTCCCCCATTTGTGGGTTAAGGTGCTACAGGAGAAGGTTCTAGCACAGTGCTGTCCAGCAGAGGAGCCCTGAGCCATCTGTGGTTACCAAGCACTTGACATGAGGCCAGCAAGGTGAGGATAGCATAAAGGACACACCGATTATGAACCCTTAGGACAAAATAAAAAAATGCATAACCGTCTCATTAATAATCTTTTATATTGATTACATGTGGAAAAGATAATATTTTGGATATATTGAGTTGAAGGAACGACATTAAAACTGATTTCACCTGTTTCTGTTTTCTTTTTAAATGTAGCTACATGAACGGTTTACATGGACTCTGAGGCTCACATTACATTTCTGTGGGACTAGCCTGGACTCTGTCCCACAAACCAAGGCGTGGGCTGTGGCTTCCTCTTTTATTCTCAGAGCTATCATTTAGGTGGAGGGGCTGCTTAGGACTGCTAGGATTTTACTCTCGTCACATCACCTGCATCCTCCGACAGAACTTTCTGGAAAGTCAGGAGGGGGGAGGTGGGCACCCTAATGGCGCCTCACAGCAGCCACACAGGGCCCTTGTAGAAAACAATATGGGAATGAAAGCAAAAGTCTGTACAACACTTTCACCCTTTGACCCAACAATCCAAGCCCGGGGATTTATTTTGAGGGAGTGACTCAGAGGTAAAGTATAAGGAGATTGACACTGGACTGTGATCTGCAATAGTGAATGTGTGGGAAACCCCCCGCTGTGCAATAACATGGCCTGTCCTTTGGGTTTCAGTTCCTTCTCAGCACCTCCCTTTTTTATCTACAAAGTCCCACATACAAAACCCTCTCTTAAAGCTAAAGGGCAAGTGGAATGCTGCCATAATCTGATGATGTGGGAAACTGAGGCCAGTGGAACAAAATGGTTGTCTGAGACCTTGGCCACACCCCAAGAGTACCCATGTGTCTTTACCTTTTTAGGTCAGAGCTCTTAAGCCTGCTGAAAACCTACAACTGCTACCATGAGGGGAGAAGCTTCCAGCTAAGACACAGAGAGGTAAAGTCTGTTTTTCCCTTTATTCTTAGGGTCACCATTTTTCCTGGTTTATTGTTTCCGGGTAATTATAAATGCCATCCCCTTTGCTCTCAGAGGGTCCAATGTGGATGATAAATTATGTGGTCACCCTAGTCATTCACCCCCTGATCCGGGGACTGGGATACTGGCAGGCAGGATATCCCCCCTGAAGTCCTGGTAAGTGGTGCCAAGGACCAGAGCATCCTGGAAAGAGCTCCAAGCAGGTCGAGAGCACCTTCCGGATCTTCTCCTTCCATCCTGAGCTTTTGTCCAGGTGAGTTCCCAGGAGGTCAGAGTTTGAAGAAATCTTAGAGACTACAGAGGAGTCCTTCTTCTGCCCACTCCATAGCACAGATAAGGAACTCTGCAAAGGGCTGAGCTTGCCCAAAGCAGCAGGATGAGGAGGAGTGAAGGCAAGGGTCTGTGCTTGCCAATCTCATTGAACATCAGAGGAAAGCCCAGATATGGTGGAGTGGTTCCCAAAGAAACCCCATGGCATGTCCATAGGGGTGGTGAGTCTGTAAATGGTTAAAAGTCCCCCACAGTTTTCTGCTACATAGTCTTGCCTGGCTCTTTGACCCCCTTGGTGTCAAGGTGATCATAGCTCCCTTGCTTTTCCCTCCCATCTCCCCATCTCGCATACTTCTTTCATGGGAATCTAACCCAATGTGGGGCTTCCCTCCAAGCGCCTCTCCTGTCTACCTCCCAGGACTTCCAGAATCTGTGTAGGTAGACCAGATGGCTTAGCAGAGAAAACAG
This sequence comes from Tolypeutes matacus, assembly GCA_026826555.1. Taxonomy (NCBI): domain Eukaryota; kingdom Metazoa; phylum Chordata; class Mammalia; order Cingulata; family Chlamyphoridae; genus Tolypeutes; species Tolypeutes matacus. Next base: position 1,155,500 of record JAKSZT010054380.1, on the reverse strand, counting down.
GGTTCCCAAGCACAGGGGTCCATCATGCCCAATGCCATGCTTAATACTTTCTGCAGCTTCTTCGTGCACTCCTTGTCTCATTGCATCTTCACAATGCTGTAAAAATTGGGTTTTTCTGTGGCAGCAAACAGCTCCAACATCTCAGTGGCTTAAAACAGCAAAGTTTACTTCTCACTCATGCTACACATCCAGTGTGGGCCAGCAGAGGGGACCAGCTCATCTTCACGATTCAGGGGCCCAGGCTGAGGCACTGCAGCAGCCAGAGGGGAACGTGGCTAATGGCTCTTAATCCAGATGTGGCACATTCCAGATATGTAAGCATTTTACTGCCAGTGCCCAGCTTCACTGAAGGTGGAAGTTCACTGCCCTGTCTACCTAGAAGGAGAGTGGAACTGGAGAGCACTAGTGCAAAGCCCCTCTAGCTTCCATGAACACTGACGACTTTGTCTGGAAGCTCAAAGAAGTTAGACTCCTTTCCCCAGGTCACACACCAAGAAGTGACAGAGCTGGGATGCAAAAACCTCTCTCTCTCTCTCTCTCTCTCTCTCTCTCTCTCTCTCTCTCTCTCTCAGTCCAGACTCTTTCAACTTTCAGTTTAGTCCTTGGTCGCTTCTTAAAACCCTGAGTGTGGGAAGGGATTTTGTCCAAGGTTCTCCTCTAGGCCAGTAGTTCCCAATGATGCTCCATGTCCGCTGTGGAGTTCCAGGAAGGTTTGGGGGATTAGTTTGAGGGCAGGTGAGACTGTGAAAACCATCAGAGGTCTCTCCACCCCCCACCATAACCAGAGCAGATCAGGGGGACCCTGAGCAATTTTATGTAGAAAATTAACATTTACTGCTTAAAAAAAGAAGTTTGTGAATGCCTGATGGAAATTTCTTATTCAACCTAGGCAATTCAGGCAGCTCTGCAGTCCCTCTGCGATGCCTCCTTGCTGGGAACTCCCAGGTCACCCCACTCTGGTGGTGAAGCCATCAGCTTTGACAGCTGGACCCTCCTCCCCAGACCAAGCCCTCGCCTTCCCCCCACAGCTCCTTGGCCTTGGGAGCAGCTGTCTCTCCACTGGATGGAGTGGAGTTCACATCAACACCTCTGCTACCTGCCACCTGGTGTCCCAGGGCAGCTCTCACCTGTCTCCTCCTTCTTGTGTGCTCACCTGTAAAATGAGGACACTGGACTTCCCCAGGGCTTACAAGTTCAGAGGCCAGGCAGGAGGGTGAGTGAGAGGAGGGTGGGGCAGCACAGTGGAGAGTGGAGGAGCCTGTGGCCTGGGGCCCACCCAAAGGTGGCAGCTGCCCTTCAACCAAACCTGTTGTTCCTGTGCCGGATCCTTGCTGATTTTCCTGTGAAATCCCCAATTCTTTGAACACCAAAGTGGGCTGCCAGGGAGGTGCTAAGGGAAGGTCCGGCAGGGCCCAGGCTCTGGAGCTGCATGCCGTGCAGGTCAAGCAGAGCCACCATCTCACCATGACCCAGAATCTCTAGGGCAACATGCATGGGAACTTCGCCAGGGCACTTTGCCCCCTCTTGAGCTAACTCAATTGATTTTTTAAAAACCTGTTGGCAAATCTTTTATCTTGGGAAAGGCTTTATGTTGGTGATTTCAGCCCATTGCAAATGGGTGGCCTCCTGGCCTTGCATCCAGCCCACCCAGGTAAGGTGAGGGTTGGCACCTTCCCAGACCTTCCTCCTGTTCCCGAGTATGGGAGTGAACAGTTCAGGGCCCTGGGCACACCCCACAGATCTCTGTCCTGGTTGAGGCCAGTCTGCTTATTAACTTTCCTCGTTTAGTTATTCCGACAGCCACAGATCCATCCACATCGGGAGGGCTAACTCCAGTGTCTGGGCAGCTGGGGTGGCTGCCAGTCCATGGTAGGATGGGGGGTGGGCAAGGACCAATCCACCGATGGTATCAGCTTGGCCTGTGGGCACCATGGTCAGGAGCTCTGGAAAGGTGGGTCCGGACAGGGCCTTCTGGCTCCTGGCCCAGGCTTGTCGGCCACCTTGAGAGGGGCGGACCCCACGCTCCTCCTTTCCCTGACTGCCATCCCACTCCCCACATGGGGCCTGGGCTCCAGCCAGGATGGCTCGTTGCCCACCCCCTCCGTGCTGCCACGTGGCCTCGTGCTTCTTACTCACGCCATTCCCCTGGCCAGGATCGGCCTTCTCTGAACCCTGTCTTATCCCCAGGCAAAGACCCAATGCCCCCAGCCCAGCCACCTCCATCATGCCTGGCTGTCTTTGGATTTGCTCTCTCTTTCTTAATTGCATGGTACGCCTTTCCAGGCAGGGTCTGGGTGCTCTCTTGGCCCAGTATCGCCAAGCCAGGCTCAGCATCATTGAATGACTCACCAGCAGTGCTCGCCTGGGGCGACTGAAGATGAGTCCTGAGCTCCAGTGTGCTGGGCAGATTGTAGGGTGAGGGGCAGGTATGGGGCCAGAGGGGTGTTGATCCATGTGGCTAAGTGAGCCGTTGGCACCCACTTCAGGTCTTGGTGGTGCAGGCATGAGGTGGGGTCTCCAGGCTGCTATTGTTCAAGGATCCAAGACAGTGGTGGTTCCTAGTGTGGGTTTCCTACACCGGCAGCAGCAGCTTCCCCTGGGAATTTGCTGGACATGCACATCTCAGACCCCCAATGCAGACCTACTGAACCAGAAACTCTTGAGGGTGGGACCTCCCATCTGCATTGTCACAGCCCTAAAGGGGATTCCCGTGGATGGTCACTTTGAGAAGAGCTTGTCTCTGAGCTTGGTGCTTGGGAGTCCCCAAGATAATCACTTCTGTAGGCACAGCTGTGTGGGGAGTGGGGCTGGGAGGCCCTGAGCTGTGCCCTGTGTGCTGTGGGACCAGACCTTCCCCGGGGAGAAGTGGGGGATTCCCAGCGGGGAAGAGGAGTCCCTGACAACCCTGGAGTAGGAGGTTGGCACCTCACAGGCTAGAGATTTTCCTTTTTCTGTACCCTAAAGAGGATGTGAGGATATCACTTCATCTCCATAGAGACAAAAAGGAGTTCCCAGGGACCTTCTACAGCCAAAAGAGCCAGGGAGTGCCAGCCTGAGGAGGCATGCCATCTTTGTGGGGTGACAGCCACCAAAAAGTCGAGGCTGCCAGGCTGCGAGGCAGGGGGTTCTGACCGCAGTGAGCAAGGCCTGGGGGCTCAGCCTCGCCCCTCAGGGACCTACCAAGGCCCCTGACCTACCCGTTCCCCGCATCCGTACCTCTGCAGGGTCTCAGATGCAGACCTGGCTCTTCCTAAGTTCCTGGGAATTCGGCAGCCCCAAGCGCGACCTGGAAGGGATCGGAGGATGCCCCGAGTACCTCCGATGCCCCCGGCCCTTTTACTTCTTGAAATCTCATAAGACCTTTGTGACACAGGCACAACTCTTGCCATCTTCCAAAGAGATTGAGGCACTGAGAGTTAAAGTAACGCATCCCAGATCACGGGGGCAGTTTGTAACATGGCAACACCAGTTCAGGCATTAAGCTCTAGAGGTCTTTAGCGGTCTCTGTGGGATCACACAACAGTTCCCAGGGACGCAGGCAGCTGTTTGTCACCCACGGTCTCCAGGTCCCCAGATCACAGCTGGCACAGGCTCTCTCTGTTCTCCCTCTCTCGCTGGCCCTGTCCATTTGCAACTGCAGCCATGACTGCAGGGTGGGGGACTCTCTCTGCTGTCTCTACGGACCTGCAGAGATAAGTGTGTCTGCAGACAGTGTTTCCCTGCAAACCTTCTCCCAGCTTCCGAAGGGCAAGAGGGAGGGATTCCACCCTCGGGCAAGCTGAGGTGTTAGCTTCCTTCATTGCAAACCTCACCTTTGGGTTCCTTCTGCTTGTATGAAATCTGCAAGCACCCGGGTGTGGCTATGCCTTTTGAAGGGAGCAGAAGCTTTTAACCAGGCTGGTTGTTGTCCAGAAGGAAAAAGCTGACTGCCTGAAAATATCGGCCTGTCTCTAATAGTGTGAACAAGAGGCAGGAGGAAGCCCTCGTTGCCCTGACCCCTTGACTGCATCCCACCCGCCCCAGGCTAAGCCTTCAGAGTGCTCATGGGCGCCTCCTGGTGGCCACGTGCACTCACCACATGCTGTCCTGCTTAGCCCCAGGCCCCTGCCTCACCTGGGAGATGCAGGGAGGAGCTGTGTCTCAGTCCCCTCCCTGGGAGGTTGGCCCACCCCTCTTCTAAGGCCTGAAGGCAGCAAATGACAGATCTCTGGACTTCTCCCTGGAAGCTCCCAGCCTGCTTCCAGGGAGTGTGTTGTGTCCTCCTGCCATCCTCAAGCCATTATTGCGGGGAGACTGACTGGTCTCTAGGGGCCCTTCCCTAGGAGGACATGAAGCAAAAGGATGGGGAATCTGTGGGGCCGTCCTGTCGGAACTTGAAACACTGCCAAGGCCCCACCCCCAGTCCCCCACCCACGTTTTTTTTTTTCTTTTTTGGCATTTTCTGAAGGTGCCACTAACTTCTTTTGCATCAGGGAATATATTAGCTGAGGTGCCCAGAGCCCAAGGGTCTCCTCACCCCTGTCTGATCTCCCTAGATGTGGTGGGAGAGGTTTCTGAGCATGTAGGAAATCGGCTGACATCATCCCAGTTGCCAGACCACCTGCCTCTGATGCTTTCATGTTGCTTCAGGTCCAGCGTGATCAAGCCTGGCCTGACCTGCCATGTCTCGGTCACGGGCAGTCTCCCACGTGGCAGATCAGGCCTCCCCACCACCTAAGGACACTGGCTAGAGGCTGCCTCGGTGCATTCACTGTAGAAGGAAAGAGACCTGCAGGTTTGGGCTGACCAAAGAGACCAGCAGGCTGTGACAGAGTCCACATATTTGTACATAGTGCTTATAATTACATCTCTGAGTTTAGTTGTCCACTTTCCCCAACCCCTGCAAGATCTGAAGGCTAAGCATTGGTGTGCCATTTTACAGATAAGAGAACTGAGTACATTACTTGTCTGAAACTTTTTCTTTGTGTGTGATTTACATTCTGCCTCCCTGCAAATCACACATAAAAGAGGACATACATTGAAAAAGTCCAAAGCAATTAAAAATAGCCACACACAAAAAAATTAGATATTAATAGTTCATGATAGTTCACAGGACAAGGGAGTGGAGGAAACACACAGACTGTGTTCAGCTTGGCTCCGAGCCCCCTCTCCTCTCTGAGCACCACTCTCCTCGCTCCCTCCGCTCCAACTGGTATCAGCCAGTGCTGGCCCGGCCCAAGGGAACAGGGAGGGGGTCCCCAGGCCTGATTCCTGTGAGTTCTGAGGTCACACCTGGCTCTCTGAGGGAGGGGATCCCCTATCTCCACCCCCATCCTCATCCCCACACTTGCCAGGCTCCCCCTGGGCCTTAGGACACATGGAGTGAGCCTTGGCTCCTGGCGGAACACTGCCCTGTGCTGGCCATGCCCCACCTTTCTGGGAGGCCCCTAGGGGAGATGGGGAGACAGGGACGGGTCTGGGGCCCTGGATCCAGGCATTGGTACCCCGTGAGTTGGCTGGGGCAGAATTCTGCCTTGACTTTATACCAGAGCACCTGATGCCTTCTGCTGGACCCATCCCCAGCTCAATAGGACATGGTGTAGGTCACCCCATGCTTCTTCTCAGGCCTCAGGGACCACTGGTTCCAAGGGCAGGGGCACGGAACCCTTCCACCTTCCCTCCACCTCATTCCCTGCCTCTCCTGTGTGGGCTGCTGATAGGGGCCCGTTATCTTGCACGTGTCCTGTCACATTTCCTTGTCAGGCTAGCCTCAGAGGCAGGGACTATTAATTATCCTTGTTGACCCTCAAGAAAACGGAGGGAAGAGTGACTCGCTCAAGCCAGGAAGTAGGAGAGCAGGTGGACTCTGTCACGTTGCATCTGTGAGTGCACTAGCCTGACTGCTGATTTGTGACAGAAGAGATTGTCCCGCCCTGAGACCTGCCAAGGACAGTGACTAGCCCTGGGAAAAGGGGACAGACAAGATGAAGGGGAGCCTGGCGAGCTCATCATGGAAGCCTTTATTGGGAGGGGTCAGAGTTCCTGGATGGCCGGGAGGTGTGGGTTCAAAGTCCTGAGGATGCTGCGGGGGCAAGCTCTGGGGGGGAAGGCCGAGGCCCGCTCAGAGCTCGGGGGCCCATCCCACAGTCTGGCTAGAGTGTGCCCAGCCGTTCTGGCCTTGCCAGCATCTGTCTGTCTGCGCAGATCCCAGGAGCCAGCAATGGGGCCAGTCCTCCTCAGTGGGCCCTTTGTACTGGGCCGCTTTTCCTGGGACTCCCCAAAAAGCCAGTCCAGGGGATCAGCACAGCCAGGCCCAGGCAGTGGGGGCTGCTGGCCACTGAAGTGGGCAGTGAGGTCTTGCAGGGACGTGGCAGGGTGGCTCTTCCTGCAGGCCCGGGCTGGCCGATGTGGTCTGCTGGGGCGGCCCCCGGCCGGGGCCATGTCCAGCGCTGTGGTGGGCTGCGCCAGCTGACAAATGGACCTCACATAGTCATCCAGGCTGGGGGAGGGCGGGGGCTCCTGCAGAGACCCCACACACAGCCTCTCCTCCGATGTCTCTTGAATTGTGGGCAGGTGGGCCACGGAGATCAGAAGCCGGGACCTCATCACAGCAGGGAGGGGGGGAACGAGCAACCTGTTGGTCAATAGAAGATGAGTGGTAAGGGACTACGTGGCTCCTGATGCCGCCTCCCTCGGCTCCTCCCCATCCCAAGCCCTGAGCCCACGTCCACTGCAATGGGCCAGGAAGAGAGACAGGGCTGGGGGGAGGGGGGGTTGAAGACTGCAAATTGGTACCCAGAAGTACAAGCCCCCAAACCAGAGCTGGGCCCCTGCGATCACTCTTCCTGCTAACATTAGAAACCCCCATGCTTCAGACATTATCATTACTACCCCTGAAGAATGTGTCTAAAGAGGAGAGCTCAACCTATTGGACTTGGAGTCAGAGGAAGCTGGGGTTTAAAACCAGGGTCTGCCACTTATTGACCTGTGACCTGTGTCAACATGCTCACCCCTAAGCCTCATCCATTAACCAGGGTTAACATTCCCTGTCTCTCAGGGTTGCCGTGAGAAACAGTGAAATGACACCCCCTGTGGAATCCCCTTGAAAACTGTAAAGCTCCACCGATGACCATTATCATCCCTGCCACAAATAGCATCTCCCTGGTCTCCATTAAGGCAATGGAGGCTGCTCAAGTCCAGGCTGGGAATCACCCTCAAAGATAAAACAAAGCCATTTTGTTTTATCTCAAACCAGAGGTCAATTGCCTTCTCTTACCTGTAGCTGATGGGAGTCCGGGGGTAGCAGAAATGCTGGACTTGTGTGGTGGTCAGCAGGAAAGCTCCAGAAGGCTCTGGGGGTCGAGGGGCAGGGGTCTGGAATGTGTGTCAAGTGTCAGATTCCTGAGAGGAGGACGCTGAGGACGATGGGCCAGCCTGCCCAGTGGCCAGAGGGGAAGGCTGCTCCCCAAGCCATCTGGCTAATTTCATAGCCTGCTGGAGACTTTTATACCCTTCCACCAGCCATCAAGTACTGTCACAGGGACCAAAAATAGCCGCACTCAGGAAGGGCTCTGAGGAAAACAGCTTGGCGGGCGGGGCCTGGCCCAGCTGCCAGCCTGGAGTGGGTGTTTGTGCCTGGGAAGCTGGGGATTGTTTATACTGCAGGCAGGGCTGGGAAGAGGTAGGTATCGCCCCTGGCCTCCACAGACCACAGGGTCTCTAGTGGGCCCCCCAAACCCTAGTGTTCTACCCACCATCTATTTCCCACAATATAGTTTCCCATCATCTAGAAGTGTTTCCCACAATATAGTTTCCCATCATGTTTCCCACACTATAATTACAACTGCACCCCATGACCCCCTACACTCTGGCCTTGTGTCCCAGCTGGGCTGTTCCAGCAGAGCTCCTGGCCTGCCCTTGTGAGATGTGGTCAGATCCTTGGCGACCCTGAGGGGACATCCATGCATTGTAGGCCTCGAGCAGGACTGGGCTTCCCTGGGCCTGTTCTGAGGCTCGACCCCAGAACTGAGACCAAGGGCCCAGGTCTGGTCCTGGTCTTGCCACTTACAAGGTGTGGGCTTCAAACGGATATTTAGCTATTTAGCTGTTCAACAGATCTAATTAGTGTTACTGTGCACCAGTGACTGTCTGGTTACAGGGACTGTAGCAGTGGACAAAGTCCTTGCCCCCCAGGAGTTAACTTTCTAGCGACAAAAACAATCAAAGAACCAAAAGGATGTGCGTGGTGGTTTCAGGTACTAGCACAGCTGCACGGAAAAGTAAAGGAGGGGATGGGACAGAGGGTAACCGGGCTGCTGTTATAGGTGTAGGGTCAGGAGCGTCTTTAAGGAGCAAGGAAGGAAGCAGTGATTCAAGTGAAAATCTGGGGTGGTGAAAAATTCCAGGCAGGGAACAGTGCCTAAGTCCCTGCCTAGCCCCTGGGACAAGAGTGTTTGGGACATGCTCATGGGACTGGGCCACATGGAAGGGGACCAAGGAGCAGTCGCAGACTCTGGGTTTCCACCTGAGTGAGGTGGAGGCAGTTGAAGTATTTGAACAAGGGGGATACGGTCTGGCTTCTGTTTCAAAGGCTTGCCTGGCTACTGCACCCATGTGAGTTGGGGGCTGGCTGGCAGGGCAGCCGGGGAGCACCTGGGCAGCATCCCAGAGTGGCCATCCAATGCAGGGGACAGCAGGGGACAGGGGGCAGCACTAGGGAAAGATCTTTGTAAAGAGGGATGCCGGGCACTTCTCAGACACCCCAATCTTCCACCCAGCTCAACCACACCCCCCCCCGCCCCCGCCCCAGAAATCTCATCCCCGCGAGCAGGGGAGAGATGAAGCTGTTCAGGTGGCAGCCAAGCCCGCTGGCCTGGCTGTTGGACAGACCCCAGGAGGGATGGCCTGGTCCGAAGCACTTGCATTTTGGGTGAGGTGTTCCACCCGGGGCGAGGGGTCGGCCCAGGATGGACATTTGGGATGATGGTCAGGAGCTCAGCAAGATGTTAGCAATTCCAACCTCAAAGGCTCTTGACATGCAGATGTTTTGCACAACCTTTGTCTGTGTCCCTGGCTTTCTTTGAATTTATTTTATCCCCTCCCTCAGTAACTTATATTCTATATTGTGACTATGAGTTTTCTTATTCTAATTATTTCATATGACAGAGATTATACAACATATAAGAATGTTGATTTATTAGCAATTAGCATACTCGCTAATAGGCTGAACTGAGGATGGGATGGGTTGATTTGGGCAGAGAATTGAGAGGGTCCAGAATTAATATACTCTTGAGGCCCCTGTGAGGATGGACAGACTACTGGGGTATAGGAGCCCCAAGTTCGAGTCCTGACCCTGCCTCCAGGAATGTTTCTGCCTCTGCCTGAGCTCAGGCCCACCTGTGGGGGAGGGACTGCACAACAGCCTGAGGGGCCCTCTGCTCTGACAACCCAGGCCTCCCCCATTTCAGAGAGGGCCAGGCTGGGGAGTGGGGCGATGTGTGAAAGGGGCACTTGGGGACATACATGTTGCCTTGGCAGGGATATCAGGTCTGGGCCACTTTGAGCTGAGGCCCCGTGCTCTGCCAGGCGCCTCCCTTTTCCCTCCCAGTGCCCCAGAGTGACCCCTCCCTGCCCTGTCCCTGCATTGCCAGTGTCCTCAGAGTGCTCCCCCATGGGGACTTGGAAGGCTGTCCGCCTGGCCCTGCCCTTCGCCCGGTGCGGTCAGAGGTCTGCCTGGCTTCTCCTGCTTCTTCCCACATGGCTGCCAGGTTAGCCCCCCTCCCCCCGCCCTCAAACCATCCCAGGAGCCTCCGGGGCCTCTCCTTGCCTCTAGAATAAAATGCTGTTTCTCTGGCAGCAGGTAGGGCCTGCTGAGGAGGTGGCTCCACCTGGCTTTCTTCAGCCCGAGCTGCACTCACTGCTTGCTGCCGAAGCGCTTGAACAGAAACACCCTCTCATATCCTTTCACCACCTTTAACCGCCTTCTAGGACCAACTCCAAAACCCCTCCTCCAGGAAGGCACTGTAACTGCAGATGGAAGTACCCCTGTTTCTGACCTGCCTTAGACACAGGGCGTGCCTTCCAGGGAACCTGTGCTCCTGCTGGCGTCTGAGGCCCGCGAACCCCCCGTGTCTCCTGTGGTTCTGGAGTGTGAGCTCCCCGTGGCCAGGCCTTGTCTGCTTCATCTCCCTTCTCCCGGGGTTCAGGATGGGGCTGCTGTGTGGTGGTCTCCACTGAATGAGCTGTCCTGACATTCCGAGGTGTTCCCGGGGACTGGGCAGGGGCACCCTCTCCAGGGTCATGTTAAGGTGAAGAACCGAACCCACATTGGGTTTGCTTGCTCTCCCTCTGGGACCTTTAGCTCCCTTCCTTTGTAGGGAGGGGATGAAATATCTACTGGGTTAGGTATATATTTGCTGCCTGTATAAACATCAGTGGTTATCAAAATTAGCTCTGATTTTTGTTTGCTTTTTTTAATAAAGTAAATGGAGTGAGGTCATATCAGAAAGCTGTGTATTTTTGATAACCTTGAACAGATTAGAACCATTCTCCCTGGGAATTCAGGGCATTTTAAACTATTACTAATTAAGCATCAAGTGGACACTGGGTGGGACAGCTCTGTAAATGCTACCAGGGATATAAAGGAGTTTCCACAAGGTCCCTCTTCTCATGGGGCTTTCAGTGCCAATGAGGAGGAAAAAATGGAATCTGAGAATCTAAAAGTTGCTCAAGATGGCAACCGGACAATGATGTTTAAAGTTCATTACCAAAAGACCAGTATCAAAGAGGATTAAGGACGCAGAGCTGGAGGACCGAGGCTCTGGGGAGAGGGGGGCTTGTGAGGTGCCTGGCAGCCTGCTTTAGGGCACAAAAGCAGCAGCCAGGCCAGGGCTGTGGGGGTGAGGGCATGGCACAAAAGGCCCTGGACGTGTTCATGGCTAGAAACAAGCCCGAATCAGGTCAGGGAAATGGGAGCAGGGGCGCTATCCGCAGACCTGGGGAAACTGAGGCTGGTTTGGAGGCTCAGGATGAGGACTGGTTCTGAGGGTGCATGTTCACTGCTGGTGGGGCAGGTGGGGGTGGGGAAAGCAAGGCAGGCCCTTAGGAAAGCAACTGCTCAGGGAATCTGGAGGTGGGTGGAACCCACCCCGTGGTCAGTTGTTGTTCATAGGAACAGTGTGGGGGAGAAGGGTGGGGCCGAGCCCTCTGGCCTGGTGGGCACCTACACCAGCCCCCAGCCTGGCCAGGCACAGCAAGGGGCTTCCCAGGCCGACGTGCCTCTCGGCCAGCAGCCGCCTCCCACAGGAGGCCTGACTTAGCCCGGCAGGCCGGGGAAGGGCACGCCTCAGGCTTCCTCTCCTTGGGCCGCGCAGCACATAGAGGCTCGGGGCCCCAGTGCGAGCCCTTTCCGGGGGGTAAGAGGGGAGCTTCAGGGCTGGGGGAGGGGGATGTTTGAGGGACGGAGGGTCTGGGGGTCCTGGATGAGGGGCCAGGCCCCAAAGGGGCACAGAGAGGGTGGGCTGTGATCCCAAGGGGCTGGGGCTCTGGGGGAAGAAGCTGATGGAGTGTGTGGGCTCCTTGCAGGAGGAAGGGGTGCTGATCATCGAGGGGCTCCTCAACATCTCCTGGGGGCTGCAGCGGCCCATCCGGCTGCAGGTGCAAGATGACCGTGAGCGATGGCACCTCCCCTCCCCTGTGTGGATGGCCGAGCTGCCCGGCTGCAACCAGTGAGTGTGGGGCGGGGGGCCGGACGGGGCCAGCCAAGCGGCCTCGGAGGACACTGTTGCACCCAAGCTTGACTGTTGGGGTGCAGGGGTGTGTCCTCAGCCTCAAGGTGAAAGCAGGAATGTGATCCAGCCTGGTCACCAACCCCCCGGGGGAAGGACCCATCACTCCACACGAGACCCTCACCCCCAAGTGGTCTTTCTAGCACACAGCCAGGTCCTGGGTCCCTGCCAGAGAATGTTTCAGGGCTCCCCTCACCCCCAGGTATGCTTCTCCAACATAGGCACTGAGCCACCTTGTCTGCAAAGAGAGAGGGCTTTAGCCCCCTGCCAGCCTGAAATGTCTCGGCCTCTGCTGTTTTGTCCTGAGCATTCACTCCAATTTGTCATTCTCCTGCTCTGTAAAGTTTTTGTTTCAATGTCAGAAAAAGGTTTCGACTGGGAGAGATGATTTCCTACCTCTGGTGCCATTTCATGGATTTTTATCCCACCTCCCCCCTAAGAAGCAGCAGTTAGCTGCTAAATTCTTGCTTCTGCATCTAGCAAATCCTTTAAAGAGGCAACAAATGAAAATAAAAATGTTACCCTTCAAAGATTCAAGTAAAATGGATGGCCTGAAAGGACTTAGCATGGTGCCCCATGTCACACACGCTGGCGTGAGTCCATGTTCCCCTGGTCTGGTGTAGCAAGTCTTGAGGTGCAGACTTAGAGCAGCAGATCCGGCCTCCTTATTGAGGCTGCAAGTGCAGCCGTGTCCTCCCGGCCCTGAGGTGGAGGCGGTCCCATCGCAGGAGTGGCCCTAGGCGCCGTGTTCCGAGGCGCTCAGCCTGGGCCCGCCCTGTCCCTCCTCTCCTGCTCCATCACTTTGCAGAGCTGCAGCCATTTCAGGCATGCTCATTCCTTCTTTGCCAGACGCTAGCTGCCCTGCCTGGGGGTCGTCCCCATCAAAGCTGCCCATGCCCAGGCCACCCCACCAGGCCTGCCGGAGCCTAGAGAGCCATCAGCACCTGGCCCTACTGCTGGCCTGGTGTCCAGCGACAACCGGGACACACAAGTCTGCAGGGTCACACTCACCCTCCTTCCACCAGACACTGGGGACTCTGCTTCTCTGGAAGGTTTTCAGTTGGCTCTCTGGGTATGAATCTGCTGCCTCCGTGCACCTTGCCCGTGTCTTGCCCACAGAGGCAGTGGCCTCTTCCCTTTTGTCTGAGACCCTCTTCGTGGCCAGCAGGCAACCTGAGCCCCGCAACGGTCTCTTTTCAGAAAGGAGGCCCCTCCTCAGGATGGCGGGGACGCCGCCAAGGAGCCGAGCACTGGGCCAGTGCACAGGGCAGAAAGTTCCAGAGATGGCTCTGGTAAGTGGGGCCCATGGGCCGCCCAGGGCCCGTCCCACCCAGGGATGGGGAGGAAGGGTTTCTCAGCTGACCACAATTTCCAAAGGTCAGCTCCATAGGCAGCAAAGGGCAACCTCATCAGTGGCTCACATCACTAAATACCCACTCAGAAGGAGGCCTTTTAAACACAGGCTCACTCACCCCCCACCTCGCCTTGCAGAGGAGGGATCTGAAGCTTGCAGAGGTGACCCAGCTTGTTGGTGGCCCGAGTCTACTGCCTGCTCCTGCGTTATAGAAATGAGAGACATCAGCAGTCCGTGTGGTGGCCGGTCTGGCCTCCTCGGGCCTGTAGGATGTCTTCCTCCCGCTCTGGGGTCCATAAATGCTCACCTCCTCTCTCTGCCCCTCCCTCGGCATTTTGTGAAGGGGGCTGGGGGACAGGGTCAGCAGATGCCTGTCTCAGCTTCCAAGGGCTGCATAGCAAAGGTGCACGTGCCGGATGGCTTAAGACAGCAGAAATGTGTGGTCTCACGGTTTGGGAAGCCATACACCTGAAACCTGTAGGGGAGGACCCTTCCTTGTCTCTTCCTGGCTTCTGGTGGGTTGTTGGCAATTGTTGTCCTCATTCCGTGGCCTTCTGCCCTGTAGCCCCTCTCCACTTCTTATAGAAATATCAGTCATACTGGATGAAGGGCCCCCCTTACTCCAGTGTGACCTCATTTGAACTTGCCTAATGCCATCTGCAACAACCCTATTGCAAAATCAGGCCACATTCTCAGGTCCTGGGGGCTGGGGGCGGGGGGGGGGACGGGGACACCACTTTAAGCCATAACTCTTGTAGGCGCCCCCAGATGGAGCCCAAGAGAGTCACTGTGATGGTGCGACTCATGGTTCAGCTGGCTGGGTGTGTCCTTTCCTAGCTGCAAAGTAGGGATCTCCCCTCCCCCCACGCACCCCACTTCCATCCCAGGCACGGCATTTTGCGCCCTCTAGACATTGCGGCATGCTCACGATACTCTGCAGGCTCAAACCCCACAGAGAGTCCTGCAACCATTGCTTGGTCTTTGGCGCACCCCAGTGCCTGACGCTGCCGTCTGTTCTCACCGCAGAGCCCCCGGGGGAGGACGAAGCGGCGCCGCAGCTGGTGCGGACGAAGAGCGACGTGAGCTGCGTGGTCCAGAGGAGGCCCAAGTCCGAGGCCCAGAGGCTGCGGCGACACCGCTTCTCCATCAACGGGCACTTCTACAATCACAAGGTGACGTCCCGCCTGGCCTGGCCTCTGACAGCTAACGCGGGGGGCACGCCTGCAAGACCGCAGAGTCCGGCCCCAAGCGCAGGCGCAACCTGCCGTCAGGGTGCATTTCAACTCATCATGATTCCAGTTTGACCTCATTTTAACATGCCTATTTCCATCTATAACGACCCGATCCAAGTAAGGTCATATTCTGAGATATTAGGGATAAGGATTTCAACACATATTTTGGGGGGGACAAAATTCAACCTTTAAAACTGTGCTAGGTGCCCCAAGGCAGGGACCAAGAGTGTCACCGTGCAACTTTGTGACATAGGACTAAGCCCTCTGGGTGTCACCTTTCCAGCCTGCAGTGGGTGATGATGAGAAACTGGCTTGGGCAGCTCAATCTCTTACCCAAAGTCATATCATGACCCTACAAAGCTTATATTATTTCCACAACTGCCAATCCATTCTCACAAGACCCATGGATACCTGGCAAGTCAAGTGTTGGTGACAGACACAGACAGTGATGCCAGATTAATCTTAATTAGGCAATTAGTTCTATGCAGTTTCCCCCGGAGTGGGACCGATTGTCCTGTGGAAACGCCACGTGCGGGCTGTCATTCTCTCTTGGCAAATGCATCTCGCTAGCTTGAGGGGTGCCCGGGGGGGTGCACGGATCTGCCTCCAGAGAACCTGGAAGAGTCCCGATTCCCAGCCTTTGGCCTTTTGTGAGTGGATGTATTGTCCTGACCTCAGGAAAAGAGCTCCTTCCCCAGATGACCTCATTCCATCAACACACTGAACTGTGAAAAGAGAAGTCAATTGTTACTAAAAATGGAATGGGTGGTGGACCAGGAATAGAGTGTCCTGTAACGGACCATATCCTGCCACGCTGGGAAGCGAAAGCACAAGGTTCCCAATTTAAGCAGCTTCCCTTCTCCATGGGTGATGACTCACGGAGAGGGAGGAGACGTGGGAAAGAGAGGTCCCGGGGTCAGAGCTGACTGAGCAGGTTGTGGAAGTGGGGCCTGCCGGGGGCCACTCAGGGTGCTCTGGGGAGGCCCCTCGACTTTGGGGCAAAGGCAAGTTCAGATGGGCAACCAGGGGGTGGGGGTGGGGGAACCCTGCTCTACCTCCCGCTAGGTTTGCAGGAAGTGTTAATGCACAGCAACAGGGTTACCTCTGCTAAAGTCCAGGGAAATTCAGGACTATTTGAAAGGAGAATTTCCTGAAAGAGAGAAGGGGGAGCCGGGGCTTAAGTAGAGATTTAGAATGGCTCCTATTAGGACCCTGAATATGACTTGGTCATTCTTTAAATCTTATTCCAAGAGGGGTTTAGCCTGGAAAGCACCCGTATTCATTAGGATTTCAATACATATCGATGTGCCATTTTGATGCGTGATTAACAGATTTATAAAGAGCATCTGCAAGGGCTTGGCTCATTCTGCACTCCGGAAGAAAGAAGCCTCTTGCTCCATGGCTCAAGGGGACTTCTCCAGTGGGACTTCTCCTTGGTTCCTTTGCATCCCTAAGGGCTCATTCACCAATAAGAGGGATGTCCAGCACAGTGACATTTAAGTTATGGCAAATGTCACAGGGACACGGCATATGTCCGAGGCATTCGTTAACCTTTACAATGGCCCTCCCATCACAGCCTCCTATTTGCATTTTGAACCACCCTGCAGCAGAAGAGCTGCTCATCCAGTCAGCTGATACCCGGTCTCCGGCCTCAATTGAGTGGTTGAGTCGGGCAGCCTTTTCTCATAATGGCATGGACCTGCAGAATGTGGGTCCTTTCTCCTGGCAAAGTGACTAACCTTCAGGGGTGAAGTACTATCTTGGGCATTTTGGAGAGTTCATTCCTATCCCTTAGGTGAGAAGTACTATTCAAAAGCCCTCTTTCCTCTCCTCTTCCTTTACAGCCATACAAAATTAGTGTCCTTAGAAATTAGGTTTACAATTACACAAGTCACAGGTAACAATTTGAAAAAAAATCCTAGAACGTGAATATCTGATCTGCTCACCTGACATGTTAGTTGTGTGGTTCAAAATGAGAAAATATATGCGAGAGTTCTCCAGAAATCATAAAATACATTAACGTTCTGCTTGGAAGGGGCATGGCTTAACGGAACCAGTCATAGATATTGGAATCAGAAGGAAAAAAATACCAAAAATTGACTTGCTGTGCTAATTGTCAGTCATTTTGTTCCAGAGTTGTTTTTTGTTTAAAACTGTGCAATATTATCTCAGCTAATCTTTTCCCAAAACAGTTCTGGCTCACGGGACTGTTGGTCTGACTTCCCCCGCCTGGGTGAACTTTGTACCTGTTCTGAATGATTTGACTGGGCTGTTGGACTCAAATGTGTCCTATCAGAGCAGAGCCATTTGTGGTAAAATGGGAACTCGACCACGAGACCTCTGCTCTTATTCAGTGTCCGTTGGTGTCATCTTGAGGAAAGGTTTGTTTGACAAGACCTTTCTCCTCCTTGGAGCAGCCTGGCTCCTCTATTCAGCCCGTATTTCTTGGGGCTTGAGGGTCTGATTCGGAATTGTTTTCTGTACAACTCCAGCCATTCCCCGTCTTAGCCGTGGAGGAGGCAGTTCCCGGTTGGAGTCAGGCTCTGGCACAGACCAGCTGGGGACACCCAGCAAATCCCTTAAGTGCCCTTGAGCCTCTGTACCTCCTCGGGAAAGCAGAGCTGGGGTATAGAGGAGGCAGAGTGCACTTGAATTTGATTTCGGGAAACAAAGAGGCGTTTGCTGCCGAGAAGGGAGGGTTGTTTCCAGTAGGGGCCTCACCCTGGCTGGGAGGCCCAGCTGTGAGGGGAGAGCCTGGGGTTTTGGGGGTCATAGAGCTGCTTCAGTCGTGGCTTCTCCTTTCCAGGTGTCCCTGGCAAACTCTATAATCTCCCCAAGCCTCGGTTTCCTTTCTCAGAAATGGGAAATGTTTACAACTACTTAAAGAACTGTTGTAGGGATGAAATCAAAGTTTGCATGTAAATTGCTTGGTAAGTTTAATCTTGGCTAGTGTTTTATTGAGGACATACTATGTGCTAGGCAATCACAGGTTTCATATATAGTGTCTCACAGGCAAAGGCAAGATACCTGTGAGAATGTAATATGTGCAAAAATAATATCAAGGAGCCCCATGTGGCTATAGCACAGGATGCTCGCAAGGGAGCTGGGTATCCCATGTGAATTACCAGGAGAAGAGCCATGGGTAGTATTGTACGGGCCCCAGGAAGCCACCTGTCTTAGTTTGCCAGGGATGCTATGACAGATGCCACGCAATGGGCTGGCTTAACAGGAATCTACTGGCTCACAGTTTGGGAGGCTAGTCAAGGTGTTATGAGTCTGCTTTCTCCCTGATGTTGAAAGCATCTTGGCGCTGGCTCACCACAGTCCTTGGGGTTCCTTGGCTTGCAACCCTGCCTCTGTCACATGGCAGTGTCTCTCTCCTTCTCTCTGCCCTTCTGGTCTCCACTGACTTCTGGCTTCTGGCTCCTGCCTGTGGCTTTCTCTGATTTACCATAACTGAATTTCTTCTGCCTACAAACCCCTCCAGTGACCCTGGTGAAGACCCACCCTCATCCAGTTGGGCTACCCTTAAACTAAACAGAACATCTTCAAGAGCTCCTATTTATACCTGAGTTCACACCCACAGGAATGTGGATTAAGATGAAGAATGGTATTTCACTGGGGTACATTTTAAAGCAGAGCTGTGCTTTAGAACAGAGCTTCTCAAACTGGATGCACAGGTAGCATCACCTGGTGTTCCTCTCCAAATGCAGGTTCTGATTCAGGAGGGCTGGAGTGGGAGGAGGGGCTGAAGGTCTGTGTGCTGCTGCCACTGGTCCAGGTTTCCAGAGGTTGTCCCTGCAGCAGCTTCAAGATCAGAAAGGCTGAGACTTTAAGGCCAACAAGTCGAGAAGCCGATGCAGTGGGAACCGAGGCTCGGCTCATTCAGGGCTGGAAGAATGAAGAGGAGGGGACAGATTTGAGAACATTCAGCCTAAGAATCAACAGGCACATGATGATTTAATCGATGGACAGAGCAAGGGAGAGACTGTTTCCCTCCATCCCTTGTGAATTACTTCTACCTTAATACTGGTTCCTAAAATCCAGAAAGCTGACCCTTATATCAATGTAGGAATCTTCCTTATGGTATTCAGGATTTGCCAGTATCACAGCTTCCCCAAGCACCCCTATAGCTGTGGTGTGCCCAGCACAGGTGTGTCCCCAAGGAACAGGCTCCACTTGCCTCTCAGGTGCGCTCGGTAGGGTCTGGCTGACAGTGTGCTCGGACCCCTACCTGCCCCCCAGGCCTGACCTGAATTGCCCCTGCCCCCTCCCCATACAGACCTCTGTGTTCACACCTGCCTATGGGTCCGTGACCAATGTGAGGGTCAACAGCTCCATGACCACCCTGCAGGTGCTCACCCTGCTGCTGAACAAGTTCCGGGTAAGTGCCGCCGCGGTGCACCTTACCCTGTCTTCGTGGAGGCGGCTTTGCCAGGGTGAGGCTGGCGACGGCTGGGGGGCGCTGCCTGTGACCCCTCTGTTATGCTGGCCTCTCTGGGACTTCAAGCCGAGAGAGGGGAGGGCCCTGGAGGACTTGGGGGTGTGGTGGTGGAAGGTGCTCCTCTGGGTCCCCCTTATCTCCACAAGCCACAATCTGACTTCCTATCCCCACTTGTGCAGGTGGAAAATGGCCCCAGTGAATTTGCCCTCTACATTGTTCACGAGTCTGGAGGTATGTGTCTGACTTCGTTTCTGGATCATTCGGCCAGCTCGCTGCCCCCTGCTTCTCTGAGAGGCCCTGATCAGCTCGGCATGGTGGCCCCACAGAGGCTTTCTCTTTGCCTTGGACTCACTGCCCCCCAACACACATGCACACCCATGTGCATCCCCAACCCAATCCCAGAACCACTGGTCATCTCTTTCACCAAGCCACCCCAAATTGTACAGGAAGCTGGCTCCAGCTTCCTCAAGTAAAAGGACTAGTTCTCCAGCTCAGGGCAACTCAGCTAGGAGGGTGGGGCGGTAGTACAGGTCAGGATGGGGGATAGAACGTTAGAGTCTACGTCATTGTCTAGTAACTCCTGCCACCCCACCCCTCCTTTTCGAGCAGCCTCTGCCTCCCATCTCTGCTTCCCCCACTCCCACTCCCGCTCCCATGGCAGCTGCACCTCTGCCGCGTTACACTACCACGCACTTTGGGGGAGCAGCCTTCTCAAGGAGGTCGGCAGGCGTTTCCCCGGGCTCCCTTCCCCACAACAGTTTTCTATCATGTTCCTGTGCCGATTCAAAGAGAGGTCATTCTTATGTTCCGTGAAGTGTGCAAACCATCTCCCCATCCCACCCCCACCCCCTCCAGAGAGGACTAAATTAAAAGACTGCGAGTACCCACTGATTTCCAGAATCCTGCATGGGCCCTGTGAGAAGATTGCCAAGATATTCCTGATGGAGACAGACTTGGGCGAGGAGGTCCCCCACGATGTGAGTGAGGGCCGACGCTGGGGGTCCTGTCCCTGGGGAGGGGTGGGGGGCTGGGTGAGCCCCTGAGGGCTCAGAGGACCACCTCTCCAAGGCCACCTCTCCAGCATATTGAGGTGCTGCGCCCACCAGCTTTATGGGGGGAAGGAACATGGGCCGCAGAAAACCATGTCAAGACCATAGCCCCCACTTTTTCTCCTCAGGCAAGTGAAACATTTTCCTTCATTGCAGTGTGTGTGCCTTATTGTTCTTTAACAAGGTCTCCTTAACTCGGGCCTCGACTTGGAGGGAAACAGGGTGTCTGAGTCTGACACTTCCTGAGTCCTGGCCGATGGACAAAGAGCACATTTCCAAACTCCTCTGTATGGAAAAAGCCTGTAGGGTTTGGACCCCAGGGAGAAGAGGCTGGGGCCATCTCGTTCCATTGTTAGAAACCACGGCGCTCTCACTGATTCCTAGACTCCCACCCCAGAGAACACCCAGTGTGACTCTACTTCACTATTGAATGTTTTTCCTAATATTCAACTGGATATTTCCTCCTAGGAATAATAGTTGCCTTTGAGCTGAGAATGGGCTCCCATCCACCCGTCCTCTTACATAATAGAGCAGTGTTGGGGGCAGGCTGGGAAGAGGCGCAGCGACTTCCACGAACATAGGACAGGACGTGTGCTGAATTGGCCTGCCTGGCAGCCACACGGAAAGGAAAGCACGTTTGGGGGCCTTTAATGTAAAGCACATTAAAATGTTCTTGGATTTTCTAGGTCGCTCAGTACATTAAGTTTGAAATGCCGGTGCTGGACAGTTTTGTTGAGAAATTAAAAGAAGAGGAGGAAAGAGAAATAATCAAACTGACCATGAAGTAAGCAGCACTGCAAAGGCCAGTCGGGGCAACTGAACCTCAGGGGCAGTCCTGCAAGGCAGAGAGAGCCAGGGCAGGGCTGGGTGGGGCCTTGTTCCCACACACACCCAGGTGCCCCTCGCACAGTGCAGGAGGTGGCTGAGCCCTGGCTCCCTGAGCATCATCCTTGAGATTGACACTAAGCTGGGTGGCAGCCTGCCAAACAGGCAGGGAACCCACCCTGACTGCCTGTCCAGGGTCAGCATCTCACTGGCACAGCTTCTCACATGCTGCTAAAACTGGGCAGGAAAGTCTGTGAGCCAGGAGCACGTGGTGGGCAGGGGGAGGGGGTTCCAGACCAGGTCTGTAAGTTCTGATGGTGATACAGCTCTGGAGAAGCAACCTAAGGCAACCCTGCTTGGTGCACGCTCTCCTGGGCTAGGGCTTTCCCTCCCAGCAGGAATTCTGAGCCTACAAAAAGGCAGCTGCCGTTGTTGGAACTCCCAGTTCCAGGTGACATTTCGGTACAGTGGGCAGGTGAGCAGGTGTTACCTGTCAGCCTGGGCCTGGCTGGGCTGCAGTTCCTGGTGATCTGTTTATCCCTGTGCAGTGTTCCCTTCAGGAAGGAGGATCACGGAGGGGGAGCCTGGAGGGGTCCTGGAGGAGTGTAGGGGAAAAAACAAGGAAGGGTGCTCTCTGAGAGCTCCTGGGCTGGGGGCCTGGTTTGGCAGAACGTCCCTCAGAAAGTCACATCCACACCAGCCCCATCTTTGCATCAAGCTGACCTTGGGATCAGCAGAGACCCCAGACAAGAGGGAAAAGGTCCCCATGCTGGAAGGGAGCTGGGGTTCACCCAGTCATTCTATCCAGTATCCAACAAGGAAACTGAGGCCCACGATGAGCAAGGTTGCTGCACAAGCAACAGCAGAGCTGGGCCTTGGGTGCAGTCTTCCAGATTCCCGTTCTGCTGCCCTGTCCACTCCAGCATGTCCTTGTCCACATCGTAGAGTCTTCAGAATGGAAATGGCAACATTCTGCTTTGAAGCCTGGAACGTGCTACAGCTGTGTCTAATGGCTCCTCACAGTTGTCTCGTGGGTGGGGGCTGGGCCTTCCCTTGCTCTGCACCCCCTCCATGCCCCCACCAGTCTGAGAGAGTCCTCTGGGCTGTGTGTGTGTCACCCTACAGGTTCCAAGCCCTGCGCCTGACTATGCTGCAGCGCCTGGAGCAGTTGGTGGAAGCCAAGTAGCTGGCCAGCACCTGCCTCTTCTGAAGCCCTCAAAACCCACTGCACACTGAGTCCTGGTGGCCAGTGGCCGAGGGGTCCCACTTACAGGCGGTCCCTGCCTAGGAATCCAGCACTCAAGCTTCCTACCTGTCTAAACCTCGGCCCTATGGATTCCCCTGTCCCTAGCTCTTGGCTCCCAAGATGAGCCAGCATCGTGCTGGGTGGTGTCCACATATGAGGCCAGTCCAGGCAGTGTGGAGCCCTGAAGCTGTGGCACCAGCCATGTTATGGGGCTCAGTAGAGCGGCCAGTCTTGATCACACCATGCCTGTCCTGCCCAGGAGAGCAGTCTCTGGGCATGACCCAGAGCCCCTGAAGGACCACAGAACCTCTGGTCCCTTCACCTCCATGAACCGTGAGATCAGCGTGTACCCATCACGTCATGCTGATCACCATCAGATATGGAACGTGGCCCGGCTCCCAGTTGTCTCATCACCATGGCAGCCCTGGCCTCCAGGCTCCAGATGTCACCCGGGAGCCTCGCTCGGGGCACTGGGGTCAGGTCAGGAACAAGATGGCATATATGCACCATCTTCACTCAGCAGCCCTTGTCTAACATCATCAGTAGAGACCAGCGAGTGTCCTTTTAAGGAGCTGATGGTGAGAAACTCGCCGGTCTGATCACGTTGAGCAGGTGTGGCCATGGCATTGCAGGGCCAACTCCATGTGGGTGAGAATGAAAGCTGTCCTTGCCCCCCTTGCAGCCGTCCTGTGGACACCCGGGGGCTTCTTGCCTTCCTCTGCTCCAGTGGGCTCTTGGTTCTTTCCTCAAAGGGGCATCGATGAGGAGAAATGTGTGTGGGGAGAAAGGGTTTTGAATTCCCTGGGGCCAGATCCTGAACAATCTTTGTGTGTCTGCTGATGGAGAATTCCCGGAGTGAGAGAACCTTTGCAAAACCATGCAGCAGTTTCCAGCAGGCACTCAAAAGTATTGATCCAAAACAAGAGCAAACTGAAGACCCAGCTTCTTCTCCCACTGGGGCAGATCACGGGATCTGTGGATAGTACATTGAGAGTAGATTTAGGGCAAAGAACCATAAAGCGCTCAAAGATGAGAGAGTCTCTCTCTGCTTCCTGCAGAGACCCCTCACTTGTGCCGTAAAGAGCCAACATGCAGCGTGCACCCCACTCGTCCTGGTGAAAGTCACACCAGGATTTCCCTAACCCAGCTGCCATCATCAGACACACAGAGCGATGCCCGGGTGAGGCTTGGCCTGCCGTCTTTGCTCTCCTTTGGTAGCATGGTTTCTTAGGTGTTCGATAAGTGTGTTAGGAAAAAGTTTCCTTTTCACTTATGTGTCTCCATGCCTACCTCTTGCTCTACCCTCTGCACCACTCACCCTACACATATGTAGCCATATTTGACAGAAAAGCCAAAGCTGAACCTCCAGCCCACTGCTCTTAAAGCAGATAGGACCCTGTGGTGTGCTGAATTATGTACCCCAATGTGGACATGTTCTTCATCTTAATCCACATTCCTGTGGGTGTGAACCCACTGAAAATAGGACCTCTTAAAGATGTTATTTTTAGGTAAGGTGTTACCCAACTGCATGAGTTGGGTTTAGTGCAGATTACTTGAAGCCTTTATAAGCAGACGAAATTCAGACCCAGTCAACAAAGGTCACAGGGAGAAGCAAGAAGTCAGTGGGAACCCAGAAAAGAAAGGAGAAGATGTCGACGTGATGGGAAAGCCAACAAATCCCGAGAATTGCCGGCCAGCCAGAATGCTACTGGCCCCAGGAGGAAGCCAGCTTTCCAGCCTCAAAGTGAACCAATAAAGCCTGTTGTTCAAGCCAACCCACTGTGCAGTGTTTGTCGTAGCAGCCTGGCAGATTAAGTCCGACCCCTTTATTTCCTCTCATCGCTGGGGTTGGAGTGGGGTCTGAGAAGAGAAGCTGCCCTAGGTAAGAGATCAGGACTCATTGCCGGGGCCTAAAGTTGGCCTGGATGGTGAGTGACAGGGTCCTCCAGAATCACAGCATCTCAGCATCAGGATGGGCCTTGGCAGGGGCTTTCGGGTGGGATGGCGTCAAGGCCTGGTGGAGGATGGGAAATGAATTGAGTTAAAGCTCCCCAGGTAATTCCACTCCTACCCTGTATTGAAAACCTGATCCAGGGCAACTGGCCCTGCCTTTGGTCGCTCCCTTGTGCCTGGTCCTGAGCTGGGCCCTGGAGGAACACAGAGAAAGCAGGGTCCAGTGTGTATTCAGGGGTCTCCTCATCAGAGAAAAGCCAGGGCAGACACTGGGGAGGGTACCCACTTGACAGAGTGCCTGGGGCCTCTGGGAAGGAGGGCTGAGGATGTGCTGGCTAAGTGTGTTGTGGCCTTCCATGCCAGGGAGAGACAACTGTCAGCTGGGGACAGGGCAAGGAGTCCCAGCACTCAGAGAGCAGGAGTCTTGCCGAGCAGGAACCCCTCTGTAAGAACTGGCCCTGTGCCATCATTTTAAGCACATTGTTACGCTATTATTTCTTGAAAGTCTTTTTAGATCAGTAGCACTTTTGAAATAGGAATTCTCAAAGCTAACTTTTGAATATTATGGCTAAGAAAAATCACCAGGAAGCTGCAGAGAAGGGGGAAATGTACAGTCCCATAATCATGTGAGGGGTTAACAAATATTTTTATCAATACCATATTTGCTTTTCAGATGTATTCTAAAAAGCAGGTGATTCAGCTTGCCCCAGACCCTGCTGGACTCTAAGGTCTCCTGCTGGTTTCTGTGGGGAGCTCCAATTTCCTTTCTCCATAGAATTTACACTATTTCTCATGTGCTCTTTTATTCACTACTATCTCAAGTCAGAAATGAATCCCAAGATAAAGCCTCCTGTCAGAGAGTGTCTTCTAAAACAGGACTGTCCTCCTCAGCCGGGCCTCAGAAACCAGAGAGAATAATAAACAGTGCAGGACAAACTTAACATGATTGCAAAAGAAAGGCTCTACTCAGGAAAAACAGGGTTGTTTGCCCAGAACAGATTGCCAGAAGGGATTAAAAAAAGCACAACAGCTTGTTTTTCCCGCAGTGATAACCATATGTAACCTGCTTGGAGTGTTTACCGGGGAGTAGATGAAAGACCTTCCTAGTGTCAAAATAAAGCTGAGTGGTCACCCAGGACACATCTGGGACGTAGGCGAGAGGCTTACCCGGTCTGCTCAGGGTGATTTGCCGAGCAGCTGGCAGAGCACAATGACCCATGTATGGGGGATGGGCAGCACAGACGCCCCAGCAGCTGTAGGGTATGCGGCCAGGAGCATCCTTACCAGGTGCAATAGGTGGGGCAGCAGCCCCCCCCCCATCTTGTCCCCCACCCCCTACCCTTTAGCCTTCCAGCTGCCATCAGGCAGGAAGCTCGGTCAGAGCCAAGCAGTTCCAAGTGTAAAAACAGCCAGGTGCACACACGACATCTAGGCTTCAGGAGCTGCGATCTTCTGGGAAAGAGCCAGCTGTTTACGTGCCCTGAGACTTGGTGTGCAGGGTGGGGCCTCTGCTCCCTCCTAGCTGGGCTGTCACAGGGATGTTTTCTGCAGACTCAGGAATAGGAATTCCCAGAGCTTCCTTTCCCAGAAAGTCCAAAGGAAACAGAAAGCAAAGCCTCAGGCCCGGTGGCCAGAACCCATTGTTCAGGGGCGCTGTGCTGAGGGGGCCCCTTCACAGGAGATGGGGAGGTAGACTCCTGTGGCTGCACGTGGGCTGTGTGACCTGTCTTCTGTGCTGGGGCTGGGATCAGTGTGGCCAAGTGAAGGCCCAAGGCAGGAGCCGACCCTGCAGAAAGAGTGCTTGTCTTCGTGTGTGTCTGCAAGGGTGTGGGGCAGAGGACACAGCCATAATAAAAGGAAGCTGCCTTGCCAGGATTTTTTCTCAGCCCAGAAGCCTCTTTCTCAAATGGGCCCTTCAAATATCACCTGGTTCAAGGTCCCTTCTGGCTGCAGTTAAGGGTCTGGCTGCTCTTGGCCCAGATTCCCTAGAAAGATGCATTCTTAGGGGGAGGTGGTAGCACAGCCCCCACCTCCTTCTCATCCCTCCCCCTTGTGCTTTCTAAGTATCACACTTGACCATTTTCAATAATTTGTTTTAAAAATAACCTGGCATTGTATATGAAATATGTGCTGTTATTTAGAGATTGAGTATAGGCCCTGGATCCAGACTGTCTAGCTTCAAAGCCTGGCTCAGCCACTTGAAACTGGGCAAGTGATTTGTCTCAGTGTCCTCATCTGTAAAGTGGTTCCCATCCCGTAAGGTTGTTGGGAGGTATATTAGTCAGCTTTGCTGCAGTAATAAACACCACCAAAAAATCTCAGCAGCTATAGCTGCATTTATTTCTCTCTTATGCTACCTGGCAGTGACGTTGGTGGCTGCGGGTTGACTTATGCAGCTCTTCTCCACACATCTTCTCATTCTGGGCCCAAGACTGAAGGAGAAGTTCCTCCTTGCTGTTCTTGAGGCAGACTGAGGGAGCATGAGTTCAGGCAGAAAAGATGGCGCAAAGCTTCTTCTAGGACGTGGGTCTACCTCATGTCCACTCACATGCAATTAGCCAGGGCAAACCACATTCAAGTTCAACATCAGTGCAATGGGATGCCCATGGCAGTGGGCAGGGGTGTACAATCAGAGAGGGATGGGTCAAATGATCAGGAACAGCTATGCCGCAGCAATTATGAAAGCTTCCGACAGTACCTGGCACAATGGAAACATTCGACAAGTGTTGACTTTTATTACACTAAGTAAATAATTTGAGGGCATGAACCCCTGCCTGTTTTCTTGCCTTCTCTTTCTCCCCTTTCCCCCTTCTTCCTCAGTCTTCTTTTCTGGCTCTTACCTTCATCCTTACATCCAACTCCGACAGCTCTTGGCCACCCGCACCCCTTTATTTCCTCATCTCTCTCTCTCTCTTTAAATCCATCTTTCTTTACCCAGTTCTTTGCCTTTCCATTCTACACACCTATGGGCCCTCTGTGACTGGCCCAATTGTTTTCATTTACTGGAAAAAGGGATAATCCACCTTCATTTGGGCCAGGAAAAGAAGTTGATTTGAATGACTGTCTTACTAATAAAATATTCCTGGATAAATTTTATCTTATTATTTTAATGTACAGATAGTAAATAGACTCAGCAGGTCATTTTTGCTCTGGAAACTTTTCCTAAACCATCTCCAGCATTTCCGACAGCTGTCTTGCTCCCCAAACCCCCTCCCCCATCAACAACTTGTAATAACAATGTAATGATAAATGTAATAACAATATCTCATATTTCTTATGTTATGCATTGTACTGAGTACCTCACATTATCTCATTTAGTCTTTACAACAATCCAGATATCATCTAGATTATAGAGTTTACATTCCTTGTTGAGACCTCAGTCGGTTTCATGCTTTGCCATCTACAGGGGCAACTCCCTGCAGAGCAGAAAGCCCCAGCTTGAGAGTGTAAATCTTTGATGTAACTTAGCTGTGTTAGTTTAGGCAAGTGTTCCTCTCTAAGCATTATATTACCGGACTATAAGGCAGAAATGATGATCCCCTGCTTCATAAGAAGTATAGTAAAGATGAGTGGTACATTCAACAAACATTACTGACTGTTTACTGCCTGCTGAGCACTGTTCTTGCCCTGCAGATCCAGCCAAGAATGAATGAGACAGATCATGTCAGGCTGAACATGTCTCTGTAAGGCTTTTATTTTATTTTATTTTATTTTAAGATTTTATTTATTTATTCATTTATCCCCCCCTTGCTGCTTGTGCTCTCTGGGTCAGCTAACCACGCCGTGCGGGCGGGCTTGCCTTCACCAGGAGACCCCGGGAACCGAACCCGGGGCCTCCCATATGGTAAACGGGAGCCCTACTGATTGAGCCACAGCCGCTTCCCTCTGTAAGGCTTTTAGTCTAATGAGGTGGGAAGCCTTTGGAGGATTTTTGAACAGATAAATGACAGAATCTGACTTAGGTTTTAACAAGATCATTCTGGGGCAGCAGAGTGAATAGCTTTTGGGAAATCAGTGAAGAAGCCAATGCAATATCCATACAGGAGATGATAGCAGTTTAGCAGAGGTGATAGTGGTGTTGTTGAGAGTGCCTTGATTCTGGATCTACTTTGAAGCTAAAGCCAACAGAATATGCTAATGGATAGAATGTGGACTTTGGGTGGAAAAGAAGAGACAACAATGACATCAAGGTATTTGAGCTGAGCAAGTGGAAAAATGGAATGGCCATCAGTTGATGGGATGAAGACTATTGAAGGCGCAGGTTAGGAGGTGAGTATGAGTTTATCTGGAGGCATCTTAGGTTTGGAAAGTCCATTAGACATGCAAATGGAGATGCTGCGTTATAAATTGGATACAGAAGTCTGGAGTTCAAGGATATTTGCAGCCCAGGGTCAGGCTGGAGTTACCCATTAGGGAGCCTTCAGCACAGAGTTGGTGTTTGAAGCCATTAGACTGGAGGAGTGCTCCCCAGGGAGTAAGAAAGCACAGGAAAGAGAATAGGCTGGGGCCAAGGTGATGGAGTGGCCTGTAAGGTAGAAGGAGAACCAGGAAAGATGCTTACTAAAGAGAAATGGGGGCTTATGCTGAAAATCCAATCCTGCGCCCTGCCCCTTTTACAGAAAACTTGGACAAATTTCCTCTCAAAACTTTGGTTCCCTCGTCTGCAACACGGTTATGATAATTCCCATCTTGAAGGATGTGTGTGTGTGTGTGATAATTAAATAAGGTGACTCTTGAAAAATATCAAAAACAGCGTAGGCTGTCAAAGAGTCTCTCTTCATAATAGGTGCTCAATATTTGTGGGAAGCAGGACGTTTCGAGGATGGGCCGACTGGTGTTTAGTTTCAAAGCTCTGACACGGTCCTCGGTTAATCGGCCGTGTAGAGGGGGCTGCTCCAAGCGAAGGGAGCTGGTCACTGGTTTGGTGGTCCTGGGGCCACAGGAGCAGGACGATCCTCGAGGGGTGGGGGAGAAAAACAAAACAACAAGGAGAAACCCGGAACAATAGAGGGCCGCCCCGCTGGGTTCCTAGAGCGTCCGCGGCGCCGCTGGCGCAGCACGTGACCCAGCACGTCTGGCGCGCGAGGGGCGCCGGGAGAGTGAGGGCTGCGGCCGCGCGTCCTAGGTGAGAGGGCCTCGGGCGGGGTCTAGCTGCCTGGCTGCTTCTAGCCGGGCGGGTAGTGATCTGGCCCGCGCGGGGTGGCGCGGGCGGGGGCGGCGGGGCAGGCGGGCCTCTGACTCCTGGGGCGGCCGGCGGCTGGCGGGGCGGGGGCCCGGCCTGTGAGGAGAGGCGGGCGGAGGCCCCGGGACCAGAGTAGGGACCCTCACGGGGCGCCCGGGGCCAGCAGGGGCAAGTCTCCGGCGGGAGAAGCTCCGTCCTTGCGCCTTCTGTCCCACGGCGCGTTTGACTAAATACATTGAAAACGATTATGTAGCACAGGCTGTTCGAAGTGATTAATATTTATTCTTGTAAACGTCCAACATCCTGATGATCTAAATGCTTCATTATCATCTCGATTTTATGTGTGAGGAAACCGAGGCCATTTCAGTTACCCAGAGTCGCACATCTCGCAGCTCCAATCTCTCCCGTTTACCCCAGCACTCGCACCCACTGAGGAATTAGGCTGAGCAGCGCTGGACTTGACATTGAGGACGTGGCGCTAAGAGTACATGCTTTGGAGGCAGACTCCTAGGATTTGGGAACCTGGCAGAAATCATTTACTAGCTGAGTGCCTCCGTTTCCTTAAAATTGAAACGGAGATAATTGCATGAGCAAGCACAGAATTAAATAAGATAGCACGATGTCTGCCTCGTGGGCTACCTGTGGATGTGGTTTCCTCACCTAGGTTGATGAGAGTTAAGTGTCTGAGTTTCGGGGAAAAAGGTTTTTTTTCCTAATGTATAAGTATCATTGTTACTTTTTTTTTTTTTTAATTTTTTATTTTTTATTATGGGTAAAAATCAAAATTCTCACAATACATACAAACATTTGCAAAATGATATATAAATATATATGCATATATGTGTATTTGCTTACAAAAATGTTATTTATATATATATATACATATATTTTAAGAGGTGCTTAGATTACCTAAAATATCATTGTTACTTTTTAAACACTTAAACCATGCGCCTGACACAATGTCTGCTGTGTAATAGATATTCTGTAAATATTTGCTGAAGTTACAAACGTGTAGGGGGGATTGAACCCGGGACCTCATATGTGGGAAGCAGGTGCTCAACCACTGAGCTACACCAGCTCCCCATAGTTTTTGTTTCAATTTTGTGTTGTATGCTTTGCTCTTTATGATACTGTAATTACAGCAGGAATACTTATTAAATACCCAGTTAAAATCCTGAGCACTAGCAGGTCTGGAGTCTCAATTACACAGTAAGATGAAGGGCGGGCAAGAAAAATAATGTAATTTGTGTTTTCATTTACTTGTTTTATGTGTATGCAAAGAGACCCAGTGTTATGATTCTCATTTTAAAGTCTAGTTCCTTACAGAAGAGGTGTTGTTTCCACTTTTTGGTTGTTTTTGAGTAAATGCTGCTATAAATATTCGTGTACAAGTTTTTTTGTACACCTAGGTTTTTCTCTTGGGTGTATATAAAGAGATGGGATTGCTGGGTCATATAGTATTCTATGTTTAATTATTTCAGAAACTGCCAGACTTTTTCAAACCAGCCACACCATTTTACATACAGCAGTGTATGAGAGTTCTGATTTTTCCACATCCTTGCCAACACTTAGTGCCTGAATTTTTTCTTCTACTGAACATGAAGTGGTACTTCACTGTGGTTTGATTTGCATTTCCCTGATGACTAATGATGTTGAGCATCTTTTCATCTGCTTATTGGCTGTTTGTATATCTTCCATGCAGATCAATCTATTTCAATCCTTTGCCCATTTTTAAATTGGATTATTTGTCTTTTTATTATTGAGTTGTAAGTGTTCTTTATATTTCTGTATACAAGTCCCTTATCTCATATATGATTTGCAAATATCGTCTTCCATTCTGCAGCTTTTCTTCACTTTTTATTTTCTCCCATTCTGTGAGTTGTCTTTTCACTTTCTTAGTGGTATCATTTGAGGAACAAATTTTTTAAAATTTTGATAAAGTCTAGTTTGTTTTTTCTTTTGTTGCTCATACTTTTAGTGTGTCATATATGACTCCTTTGCCAAATCCAAGGTCGTGAAGATATACTCCTATGCTTTCTTCTTGTTATAGTTTTAGCCCTTATATTTAGGTCTTTGATGCACTTTTAGTTAATTTTTATATGTAGTGTGAAGTAAAAGTCCCACTTCATTCTTTTGCATGTGGATATACAGTTCTCCCAGCACCATTTGTTGAAATATCTCTTCATTCCTCATTGGATGATCTTTCAACAAGGGTGGTTTGTATTGGTTTGTTTCTGAACTCTCAGTTCATTTTTGTTGATCTATATGCCTGTCCTTTGCCAGTACCACTCTATCTTTATTACTATTGCTTTGTAGTAGGTTTTGAAATTGGGAAGTATGAGTCCTTTTACTTTGTTCCTCTTTTTCAAGATTGTTTTGGCTATTTTGGGTCCCTTGCAATTCCATGTGAATTTTAGAATCAGCTTACGAACGTCTACAAAGATAGCTGGGATTCTGGTCGGCATAGTGTTGAATCTGAGATCAATTTGGAAAATCCAATGAGTAGATATTTAACATCTTAACAAGTGTTAAGTCTTCTGATCAATGCACATGGGATGTTTTTGCAAATATTTAGATTATTTGCAAGTATTTAGATTATTAATTTGTTAATTTATAATTTATTAATTTATTTCAACAATACTTTGTAGTTTTCAGAGTATAACTTTTGCACTTTTTGTTAAATTTTTTCCTAAGCATTTTATTCATTTTAATGCTATTGTAAATGGAATTGTTTCTTAACTTCATTTTTGAATTGTTCATTACAAGTATAAAGAAATAAAATTTGGTTTTTATATTGATCTTGTATTCTGCATCCTTACTGAACTCATTTATTAGTTATAATACTTTTTAAATGGATTCCTTAGAATATTCTATATACAATATTTATTTATTTTTCTTGCCCAGTTGCCCTTGCTAGTACCTCCATACAAGATTGAATAGAAATGGTAAGAGTGGACATCTTCATCTTCTTCTTGATCTTAAAGGAAAAGATTTCAGTCTTTTACCGTTAAGTATGATATTAACGTTAGTTTTTCAGGTTGAGGAAGTTTCCTTCTATTCCGAGTTTGTTGAGTATTTTTATCATGAAAAGATGTTGTATTTAGTCAAATGCTTTTTCAGTGTCTGTTGATATGATCTTGTGATTTTTACTTTTTTATCGTATTGATTTGATGTATTACGTTAATTGATTTTGGGGTGTTTAATTAACCTTGCATCCCTGGGATAAATCCTACATGGTCATGGTGTATAATTCTTTTTGTATGTTGCTAGATTTGGTTTGCTACTATTTTGCTGAGAATTTGTATATCCATCTTTATAAGAGGTATTGGTTGGTAGTTTTCTTGTGATGTCTTTGTCTGGTTTGATAACAGAGTAATACTGGCCTCATAAAATTAATTATAAAACATCCCCACCCCTTCTATTTTTGGGAAGCGTTTATGAGGAATTGGTATTTATTCTTTAAATGTGTGGTAGAATTCAGTGGTAAAATTCTCTGTGCTTGAACTTTTCTTTGTGGGTAGTTTTATCTTTTTATTCTAATTCAATCTCTTCATTTGCTACATCTCTATTGAGACCATTTCTTCTTGAGTCAGTTTTGGTCTTTTGTGTTTTCTAGGAATTTTTGCATTTTATTGTAGTTCATAGTTTGGTTATAGTATTCCTTTATAGTCCTTTTTATTTCTGTAATGTCAGTAGCAATGCACTCTCTTTCATTTCTAATTCTGGTAATTTGAGTCTTCTCTCCTTTTGGTCTTTTCAAAGACCAAAACCAGGTTTTGGTTTCAGTATTTTCTCTATTGTCTTTCTGTTATCTATATCATTAACTTCTGTTCTAATCTCTATTATTTCCTCCCTTCTGCTTGCTGTAGGTTTAGTTTGCTCTTTTTTGAGTGTCTTAAAGTAGAAAGTTGAGATCTTTCTAAATATAGGCATTTACACCTATAAATTACCTCTCAGCACTGCTTTCTCTGAACCCCATGAGTTTTGGTATTCTGGGTCTTCATTTTTATTCATCTCAAAGTATTTTTGATCTCCCTTTTGACTTCTTCTTTGAGCCGTTGGTTATTTAGGAGTGTTTAGCTTCCACATATTTGTGAGTTTCCCAAATTTTTTCCTGCTGTTGATTTCTATTTTCATACCATTTTGGTCATATAGCATACTTTGTATTATTTCTATCCTTTTGAATTTAATGAGTTTGTTTGTTTATCTATTTATTTATTTATTTATTTATTTATTTATTTATTTATTTATGTGGACTACCACATTGTCTATCCTGGACAATGTTCCATGTGCAACTGAGGAAAATGTGTATTTTCTTGTTGGGTGAAGTGTTCTATAGATGTCTGTTAGGTCTAGCAGGTTTATAGTGTTATTCAACTCTTCTCTTTCCTTGTTGATCTTCTGTCTAGTTATTCTGTCCAGTATTGAAAGTGGAATATTGAAGTTGCCAACTATTATTGTTAAATTGTCTATTTCTCCCTTTATTTCTGTCAGTTTTACTTCATGTATTTGGTGCTCTGTTATTAGAAGCATATATGTTTATAATTATTATATATTTTTGATGGATTGACCCTTTTATCATTATAAAATGGCCTTTTTTAATCTCTAGTAACTTTTTGGGTTTGTAGTCTATTTTGTCTGATATTGGTACAGCTATGCCAACTTTTATGGTTGCTGTGTGCATATGCCTTTCACCCTCCTTTTATTTTTAATCTAATCATATCTTTGAATCTAAAGTACACCTTCTGTAGACAGCATATAGTTGAGTCATGTTTTTTAATCCAGTCTGACAAGCTCAGCCTTTTTGTTGGATTATTTAGTCCATTCACATTTAATGTTGTTATTAATATAGCTGGATTTATGCCTGTCATTTTACTTTTTGTTTTCTGTATGTCTCACATCCTTTTTGCATCTCTATTCCTCCTTTACTGCTTTCATTTGCATTAAGTGAATGTTTTCTAATATAACATGTTCATTTCTTTAATTATTTTTTTCATTGTTTTTTTTTTTTTTTCCTTCAAATTTTCTCCATGATTGCTCTGAGGTTTACCATAGAGCAACTTACCAGAATCTGCTTCAGATTTATACAAGCTTAATTCCAATTCCAGTGATGCATAGAAATGTTATTCCTATACAGCTCTATTTTCTTCTCCCCTTTTTTATAACATATTGTTATATTTTATGTATATGTATAATACAATGCTATACTATATGTGTAACTTTAGTGTTATTCACATTACATCTATTAATGCATTGTTATGTTTACAATCTGTAGTCATTTCCTTAACCCAGTATAATTTTGCTCCCACCCCCTCCTTTGTGCTGTTGTGAATATTTTTCATATACATTACATTTTCACGTTATAATCCCAATACATTATATGCATATTATTTTATACAATATCTTTTAAATCAGTTAAGAGAAGAAAGGAGATAAAACTTTTATTTATACTGTTTTTTTTTAATTATATAATTACTTTCCTGATGCATTGTGTTTTTATTTGTTTTTTATGGATTTGAATTATGATCTGTTTACTTGCGTTCAATCTGGAAAACTTCCTTTTGTATTTTTTTAATGGAGGGTCTGCTAGCAACAAATTGTTTTATCTGTGGAAGAAGTCTTTATTTTACCTTCAATTATGAAAAATAACTTTACTGCTTACAGGATTCTTGGTTGACAGTTTTTCTCTTTGAGCACTTTGAATATGTTGTCCCATTGCCTTAAGACTGAAAAGTCTGTTGTTACTCTTACCGTGGTTCCCTTGTAAGTACTAAGTCATTTTTCTCTTGGAGCTTTTAAGATTTTATCCTGTGTGACTTTTCAGCATTTTTACTCTGAAGCGTCTGTTTATGGATCTCTTTGTAATGATCTTACTTTGGGTTCTTAACCTCTCTGTTACTTCCATTACACATATGTTGGTCCATTTAATGATGTCCTACAAATCTCTGATGCTCTCTTTTGTTTTCTTTTTTGGGGGGGTACTAAGGCTGGGGACTGAACCCAGGACCTTGTATGTGGGAAGCTCATGCCATATTGGCTTTCTGAGTTGGTTTTTTCATTTGTTTTGCTTGTTGTTTGTTTTGATTTTCAGGAGGCACTGGGAACCAAACCCAGCACCTCCCATGTGGGAGGCGGGCACTCAACTGCTTCAGCCACTTTTGCTAATGCTTTCTTGATTTTTCTTATTTTTTTCCTCTTTGGTCTCTGACTTGCATAATCTCTATCAATCTTTTTTTCTTTTTTTTACTTTATTTTGTACATTGAATAATTGAAAATATAAACAATTAAAAACTAAAAAGTAAACAGAGATGGATGAATATATACATTCCTCAATTAAATGTACTGGATACATATAAAAATTTTTTTTGAATCAGACAATATGTTGCACAGTATATTTGGTTCATAGTAACACATTCATACAGTATTTGTCCTTTTGTGTCTGGCTTGCTTCACTCAGCATAATGTCCTCCAGGTTCATCCATGTTGTCATATGCTTTACGACTTCATTTCTTCTTACAGCTGCATAATATTCCTTCGTGTGAATAGACCACAGTTTGTTTATCCATTTGTCTGTTGATGGACACCTGGGTTGTTTCCAACTTTTGGCAATCATGAATAATGTTGCTATGAACATTCGTGTGCAGATGTCTGTTCGTGTCACTGCTTTCAGTTCTTCTGGGTATATACCCAGTTGTGGTATTGCTGGGTCACGTGGCAAGTCTATATTCAACTTCTTTAGGAACTTCCAAACAGTCCTCCATAGTGGCTGTACCATTCTGCATTCCCACCAACAGTGAAAAAGTGTTCCTATCTCTCCAAATCCTCTCCAACACTTGTAGTTCTCTGTCTTTTTAACAGTGGCCATTCTGATAGGTGTGAAATGATATCTCATTGTAGTTTTGATTTGCATTTCCCTAATCATGAGTGATGTTGAGCATTTCTTCATGTGTTTTTTTGCCATTTGTATTTCTTCTTTGGGGAAATGTCTATTCAACTTGTTTGCCCATTTTTAAATTGGGTCATTTGTCTTTTTATTGTTGAGTTGTAACATCTCTTTATATATCCTGGATATTAAACCCTTATCAGATATGTGATTTCCAAATATTTTTTCCCATTGAGTTGGCTGCCTTTTCACCCATTTGACAAAGTCCTGTGAGGTGCAAAAGTGTTTAATTTTGAGGAGGTCCCATTTATCTATTTTTCCTTTGTTGCATGTGCCTTGGATGCAAGGTCCAAGAAACCACCACCTACTACAAGGTCTTGAAGATGTTTTCCTACATTTTCTTCTAGTAGTTTTATGGTCCTGGCTATTATATTTAGATCTCTGATCCATTTTGAGTTGATTCTTGTATCGGGGGTGAGGTAGGGGTCCTCTTTCATTCTTTTGGTTATAGATATCCAGTTATCCTAACACCATTTGTTGAAGAGGAAGTTTTTTCCTGTTAGTGTGGGCATGGTAGGTTTGTCAAAAACCAGTTGACTCTATACATGTGGGTTTATTTCTGGGTTCTCAATTCTATTCCACTGATCAATGTTCTAGCCTTATGCCAGTACCATGCTGTTTTGACCACTGTAGCTTTGTAATATGTTTCAAGGTCAGGCAGTGAAATTCCTCCCACGTCGCTCTTCTTTTTTAGAATGCTTTTGGCTATTCTAGTGTGAATTTGGTAATTGCCTTCTCTAATTCTGTAAAGTAAGTTGTTGGCATTTTGATTGGTATTGCATTGAATCTATAATATCAGTTTGGGTAAGATTGACATCTCCACGATATTTATTCTTCCAACCCATGAACATGGGATGTCTTTCCATTTCTTTAGGTCTTTTAAAATTTCTTTTAGCATTGTTTTGTGGTTTTCTGCATATAAGTCCTGTACTTTTTTGGTTAAATTAGCTCCTAGGTATTTGAGTCTTTTTGTTGCTATTGAAAATGGAATTTTCCCCCTGATTTCCTCCTCAGGTTGTTCAGTACTAGTGTACAAAAACATTACTGATTTTTGCGTGTTGATCTTGTATCCTGTCACTTTGCTGAACTCATTTATTAGTTCAAGTACTTTTGTCATGGATACTTCAGTATTTTCTAAGTACAGGATCATGTCATCCGCAAACAGTGAGAGTTTTACTTCCTCTTTTCCTATTTGGATGCCTTTTTTTTTTTTTTTTTTACTTGTCTTACTGCCCTAGCTAGAACTTCTAGTACATTGTTGAATAACAAGTGGGCATCTTTGTCTTGTTCCCAATCTTAGAGGGAAAGCTTTCAGCCTTTCCCCATTGAGTATGACGTTGGCTGTGGGTTTTTCATATATGCCTTTTATCATATTGAGGAATATTCCTTTTATTTCTATCTTTTGAAGTGTTTTTATCAAAAAAGGATGCTGGATTTTGCCGAATGCCTTTTCTGCATCGTTTGAGATGATCATGTGTTTTTTTTCCCTTCAATTTGTTAATGTGGTGTATTACATTTATTGATTTTCTTATGTTGAATCAGCTTTGCATACCAGGAATAAATCCCACTTGGTCATAATGTATAAGTCCTTTGATATGCTGTTGGATTCGATTTGCAAGTATTTAGTTGAGAATTTTTGCATCTATGTTCATTAGAGAGATTGGTCTGTAATTTTCTTTTCTTGTAGAATCTTTATCTGGCCTTGGTATTAGGGTGTTGTTGGCTTCATAAAATGTGTTGGGTAATTTTCCCTCTTCAATTTTTTGCAAGAGTTTAAAACAGGATTGGTGTTAATTCTTTTTGAAGTGCTTGGTAGAATTCACCTGTGAAGCCATCTGGTCCTGGACTTTTCTTTGCTGGGAGCTTTTTGATGACGGATTCAATCTCCTTAATTGCGATTGGTTTGTTAAGTTCTTGTATTTCTTGTAGCATCAGTGTAGTTTAGATGTGCATTTCTAGAAATTTGTCCATTTCATCTAGGTTGTCTAGTTTGTGTCATATAGTTTCTCATAATATCCTCTTATGATTGTTTTTATTTCTGTGAGGTCATTTGTAATTTCCCCCTTTTCATTTCTGATTGTATTTATTTGCATCTTCTCTCTTTTTTTCTTTGTTAGTCTAGCGAGGGGTTTGTCAATTTTATTGATCTTCTCAAAGAACCAGCTTTTGGTTTTGTTGATTTTCTCTATTGTTTTTCTGTTCTCATTTTCATTTATTTCTACTCTAATCTTTATTATTTCTTTCCTTCTGCTTGCTCTGGGATTGGTTTGCTGTTCTTTTTCTAGTTTCTCAAATTGTTCAGTTAAATCTTTGCGTTTAGCTCTTTCTTGTTTTTTAATATAGGCATTTAGTTCTATAAATTTCCCTCTCAAGACTGCCTTCGCAGTATCCCATAAGTTTTGATACGTTGTGTTCTCATTTTCATTTGTCTCAATATATTTACTGATTTCACTTGCAATTTCTTCTTTGACCCACCGATTATTTAGGAGTGTGTTGTTCAGTCTCCACACATTTGCGAATTTACTTTTTTCCTGTGTATTATTGATTTCTAGTTTCATTCCATTATGATCTGAGACGGTGCTTTGTATAATTTCAATCTTTTTATATTTATTGAGAGCTGAATTGTGACCTAACATGTGGTCTATCCTGGAGAAAGATCCATGGGCACTTGAGAAGAATGTATAACCCGCTGAGTTTGGATGCAGTGTTCTGTATATGTCTGTTAGGTCTAACTTGTTTATCACATTGTTCAAGTTCTCGGTTTCCTTGTTGATCTTCTGTCTAGTTGTTCTATCTAATATGTGAGTGGGGTGTTGAAGTCTCCAATGATTATTGTAGAAATGTCTATTTCTCCCTTCAGTTTTGCCAGAGTTTGTCTCATATATTTTGGGGCACCCTGATTAGGTGAGAAGACATTTATGACAGTTATATCTTCCTGGTTGATCATCCCCTTTATTAATATATAATGGCCTTCTGTATCTCTTATAACTTTTTTGCATTTAAAGTCTGTTTTGTCTGATATTAGTATAGCTACCCCTGCTTTTTTCTGTATACTATTCACGTGGAGTATCTTTTTCCAACCTTTCACTTTCAGCTGGTTTGTATCCCTGTGTCTAAGGTGAGTTTCTTGTAAGCAGCATATGGATGGCTCATGTTTTTTTATCCATTCTATCAGCCTGTATCTTTTGATTGGGGAGTTTAAACCGTTCACATTCAATGATATTACTGTAAATGCACTATTTACTCCCTCCATTTTATTCTGTGGTTTTCATATGTCATCTTGTTTTTGTCTCTCTTTTTACTCTTTTGGTTATCCTTTCTGCTATTCTTTCTTCTATGCTCTCCTCCAAGCCTCTCTCTCCTGTCTTTTGCTTTCAGGTTCTAAAGCTTCTTTTAATATTTCCTGCAAAGGTGGATTCTTCTTTGTAAACTGTCTTAGTTTCTGTTTGTTTGTGAATATTTTATACTCACCTTCATATTTGAAGGACAGTTTTGTTGGATAAAGAATTCTCGGCTGGCAGTTTTTCTCTTTCAGTTTCCTAATTGTATCGTACCACTGTCTTCTCACCTCCATGGTTTCTGAAGAGAAATCTGCACTAAGTCTTACTGGACGTCCTTTGTACGTGATCGTTTGCTTCTCTATTGCTGCTCTGAGAATTTTCTCTTTATCTTTGACATTTGACATTCTGAGTAGTATGTGTCTTGGCGTAGGTCTATTTGGATTTATTCTGATTGCGGTACGGTTTGCTTTTTGGACATGTAAATTAATTTTTTTAATGAGAGTTGGGAAATTTTCAGTATTATTTCCTCAAATACTCTTTCTGCCCCTTTTCCCTTCTCTTCTCCTTCTGGAACTCTCATGACACATATGTTGTTGTGTTTTGTGTTGTCATTCAACTCTCTGAGCCCCTGCTCAATTTTTCTATTCTTTCCTCTCTCTATTCTTTTCTCTCTTCAATTTTAGCTGCTCTGTCTTCAGTACCACTTATTCTTTCTTCTATCTTTTCAAGTCTGCTGTTGTTTGCCTCAAATGTGTTTTTGACCTCACCTATTGTGTCTTTCATTCCCATGAACTCTGTTTCTTTTCTGTTCAGGATTTCAAATTCTTCTTTGCATTCGCTCAATGTCTTCTTGATGTCATTTTTCTCTTTAACCAAATTGTCTTTCATCTCATTAATTTGATTTTGGAAATTTGTGTTCATCTTGTTGATCAGTTCTCTCAAGTTCTGCATCTCTTCTGCGACTTTGATGTATTCCTTTTCTTGAGCCATGTCTTCTATTTCCTTAGTATGGCTCGTAATTTTTTGCTGGTGTTTAGTCATCTGGTTAGGATGTAGTTTACTCAGTTGCTCAGTCTCTTTCTCTCTTATAGGGATTTAGTGGCAGTAGGCTGTGAGTTACCATAGCTCTTCGATTTTTGGTTCGACCTGGATTGTTAGGACTGTCCTGCTGGTTGCTCAAAACTGGGCACTGGACCCAGTAATTGGTTGTAGAGTCACTTTCTAGGGCGTTGGGCAGGGAGGCTATAGATGTCAGGAGAAGCCTCTCCTACTTATTTTTAATTTTCCTTATGTGCACTCCCTTGGTCTGCCATGAGATGGCACTCTTTGGCAGCTCTCAATTCAATGCCTGGTTGGAGTGTATTTGTTGTGACACACTGTGACAGATCAGTGTGATAGAACTGCCTGTCTGGAGGCTAACAGCCTTGTAATTCCAACTTTCTGAGACAGTTCTCCAGTCTTCTCTGGCAGCCCCCTCCCTTTTCCCAGCTAGAAATATTTCCACTCCCTTCTGAGTCCTCAACAATCAGTCCCTGTTAGTAGAGGAGGTGATTGGGAGGGTTGTATATCTTTAGCCCCTTGCAGGCTCCAAGGCAAACAATGGCGTAGCCCCACCCAGTCTGGAAGGACTCTGGGTATACAGCAGACCAAACCTGGGAGTCAAAAGCCAAGTCAGCCCCAGGCTTTCTCTCCCCTCTCCTGTGGAGTCCTCCACAATTAGTCCAGGCTAGAAGAGAGGGAGATTACGAGGGTCCTTCACTGGCTCCCAGGGCAAACCACCATGTGGTCCCACCTGCCCTGGAAGGGCCCGTGGGGTAGCACAGTCCAAATTTGTGGGTCAGAACCCAAGTCAGCCTTAGGCTGTGTTCCTCTTTCTCCCCGTTCCTGGGTTGGTAGATCCCTGGAGCCCCCTTTGTCTGTAGTTGCAGGCCCAGAGGCCTGAGAATTCTAAAGAGTCTTTTCGTGGGGGAGGGTGCCAGCAGCAGCAGCCACTGCTGGTTCCAACTCACAGTTCTGTAATCATGATTCCCCTCTTTTGTGCCTCTCTCCTCTGGGTGGTGTGCAGCCTTCACCTGCTGTCCTAAACCCTAGAAGACCTTTTTCAGGGTTGTTTCAGTTTGTCCTCTAGTTATTTTTCTGGAGAAGAGATTCCCGTGACTTACTAGTCCGCCATCTTCCCAGAAGTCCCCTCTAGTCAACTTTTAATTTCAGTTATTTTACTTTTCAACCTCAGAATTTCCATTTGGTTTGGTTTCCTGATTTTTATATATTGATATTCTCTATTTGATTTGACATTGTCATCATACATTTACTTATTTAATCATGGTTTTCTCTAGTTTTGTGAACATGCTTGTAATGGCTACTTTAGTGTTTTTTCTGATAAATCCAATATCTGGTTGCTCTTATAGGCATTTCTGTTGCCTACATTTTTCCCAGTATATGGGTCATACTTTCCTGTGTCTTTGTAATTTCCTTGTGATTTCTTGTTGGAAACTGGACATTTTAGGTAATATAGTGTAGCAACGTTGGGTGCTGGTTCCCTTCATCCCTTCTGGGGCTTGTTATTGTTATTCTCTTACTTGTTTAGTAGATGGTCAGATTATTTAACACCCCCCACCCCCCCAATCTTTCTCTACGCAGTGTTAAGCCTCTGACGTTTCTCCTCAGAGTATAGCTTTGGATATGTTCACAATCATCCTGGGATGACAGTGGTTTTCATAGAAACAGTTTCCTTTTCCTGTCTTTCTCTGACCATACCCAGCTGTTAGGTTCCACTAATTTTTGGCTGATTGCTCCATTTTTTCAACATTGCTCTAGGGCATAAATTGTTCCCTAGACTAATCTAATCAAATTCTAGCTTCTTCAATCAAATTCTAGAAATCATTTCTGAGGTCAGTGTTTAGTTTTTGTTCTGACCCCAGGAGGGCTCCTCCCAGCTGCCTTATTCCCCAGTTCTCTCCTGCAAAAGTTGCCTTTCACTACAACCTCCACTCGTCATCAGAGAGCCCCAATCTCTCTACTACATTCCTGGGACTTAGCCTCAGCAACAGGTAGCTAGGAGCAGGAGGAGAATCACTGAGTTCCTGCTGCTCATGGGAAGAAAGCCCTCCAACTGGGAGCTGGGGGAAGACGGAGCCCTGAGTTCCTGAAGGCCACAGTCTGAATGGAATCTCCTTCCTAAGCTGGGAGGAGGGGAAGGAGCAAGCAGTCTTGGTTCAAATGCCACAGACTCTCAATTTTCTTACCAAGTTTTTATAGATTTCATGAAGAGATGTTTCTTCATTTGCTGTTTGCCCTTAGGACCATTTCTAGAAGCTTAAAATTGTTATTATTATTTTTAATCATTTCACCAGTTTCACTGGGGAGCGGGTCAGCAAAGTTCCTCACACTGTAATACAGTTTTCATTTAAATATTTAATTTTTGTTAGGTTGAAAAGGTATTAAAGTTGAATAACTACCAGATAATCTATAATTTGTGTTTTATTGTTTCTCCTACACACAGAAAATTCTGAGCTGCAACCCAAGGAAGTGAAGTATTAGTTTAAAGGAAGACAGTAACTCTCTTAAGAATAATTTTGCTGTTCACCATGAGGTTAGGAAAACCTAAAGGTGGTTTTTCTCGGAACTCAAGTAAAGGGA
This sequence comes from Tolypeutes matacus, assembly GCA_026826555.1. Classification (NCBI taxonomy): domain Eukaryota; kingdom Metazoa; phylum Chordata; class Mammalia; order Cingulata; family Chlamyphoridae; genus Tolypeutes; species Tolypeutes matacus. Next base: position 1,112,587 of record JAKSZT010054380.1, on the reverse strand, counting down.
AAGCCTATGAGAACCAGCGCAAAACAGCACGGCAGCGGCAGAAATGGGGAATGGTTGCTCGATTTGATTCAAGCTGGAGTAGGCTGAAAAGAAGCTTGGATGAGAAACCTTATAAATGTACTGAGTGTGAAAAGAGTTTCAGTCAGAGTTCAACTCTTTTTCAACACCAGAAAATCCATACTGGAAAGAAATCCCACAAATGTGCTGATTGTGGAAAAAGTTTCTTTCAGAGTTCTAATCTCATTCAGCATCGACGGATCCATACTGGGGAAAAGCCCTATAAATGTGATGAGTGTGGAGAAAGGTTTAAACAGAGCTCAAATCTCATTCAGCACCAGAGAATTCATACCGGAGAAAAACCTTATCAGTGCGATGAGTGTGGCCGATGTTTCAGCCAGAGTTCCCACCTCATTCAACACCAGAGAACCCACACGGGGGAGAAGCCCTACCAGTGCAGCGAATGCGGCAAGTGCTTCAGCCAGAGCTCTCATCTCAGGCAGCACACGAAGGTGCACAAAGAAGAGAAGCCTCGTAAAACCCGGGGCAAAAATAGCAGGGCAAAACCTCACTTAGTAACATCTTGGAAAGCTGGTAGAGGAAGGAAGATGGTGGCTCGTCTCCGCTAAGTAAAAGGTACTGCTTCAGCCCTCTTCAAAAAATAAAAAATAAAATGGCTAATCTTTTAGAACTGGAGATCGTTTATAGTAGAACACTTAAACATTGCATTTTTTTTCTAGCATGGAGAATTTGGAAGTCAATGATATTATTGGACTGAAAGAAACTACATGAGTCCAGCTGTCTTCTTTTTTTTTTTTCAATGTGACTTGGAGCACAGAAAACTGAAATTTTTTTTTGAGAGAATACAAGATCCCTTGACCTCATTTGAAATTACTTCCTGCCTTCATGTTTTGATAACATATGTATGAAAGTGTAGGAATGTGCCAATGATTCCTCAATTTTAGGACTTTCTGTGGAAGGAAAAGGGAAGAGGAGATTAATTCCATCAGTTTTGGAGTTCTGCCACCAATGAGAGTTGTTAGATTGTTTGTAAAGTTTTGTAGTGTATTAACCAATGGTTTATAAGTATGAATTAGAAATTCAACTTATTAAAAATGTATTCAAGTTCATAGAT
>JAKSZT010054380.1:1025948-1111445 GCA_026826555.1 Tolypeutes matacus | reverse complement strand
AGCTTTCTTTTGTTCATTCCCTTCTGCTTATGGACAGTTATTAATTAAAGGAGTAGAATTTCCCTGTTTTTCACTGAATTCTTTGTAAGAGATACATAGAAGCCAAAGTCATAACTGAATTGGACCACAAGCCTCCTATTCCTGCTAACACTGTTCTTTGTGGTGGTGTTACTGCTGTTACTTGTTTTTCAGAAGTTGTGATGGATTGATGTTGCTACATCCCCATGCCCTTAACCTTCTTTGGTATTATCTTGTGCTCTGTCAAACTAAGCCAACCTTTTAGATTTACATGGATAAATAATTACACTGTATTTTACTAGCACAGTCCCAGCTTGCTTCTTGTTATTAAAAAATCTACAGTTTATATATCTCCTTGACTTTCCCTTTAGGAGCTGTAGATAACCCTGGTTATCTTAAACAAATATTTGTCATCAGCAAAAGTCATTTAATTCAAATATCAGTGCATTGTGGCTTCTTTAATATCTAAGTTAACTTCTTTGGCATTACAGGAATTATGTCTGGCAAAGCTGTTTCTCAACTTCCATCAGAACATTGCAAGGTTTTGGACATTCTGATTGGCTGGCAGCTCAGGTTTTAATTTCTATTGAATACTAAACTTCTTCTGATTTTTTTTTCTTCTATCTTTTATAATCATATCAGTTCCTGTTGTATTAATGACAATTATGCATAAAAATTTAAAAAATGAATATTTTGCATAATAAACCTGTTTACCTTTCTCCTGGAAAATTGTTTTAATGACTTAGACAACAGATCTAAGATCACAGCTTTTGAAGAATCATTTGTTTTGCTTGTTTTTGATTTCCCCAAACCTGAACTTTGCCTCCCTCCTGGCCTTGTATTTGACTGCAGGATCATAGAACTTGGCTTTGTTGACAATAGTTTTATCCAACAGGATATCCATAAAGTGTGGTAAATATGAGGTGACTGCAGTTATCTTTTACGAAAGACTTGATCTTTGCTTAGCAAGTGTCCTTTTGCTCACAGCTGAAGTCATTTTGTAGCAGGGTCATGGCTGTGGGGCCCTTTGGGGGCTCTACCATCAATGTTATTTATAGCAGCTTTGTGTCCCATAGTGTAGGACTGGCACCACTTTCTTAAATTTCATGGATTTGCCCATTTGACAGCAACCACAAGGTCCTGCAACCAAAAGATTTCTGTATATTATTAGATCTCATAGTTTACATTTTTATCCTGCATAGACTTCCAAATTCTCTGTAAAAGTAAGGCAGATTATCCTCAGATTTTGATGTACTCCCAGTTTGACTGTAGTTTACATTTCCTCTTAGAACCCTAAAACTGGGTGCAGATAGTAATAGTAATATTTATGGTGGCCTTCTCTGGGAACTATCATGTGGCACTGCAGCCTTATGGTAGTTTAATGAGCATCTTATGAGATAGAAAAATCATAGGTTCTTTAAGTGAATGAATTTAAGAAAATGCTCCATTATTAGACATTAAATATCAGCGTATTGGGGGTCTGGTAGGCACTGCCTCTTTGAATACAGCCTCATCAGACTGAAATATGCTGTCTCCCAACATTCTGCTGAATTTCCAGTAAAACTAAATTTTGCCAAACTCAGAATCCTCTTATTTTTCTGACAGGCTCCTTATACATCTCTGGATGTTTTCTTTGCAGGGGGAAAAAACCTTTGATGTTATTTTTAAGGGAAGTATTACTGAAATTTCTTCCACCCTAACAAATGAGTAACATATGGTGTTAAAAGTCACTTGGCTAATGTACCACACTAATGAAGGATGTTGTTAATGTGGGAAAATGTGGGAGGGGGAGGAAGTAGGGCATATGGGAATCCCTTATATTTTTTATGTAACATTTATGTAATCTAAAGCTTCTTTAAATGTAAAAAAAAAAAAGTTGAAGTGAAACAATGACATATTCGGGAAAAAGAAACGTGACCCTAAATGGAATCATGGAAATGCAAAAGATATAAAGTGCAATGGAAATGGTAAATATATATGAATCTATCTATATATATATGAAAGTCACTTAGCTCCCACATTCTTTTATTCATTTATTCAATCATTTAATAAATGTGATAGAACACTGATAAGACAGTCTTAGCTTCAAGAAATTTGGGTTAAATGGGGAGTCAAGTACAGCAATTGAAAAACTAAGTAATCTACCATAAAGCAAGCATAAGGTGCTATGGTAACAGATGGGACCTCTAATCCAGTGTCCTCAAAGTTCGACTTGCATCAGAATCCCCTGGAGGGCTTAATAAAAGCATTGCCAGGCCCCTTCTTCAGAGGTGTTTATTCAGTAGGTCTGGGCTGTAGCGAGATCTTTTGCATTTCTAAGAATCACCCAAGTGATGCTTTCTCCAGAACCACACTTTAAGAACTGCAGTAACCCATTACTGCATGTGTGTGTGTGCAGGGATAATGCTGCTCTTATATAAAATGGTGTCTAAGACATGCATGACACTAACTTGGACGAGGATAGACAGGATTTCATGATGAAGACTTTGGGTTCTGGCATCAACCTTCTTGGATTTGCATCTTGGTAACTGCTGTGTAACTGGGCAGTCTGAATCTTTGTTCTGTAAATCATGGATGATACCTGTCTGGGTTGTGGAGGGAATTAAATGAGGTAAAGTTTAGCATAGAGCTGGGGATGCAGTTTACAGTTTATTAATTGTTGACTTAGGTCACCAGAGGCAAAGGAACTACTGAATTAAATATGAAATGGTCAGTGGCAAAAGTGTTACTCCCATAAGTTTAAAGTTGATTTCCTTTTCATTTTGGCTGAGCCGAGACTTGTGGAGAAAGGGACACCAAAAAGGGGCAAGAGTCATCATTTCTAAGGAAAACTTAATCCATAAGAATTTTTGACAGGTAGTGGAACTACCTCTTCAAAATAGAAGAACATAGCCACAAACAGTATTTTGCTTCCATGTTAGGGAAGCAAAGTGTTCTTTCAGGGCTTCACCTCCTGACTGGTGCCTCAAGTCTTATTTCCTTCCATTCCCTGCCCCAGATTGAATGTTAGTAATTCCAGCCCCCTCTCTATCTTTGCTTATTCTGCCTTGACCATCACCTACTCTGAGAGTTAGTCCTGCAGGAACTCGGCCTTGACCCTTCCTTAGATGTTCTTCCTCTGTGTTTTTGTGGTACTCTACTTTTGCCTTTATTGTTAAACTGAATTATAAGATCTCCCTCTCTTTCTCCTTTTAGACTGTGAGCTCCTGAGGGTATAAATCTGTCTTATTATTTTATTCATTTACCAGGAATGGCTTATAATAGTCATTGAGTTTCAATGAAAAAAGGCCAAGAGGGAGATAAAGAGAGGGATGGAGAAAGAGAGATAAGAATTTAGTTCTGAAAAGTTCCCAGCTTGGCTGTCAGCTACGCTTCCTGCCCAGTTGTGGGTCCCCATAGAACAGTTTTTCTTACCCCATCTCCCATTCCCCATCCTTCTTCAATCTTTTCTGTTCTCTTAGTGCTCCTTGCACATTGCACAACTCATTCTTTAGCTTTGTACATACTTATATTTGTTGAATTAGTGAATTAATGAAAGAACAAATGTGTAAAATAACATCAAATTGTCAAGGAACTAGAACTTCTTATAATCCGAAGGGAACTCTACCCTTACCTCTACACTCCCCCAAATTGGATAATTAGTTTTTAGTGACCTGTATTCTTCTTTTATACTCTTAGAACTATAAATTACATACACATAGAAGCTATATAGTCTTAGAACACTAATGTCATTTTAACTGTTAAACCATCCAAGACTTTGTTTTAGTTCCCCTTGAAATCCAAGTCTGGAATATTTTAGGGACTTTGCAGACTTTAAAACATACATACTTAAATTTTTTTAAATTGTGGTAACATATACACAACACAAACCTTCCCATTTTAAGCACTTTCATTTGTAAAATTTAATGACAGTAATTACATTCACAATATTGTGCTACCATCACCATCACCCATACCAAAAACTTTTTATCACCCCAAACAGAAACTACCCATTAAGCAATAACTCCCCAATCCCAACCTCTGGTAACCTGTAACCTATTTTCTGTTTCTATGAATTTGCTTATTCTATGTACTTCATATAAGTGAAATCATGTAATATTTGTCTTTTAATGTCTGACTTATTTCACTCAATATGATCTCTTCATTTTTCGTCTATGACATAGCACACTTTTAGGTATAGATTCAGTGACTAAGCAATCCCAGGTCCTCCCAAAATTTGAACGAATGCAATTTTTGGAAGAGATTTTAACTTAGTAGTCTGGGGAGTCAAGAGGATCCTTGGAGTAGTCCAAGTGGGGAGAAATGTTTGAAGTAGGGTTCTGGAGTGGGAGTGCAGAGGAAGAGCAGAAGTAAGAGTGCTTCTGAGAGAATGGCCAGACCTGGAGATGTCAGACTTGCGGTGCAAGCAAGAGAGAAACAATGGTGGCTTGCAGCCTAGGTAACTTAGAGGATCAGGTTTTGGGGAGAAGATGGTTACTTTGTTTTAGGAAATGCTGATCTTGAGATGCTTGTGGGAATATCTGGGTGGGAAAGTATAACAGGAAATTGTCTTAGATTTGGAGAATGTTGAGGAGGGAAATTAATATTTGCACCATTACATGCCAGATGCTTTACATACATTAGCTAATAGTCCCACTTTCTGGATAAGGAAACAGACTCAGAGACATCAAGTGACCTGCTCAAGGTCAAATAGTAAGTGATTTCCTGAACCATGACCTTTTGGATGTCTCAAAATTTTTGTCACCCCATCCTAGACCTTGTGAAACGAGTCCACCTTTATGTTAGCAAATGAAAGGAACAATAACCTCGAAGAAAGGGGAGACTTCCTAGAACAGGATACGATGGGCATGTGTGTTGGCTCTACACATGGCTTCCAGCTCTCCTGGTGTGCCTGGCGAACCCTTTTCAGCCTTGGTTGCACAGCCTTCTATAAATCTAGATTTATTTGTCTCTGTAAAGCAAAAGGATCAAAAACTAGGCTTCAGTTTTACATGCAGACCTATGTTGCTCAACCATGCTACTCCAGGGACAGTTTTATAAGTCTTGACTTATAGTTTCTCCCAAGGTCTCGAAAAACGACTGCTGGTCTTGGGGAGGGGCATAGGGGCTGCCCTCTCATTGCTGACAAGTAGGGAGCTGATGAGGTCTTCCATTGGCTAGTCTTTTGAAAAGATCTAAAGGTTAATCAGGTCTGGTGTTGACTATAGTCTCAAAGCAGTGTTGAACCCTGGGGAGGTGAGCATAAAATCCAAACGATGTGGCTGCCATCTACTGGCTGGACCTCCTCACAAGCCAACACCAGCGAGCTACTAGAGCTGCAGAGGGGCAGGCTTACATATAGTGTATTGATTCTCTTTCCTTATTTCCCACAGTGCACTTTCCCTTTTGTTCCTCTAATGGTGAAAACTGTGCAGCTTATTAATAAAGGGTAAAGCCTATATGCCATGGTGGATGGTCAGAAAGGAAAGGGCAAGCCTTTGAGGGGTAGGGGTTGGAGGGGAGAAAAAGAAAGAAGTCCTGAAACTAGGGATTCTGATTCTGTGAAGGATAAGATTGGATAGAAATTCAACAGTAATCATTTTCATGTATACAGTGTATTAAAGGTCTTTATTAGGTGCACTCCTCATTTTGAGTTATCTGCAAAAAGCCAAAGGGGAAAGCACTGCTGCATTAAGCCAGAAACCCTGGTGTAGGCATGCCAGTTGTTAAAATGTTGAAATATTACCGTGAGTGTTGGCAATTGATCATTACCCCCAAGTCCTCAAGTACCCTACCACTTCCACTCATCACCACCACCACCACATTCCTCCCTCAGCCACCCTGGTCCCCTCCCAGAAGCCCTTAGACCTCCTTCAGCAACTAAAGGGTTAACGTCTGGACCAGCAGGGGTCCTCCTTGTGATTGAACTATTCCCTTGCCTCATTGGTTAACTCATTTGAATAAGACTCTGTGGTAAATAATACTTCCAGTTGAGGCACTGTAGAGGGAAAAAGGATATCAGAGGGTTAAACATCGAGGAAGTAATTATAATTGAGGAAGAGTTTGTAACAGAGAAAAAGTCATCAGAAAAGTAAGTAAGCCTTGAAAGTTCATTTCCCAGCACCCTTGCAGTTGGGTAGGGAAGACTAGTTCTAGCCAGTGATGGTAAGCAAAAGCAATGCTTTCAAGAGCTACTGTGGGACTCTCCGTGCTGTCTCTTCCCAGGCCATAGTGATGGGGACATCCTAGATGGTCCTTGCCCCTTGTCAACCTGCACTGGACATATAAGGTGCGTGAAAAATACACCTTGGTGAGTTAAGCCACTGAGAGCTCCAAGTGAATTTGGTACCACAGCATAACCTACCTTATCCACCTGCACTGCTGGTGGTATGTCAATTAGTACTCAGTCACCTGGTCCCAAAAGTTCTGTTCTTTCAGTAGCCCAAAGAGAAAAGACTCGGCTTTCTGAAGATCAATAGTTGAGAAACACTACTTCCCCCACTTTTCTCCCCTATTTCCTCAGGAAATGCTGCCTGGAGTGGTGAGAAAGAAAAGCTAATATTTAACTTCCTTTTTAGCCTGGGATCCTCCCCTTTCTTCCTTACTGGGTCCTAAACATAGCACTAAAGCTTGTTTGTGATCTACTCATATCCTGTGAATCTGTGGCTCGGAGTGAAAGTCCACTCATCTAGAGGAGATGGAATGTGCTATAACATCAGCCCTGGAATTTAAAATCAGTCCTTACACGGATTGCTTTCTTTAGACATGGGAGAAAGGGATCAGTGTCGCTCTAGCATCAGAGCCCAAAGTGTGACAGGGCCAGTGAGAGGATGGTGAATGGGTGCCAGCAGGGCACAACTCTAAGAGCAAGAGCCTTCAGTGCCAAGGGAATGGAGTTCTATTCCCACCTTCATTTCAAACAGACCACAACAAGCTTCAACAACGTACATCCCAATGGCAATCTTGATGAACCTGATGAAGAATGGTTGACCTTCCTCCAATTTCCAGGCACTATCCAAGGCCCTAGATTGTTGTGTAACCCTAGAGATGTTGAGAGAACCCCAAAGAAGGATTGAGATTGAATTCTGCATCACCCTGCTGATTTAGGGGCTATCTATTTTAATTTAATTTATAGAAATGTAATGCGTTGCTGCTCGAATTCAGGATTATTTTCTATCATTTTCAGACAAAGCACCGGGATTTACTGGTAAAGGAGTTGGTTTGTTTTTCCAGAATAGGTACAAAATAATTCAATCCTGTTTGAAATTTGAAATCCCATTTAAAATTTTCTGCTGAAGGGCAACAAGAGACAAAAACTACAGAAACAGAATTCTAAGTTGTATTCCTTGTAGTAAGACCAGGGACAAGTAACACCATTGCCTAGAATCATTGCATTTCATTGAATATAAGCAGGATTAAAGAATATTTCATAGTTATTTTATTATATGATAATTCATTTTTCTCCTTCAACCCAAGAACTTGGAAATGTATCAGAATAAATTCTGGAATACACCACTACTAAATCATAGCATTTCATCATTTCAATGTTATAATGTCTGCTAGTATTTTATTTAGTACCTTTGCATGAATATACATGAATTGACTTGGTTGTAAATTTCTTTTTGTGTTATCTTTGCTGTAAGAAATGTTGCTGTTAATTACTCCACATCTTGGAGCATATCAGGAAGCAGACTAAGATTATACTAAGTGTCTTGTGTTCTGTACCTCTCTACCTCCTAATCTGCCAAGAAACCTCTCAGGCACATATATTTTTTAAATGCAGGAATTTGGTCCAGGCATGCTGTGTCAGCTTCTGAGCTGAGTATCCTTCTTGGATCCCAAAGAGTACCCAAGACCTGTTCTTTTATCCAGGGCAACCTAAATGGGTGTTCTGGGATATAAGAAGCCTCTCTATACAGTGGGATTTAAGGCTAAATGAATTGAACTTGAGCAGGCAAATCAGAGATGGGACAGTATGATAACTGGGGGTAAACAGTCATGGAGAGAAGTCAGGGTTCAGTTAGAAAACCAAGGTCACTGTATCTATTCCAAATATGGAAAGTTTTATTATAGGTAATTAGTCTTACTATCCCTATTAGCTCCATGTTTCATTTTTGCCTTTTAATCCTCTACCACCTGTTTAACCTATTACCTGTATTCAGTTTTCTCCATGAAAATTGGTCTGGCTTATCATTTCTTGGCTGGACCATAATGGAAATAATCATAATAAGAGAAACAAACTAAAACTATGACGACATACAATTTCTCAGCATCAGGTAAGTACAATTCAAAAGAGTAAAAACTACTCTATTGGGGAGGCTGTGGAGAACCAGCCAAACTCATGCATTGTTGGTGAGAATGCAAAATGTTGCAACCCTTGCAGAGGAGAATTTGGTGATACTTAGTGGATTTACATATGCATTTACTCTTGGACACAGAAATTATTCTTCTAGGAATTTGCCCCAAGATACACTACCAAAAAAATGAAATAATTTACAAACAAGGTCATTTGTTGCAGCACATGTGCAAAGCAAAACTCGTTTTTTGCTGAAACACATTCAGCAGCAATGTAAACATATCGTATTCACATAATAATGTTCAATGACGGGTTTACTTTCCCTGATGTCTTCATGGTTATTTGCTTGAGCTGTAATTGGGCCACACTTCTCATTTTCAGGGGCCTGCTTGTCTTGCCTTGTACAAGGGCTCAGAGACATGTTTAGTAAGTACTCTTGGGGAAGTTAAGTGTCACTACTAATGCAAATCAGCAGATTAAACCTCTAGGCACAATCAGAAACATTCACAGCACAATGAAGCCACTACTTAAGTAAAGGAAATGGAAATTACTCATTCAGGTAAGTCTTCACTGTAGTAGGACCTTGGGCTTTTTACATTTCTTTACATTACATCGAAATGCCACTAGGTGGCAGTACAGAAGATAGAATGAAAAATAGCTTGTCAGAATTTATGTTCAACTGTCATTGAATCTACATTCAACTTTTATTTTCCTTTAAAAAATACCATAATGTTGAAAGCTTAAGGCTATTTGTATCAGTCAGAGTTCCTCCAAGAAACAGAACCAATAGATGTGTTTGTATGTGTGTGTGTGTGAGAATGTATGAAGAGATTTATTACAATGAATTTGCTCACGCAATTGGGGGGCTGGCAAGTCTGAATTCCACAGGTCAGGGGAGAGGCTGGAAATTCTAGTAAGAGTGATGTTGAAGTCTTGAGTCTGAATCTCTTAGGCTGGAAACTCGGAAGAATGGAGGGTATAGTCTTGAAGCAGAGCATTACTTCTGATCCCTAGAATCCTTAGTTCTTACTCTTAAGACCTCCAACCCATTGGATGAGGCCTACTCATATTATTGAGGGTGATCTCCTTTTCTTAAAGTTAGATGCTAATCTTATTTACAAAATACCTTCACAGCAACAACTAGGCCAGTGTTTGACCAAACAACCAGACACCATTACCGAGCCAAGTTGAGACAAAATGAACAATTACCCCATTCTTTACAATCAGCTGCCATTCAGTGAAATGTCTTTTAAGATACAAGCATAATTTTAAAAGTTTTAGTCATTTTACTTGAATGTTATTTCCATTTCCACTGTAACTTAGATATTAAATAACTCATGAGGCACATGGTAGAAAAAGAAAAAAACTTTTAAAATGTTCACTAAACAAATCACAGCTGTTTCTCCTTCTCCTCTCTTTCTTTTATTGTCTTCTACAGCTAACCCCTCGAAAGATTTGTCTCTATTTGTCATCTCCCTTTCCTGACCTTGCATTCCCCCCTCAGTCCATTTCCATCAGGCTTTCATCTACACCTCTACTCAGAAACACCCTTCTCAAGGATTCTCCATGAAGATTTGTACAGAACAGTGGCCCAGGGCTTAGCACAAGTCATTGAGAGAGGGGCTAGGGCATTAGGCTAGAACGTGGGGAAGGGGATGCAACTGCAGAGACAGATGGCAAAGCTTTGGAGTTGGGAGAACAATGTATTTCTTATAGTTACATGCTGATTGAACTTTTTGTCTTAAACTACATTCCTATAGCAAGATAGCAATTGGGAACAGCCTGGGGAAATAGGAGAGGCGGTTCTCACAGCAATGCTTGGGCCCCTGGTCACCTTTCCCTGGTGGATAAGAAGTCCTAAGGAGCATTGCAGTTTGTAAGCTTGTCTCACCTGGCTCTTGTTCTTTTAATCAATCTCCGGGTGCTTTTCTTCTCCCCCACTTCCAAAAGGCTGAAGTGACATGTTAGAAACAGTGTGATACAGGAGAAAGAGCTCTGAACTGGGGTGAGTAGCCCTGAGTTTTAGATCCAGTTCTACTGTGGAATATCCGTGTGACCTTAAGCCCATCATTTTTCCTTTCTGGTCCTAAGTCTTCTCATCTATTTGGAACCAAATTTGGAAATTAAGTCAGTTGCTTTAGTTAAGGTGCTATGGCTGTAAGCTGCTAAAACTAACTTGGGCTTACTGAAACAAAATAGAGAAGGAAAGAAAAAGCCAGGGCTGAGCCGTCCCCGGGGTCTCAGGATCATGAGCGGGCATGCACACTGGGTGTGCAATGCCATTTCAACAAAAGATGAAAGAAAGAAAGATAGAAGAGGGAGGAGGAGGGAGGGAGGTAGGGAAGGAATAGAAGCGGAAATAAAAGAGAAAAGAAAAGAGAAAAGAAAAAAGGAATGGGACTGATATTCTTATGAAATTTACAAATTAACTCTGAAGGCAATTACCAAATTTCCAAATTAGCAATCCAACAATACACACATAATTTTTTGATGTGACTACTTTGAAAGAAATAATCATTTGCTTACATATATGGTGTGTTTGTAATATATTTGTATCTATTCTTAAAAAATACTATTCTAAATTTTCATATTTGTTGGATCAGGGCAACTAAGGGCTTCCCAGAAGTGAATAATATCTACTCAGAAGTAATAAAACTAAATTTATAAATTGTTTTTTTTTCCTTCATACATAATTGAGGAAAGTTCCTCACAGGCAGTTTTCACTTAAAAAAAAACTTAAGCTAACTCAAGTACTGTTTTTTTGGTTATAAACTTTATTCTTTGTATTAGAGTTATTAAGTCATATTCTACAAACGTTGCGCTTCAAATTGTTTCTTCTATTAACATATTATTTTTGTTCTTTTTGGCCTGCTTATTCACATTAAAAAATGTATATATGTGTATTCTTACATATATACATATATTTTTTTTTGCTAACATAAAATTAGGAGGGAAAATGCCGCTATGTTAATATTGTGATACCTATTGAAATAAATATTAATTTAATTCTTTAAGGTTATTATTTTTTTAATATTACAACTACTGTTTTACTACATAATATTAGCACTTCTCTTTTAAGTATTTTATGAACTCATGGCATTTCACTGGCATAACATAATTTCCCTATGTAATTACGGGGGTTTACTTAGGTAAAAGATAGAATCAGATTTGTGTTGTTGATGTATTTTTCTGGCAACCATGTAGAAAAATATCTCCAGGATATTTTTGAATGTTTCACAGATTCATTTCAATTTCCTCTTCCACTTTCTCATGCCAAGGGTATGTTATTCCAAATGACCCCACCCGACAATAACAAATTCTTTTATTTCCTCTCTGATAGCAAAGAGAAATTAAGTGGTTTACATCTTCCCTTTGTGCAGGTGGCCTTTTAAACCTCTGAAGCCCCATATCCAAGGCAAATTTATACAATGGATTGACGGATTCACTCATCTTCTATCAATATTTATTATCTTGATAATTAATTAATTAGTTAATTAGTTAATGCTGCAACTTGTTTCAAAAAGATATATGGTAGTGTGGTAATTTGAGGCTTTTATGGACCCCAGAAAACACCATGTCCTTAGAGCTAATCCATTCCCGTGGGTGTAAACCTATTGTAGGTGGGAACTTCCTTTGGATTAGATCACTTTTGTAGAGCATGACCGAGGGACCCTGGGAGGGAGGGAGGGTCATAATCCTCTTACTGTAGATCCTTGCATATATGGTCAACTGATATTCGACAAGGCCATGGATCCCACTCAACTGGGACAGAATGGCCTCTTCAACAAATGGTGCTGGGAGAACTGGATATCCATATCCAAAAGAACGAGAAAGGATCACCATCTCACACCCTATAAAAAAATTAACTTAAGATGGATCAAATATCTAAATATCTAAATATCCAAGCCAAGACCAAAAATCTAGAGGATAATATAGGGAAGGATCTACAAAAATCTTGTTGCAGGAAAGGGTTTCATAAACTTTACACCCAAAGTGCGAGCAACAAAAGAAAAAAATAGATAAATTGAATCTCCTCGATTAAAAACTTTTGTGCTTTACAGGAGTTTGTCAAGAAAAGGTAGCCTTCTCAATGGGAGAAAATATTCAGGAGCCACTTTCAAATAAGGGCATAATGTCCAGCATATATAAAGAAATTCTACATCTCAAAAATAAAAAGTCAACCCATTTAAAAAATGGGCAAAAGAACTTCACAGCCAAAGCACGAGCAGCAAGAGAAAAAATAGATAAATGGGATCTCATCAAAATTAAAAACTTCTGTACCTCAAAGGATGTTATTAAGAAAATAAAAAGGCAGCCTACTCAATGGGAGAAAATATTTGGCAACCATATATATCTGATAGGAGCCTAATATCCTGCATATATAAAGAAATCCTACACCTTGAAAATAAAAGGACAAACAATCCATTTAAAAAGTGAGTAAGTGGCCTGAAAAGACACTTCTCCAAGGAAGAAATACAAATGGCTAAAAAGCACATGAAAAAATGCTCAACATCGTTTGCTATCAGGGAAATGCAAATCAAAACTACAATGAGATACCATCTTACACCCATCAGAATGGCAGCTATTAAAAAAACAGGAGACACTAAATGTTGGAGAGGATGTGGAGGAATAGGAACCCTCATCCACTGCTAGTGGGACTGCGGTATGGTCCAGCCACTGTGGAGAACAGTATGGCGTTTCCTCAGAAAACTAACAATAGATCTTCCATATGATCCAGCAATTCCACTGCTGGGTATATACCCAGAAGAACTGAATGCAAAGACACAAACAGATATATGCACACCAATGTTCATAGCGGCATTGTTCACCATTGCCAAAAGTTGGAATCAGCCCCGGTGCCCATCAGCAGACGAATGGATAAGCAAAATGTGGTACATACATACAATGGAATATTACTCAGCTGTAAGAAGGAACAAAGTGCTAACACATGGAATAACGTGGATGAATCTTGAAGACCTTATATTGAGTGAAGCAAGCCAGGCACTGAAGGAAGAACAGTATATGACCTCACTGATCTGAACTGAGGAAATTGAGCATTCTCTGAGAACCATTGTCTGAAAGATAAGTTAACAAGGGAGAGTAAGAGAAGAGCAGGCTTTGAGCCATCACCCATATGGACATAATCTATGGTAAAGGGATAGAGTGTGGTTGTATGTTGGGGGATGGGGCAGATGGGTGGTGGTGTTCCTGGGTTTGGTGGTGCAGCACTGGCGGGTGGGTGGATTAGGAAGGGCAGGTTCAAATTCCCAGAGCATGTAACTGTGAATCTTGACATTCCATGGGTCAGGATAGGGTGGTATCATGGGCCCTGGGGGGCTGGGGGGAAGAGAACAGACAAGATCTAATAGGGTGTTTGGTGGTCATGGGGAAGGTTTTTCATTACCTTACAGTAATGGACACAGGACATGGTAAACATCATCAAAATCATTAAACCGTATCATCTAAATTGTAAACTATATTGTAAATCATTGACAATGTTTTGTTGCTATATTTTGCTATCTGTATAACACTTATAACAATGCTAACATCCAAAAAAAAAGGGGGGGGGGTTAATATGTGGTGGGGAAGGGGGGGATGGTTTGGTATCTGGGAGTCTCGGGCACTCTGTGTGTGACTTTGCTGTGACCTAAATCTTCTTTGAAAATTAAATGAAAAATTGAGAGACAATGGTGATTGAGAGGGGGAAGGTGTCACGGCACACCGGACATCCGATAACACAGTGATAAAAGGAAGGAAAAAAAAAAAAAAAAAAAGAAATATATATATATATTTTAAAGGCATTTCTTTTGCTTTTTCCCCCATTTTTTTGAGTGTCCCAATCCGCTAATTATATTTTGTTTTATTTATTTATTTATTTTTTGCTTGTTTTTTTTTCTTCTTTTTTTCCCTGAGTTTCCTTATGTTTGTCTCTTGCACGTAAGCTTATCATAGTTGTTTCTTTTTCCTAGTAAGTGTATTTGATTATTTTATGGACTACATGTTCATGGAGGATTTGGATCACAGAAGGGTTACAATGGGTACTGCAGGGGATTATTGGTGGGGGGTGTCTGGGAGGGGGGTTTCATAGGAATTAGTTCATCCGAATATACATGAAAGATATACAAAATCATTCAAAAGATCAAAAGATGGGGCATGGTCACGATGGGTGGACAATCACACAATAAATGAGGGAATCTGAATTCCTAGCCTGGAGAGCTCTGCCACAGTCTCCAAGGGAGCAGCAATAGTCCTCTGAGTGCAGGGACAGTGTCTGTCAAAAGAGGATGACCCACTGATGTGTTCTTTTTATTGATGACTACCCTTGTGAGTCTTTGCTCTTGTAACTGAGACTTAGCCTGCAGTTGTGGGGTGCCTAAGGGTTGCCACCTGAGAGCCTCCTTGTTGCTCAAATGTGGCCTCTCTCTAAGCCAAACTCAGCATATGATTGCATTACCTTCCCCCCAACGTGGGACATGACTCCCGGGGATGAGCCTCCCTGGCAATGAGGGATTAATACCAAGTGCCAACTGGCAACACAACTGGAAAAAGACCTTGAATAAAAGGGGGAAAAGGTAAAGACAAATGAGCTCAAGTGGCTAAGAGATTTCAAAGAGAGTCGGGACGTCATCCCAGAGGTAACTCTTACGCACACCTCAGTAGGAGCTCATAGAACATCTAAGTGCCTATCACCCCACACAGAGGGGCTCCTAAGAGCTCTGGAGGCACCCAGGTCCTATATAAGGGGGGATAGCCCCAGAGACTGACGCCTTATCAGTGGGCTCTATTTTGGAATCTGTGCTCCTGAGAGTGACAGAATTGGACTCAAATAAGTCCTCCCTGCACATGGTTCATCAGTCCCTTCTATTCAAACCTATATGTAATGCTGGAGTTTTTAGATATACTTCCAGAGACTGGAGCCTCTGGCCTACATATGTACCAGGTGTGTGTGGAATCTTGGTGGAGCTGCAACTCCCACCCTACAGCTCAATGGACTCATCCAAGTCACCTGGCGAGGAGACAACGATGGGCAATGGCCATCCCAGGGAATGGAGAGGGCCTGCATCTGCAGGCAGGATCATCCCACCCACCATATCCATGGGATATAAGCCCTCTCTCACTTGGAGGTGGAGTGGACATCACCATCCCAGGCCCCTCAGGATTGGGGGAAGAACCATGGACTAGAGTGGACTTGATGGTATTCTCTTGTACACATATGGTGATTCTAGCAATGCAAGAAATTATAACAATGAGGTGGATCCAGTGGCCACTTGACACTTTCAGGGCAGGGAGGGGACGAGCAGTTGAAATACAGGGGCTTCTTTGGGATTTGGAGGTTGTCCTGAGTACCGTTGTGGCAACGGATGTAGGCCATTTTAAATCAACACACACCACTCAGAACTGTGTGGGAGAGAGTGTGGTCTACGATGTGAACTGTGGTCTATGGTTGGTGGCAAGGCCCCAGGATGTGTAAGTCCATTGAGTGTGGTGGGCCACACTTGTGGGAGATGTTTGTGTGGGATGTGGTGGGAGGTGTGGGAGGTGGGCAACATGGGAATCCCAGGGGGTTCCGTGTAATATTTTAGGTAATCTAAGCACCTATTAAAATATATTTATATATATATAAATAACATTTTTGTAAGCAAATGCACATATATGCATATATATTTATATATCATTTTACAAATATTGGTATGTATTGTGAAAATTTTGATTTTTACTCACAATGAAAAATAAATTAATTTTAAAATAATGGGGAAGAGTATCA
Organism: Tolypeutes matacus; assembly: GCA_026826555.1. Taxonomy (NCBI): domain Eukaryota; kingdom Metazoa; phylum Chordata; class Mammalia; order Cingulata; family Chlamyphoridae; genus Tolypeutes; species Tolypeutes matacus. The sequence goes on along the minus strand of JAKSZT010054380.1, from coordinate 1,095,387 downwards.
AGCAGTTGGGGGCCCACCTACTATATTGGGAGGTCCTGGGATCAGTTCCTGGTCCCTCCTAAAGAAGATGGGCAAGAGAGTGAGCTGACCCTGCCAGTGGGCCCTACTTTGGAATTTACATTCCCCAGTGTGATAGAGTTGGACTCAGTTGTATTTTCCCTACATGTGGCTCTGCTGCCTCTCTATAGTCAGTACTAAAGTGATAGTTGTATGTCCAAGAGACTTCAATCTTTGGGCTGTCCATGCACCAGTTGGGCCCTGAATTTCAACATACTTGCAACATCTGCTTTCCACTTCATTGGACTCACCCAGGACAACTAATAAGGAGATGATAACTGACAATGACCATCTCATGGAACATAGAGAATCCACAACTGCAAGCAAGAAAAGTCCCATTCATCTGCCTCATCTAACGCCCCTCTCAATTAGAGGTGGAGTGGCATCACCATCACAGAATCCTCAGGATTGGGGAATGGACAATGGACTAGAGTAGACTTACAGTTGTTCTACTGTAGACTTGTGATCCTAGTATTGGAAGGACTTTAATCATGGATGTGGTGGCAGTGGCCACTGGAGGTTCTGAGGGGAGGGAGAGGGAAAAATAGGTGTAATTTGGGGGCATTTTTGGGGCTTGGGATTTATCCCAAATAACATTGTAATGACAGATATAAGCCATTGTATATCTTGTAATAACTTGCAAAAATATGCAGGAGAGAGTGTAAACTACAATGTAAGCTATAATCATTGTTTAGTGGCAATGCTCCAAGATGTGTACATCAATTGTGGCAAATGTACCACACTAATGAAAGATGTTGATGTGGGAAATGGTGGGAGGGCTAGGGAGCGGGGCATATGGAAATTCCCTATATCTTTTCTGTAACATTTATGTAATCTAGGTTTCTTTTTTTAAAAAAATGAAAAATTATATTAAATAAATGGGAAAAAAAGCACGTTGATGCAACAAGATGATGGGGAAAGATGACAAGCAGAAGTGTGTCTCCCTCCAACATGAAAGTCCTAGGTTTGATTATCAGTGCCCCCTAAAAAAAAAAAAAAAAAGAAGACATACAGAAAACAGACAGCAAGTGCAAACAATGAGGGGGTAGAAATAAATAAATAAAATAATTTTTTTTTAAAAATGGGCAAGAGATTTTAATAGACACTTTTCCAAAGAGGAAATATAAATGGCTAAAAAGCACATGAAAAGATGCTCAACATCAATAGCTATTAGGGGAATGCAAGTCAAAACTACAATATGATCTCATCTTACACCTTTTAGACTAGTGGCTATTAAAACAGAGAACTACACATGTTGGAGAGGATGTGGAGGAAAGTGAGCCCTCATCCACTACTGGTGGAAATATAGAATGGTGCAGCCATTGTGGAGGACAGTTTGGCAGTTCCTCAGGAAGCTAACTGTAGAACTGCCATATGATCCAGCAATCCCACTGGTGGGTATACACCCAGAAGAATTGAGAGCAGGGACACAAACAGATATATGCAAACCAATGCTCATAGTAGCATTATTCACTATTGCCAAAAGTTGTAAGCAACCCAACTGTTCATCAGCAGATGAATGGGTAAACAAATTGCAGTATATACACGCAATAGAATACTACTCAGCTGTAAGAAGGAATGAAGTGTTGACACATTGAACAACATGGATGCATCTCAAAGATCTTATGTTGAGTGAAGTAAGCCAGCCACTAAAGGACAAATATTACATGACCTCACTGATATGACATAAGCAAATTGAGCAGACTCACAGAGCTAGAGTCTCGACGATAGGTTATCAGGAGACAGAAAGGGAGTAAAGTGTGGTGAGCCAATGCTCAATATAGGCAAAACCTATGAAAAGGTGGAAGGGGGTGGTTTGACAGTAGAAGGGGTGATAGGGGTGCAGGGATGTGAGTAAGGTCAACAGTGCTGAAATGTTTGTGCAAACAGGTTAGGGGGTTGGGTTGGACTATCCATGGAACTGGGGGGAGGGCTGGAGGAAGGAACATGAACTCAGGGTATTTGTAAGTCTGTGGTTAAAACTACAATGGTGGGAATGTTATTTTGGCAAATATGGCAGGGGAGGGTTACTGGTACAGGACATCAGAGATGGGGAGATATGTGGGAAAGGTACAACTGGGTCATGCTTCTATGGAATATGAAAGTGTTCATCTTATCATAGAAACTGTTCATCTCAATGGGTGGAGACCCACACAATAAACAAGAAAATATTAAACTTCTATCCTGGAGAGTCCTTCTATGTTCTCACATAGAGTGGCAATTGACTCTAGAGAATATAGGAAGTTCCTAATAAAAGAAGGTGGACCAATAATATATCAAGCTCTCAATATTAATGCTTGTAACTATGAAACTTATTCTTCAAAAAGTGAAACTTAGTAGTTAGTATGGATTCTGAGGGGAGGGTAAGGGAAGAATGGATGGAGCATGGGGCATTTTTAGGGCACTGGAATTGTTCTGCATGATTTTGTAATGATGGATTCAGGCCATTATGCATTTTGTTAGAACCTATAAAATTGTATGGTGCTGAATGTAAACCATAATGTAGACCATTGACCACAGTTAGTGGCAATGCTTCAATATTTGTTTATCAATTGTAAAAAATTCACCATACTTATGCAAGATGTTAATAGGGGAAAATGTGAGAGGGGGAGAGGGTGGGGTATATGGGAATCCCCTATATTGTCTATGTGACTTTTCTGAAACCTAAAGCTTCCTTGAAAATAAAGTGAAAAAAAAACAAGAAACTGGGGGAACATACAGAAAAAATTGTCACTGTACATAAAAGATAATATATCTTATGGTGATGAAAGATACAATGAAAATTTTTCATCTTTTTATATATTTTTATTTTTACTACATTTATTTATTTATTTATTTATTTATTTATTTATTTATTTATTTATGGCTTTATTTTGGGGAAGGTTTTGGATTGCAGAAGGGTCACAACAGTGGCAAGAGAGGATCACTGGTGCAGCGTGTTGGGGGTGAGGATGTGTGGAGAGGGGTGCACCTGGGATATACCTCTATGGAATATGAATGTGTTCAAGTTGTCATGGGGTGTTGTCTCGGTTGTAACCAAAAGAATATTGAATTTCCATCCTGGGGAATCCTGCTACATTCTCTAATAGAGTGGCAAGAATTCCTAGAGTACATGGGCAGTGCCTAGCAAAGGAGGACAATTCACCAGCCCTTTGATATTGATGCTTGCATTTATGAATCTTGTTCTTGTAAAATTTAAACATATCCTAGTATTATATATTGCCTAAGAGTTACCTCATGAAAGCCTCATTGTTGCTCAAATGTGGCCTCTCTCTAAATCAAACTCAACATATAAACTTACTACCTTCTCCCCAGCATGGGACATGACTCCCAGGAATGAGCCTCCCTGACACCAAGGGATTATTACCAAGCACCAACTAGTGATGTATTTGGAAAAAGACCTTGATCAAAAGGGGGAAATATTAGATACAAATGAGTTTTCATGGCTAAGAGATTTCAAAGTGAGTCAGGAGGTCATTCCAGAGGTTATACTTATGCACATTTCAGGAGGATCTCATTGACTGTCACAGTAAACAGTGCCTCAAGCAGGGGGGCTCCTGAGGGCTCTAGAGTCATCTGGAAACTATAAGCAAGGGAAATGTAACCATTGGGGAATTTGATGTAATTATGAATTCCAAAAATATAATTGGATCATGCTTGTAAACTGATCTGTTAATCTGGGCATGATTAAGTTATGATTAGGGCATTGACTGGGCCACGTCAGTAGGGCGTTGAGCCCCACCCCTTGGTGGGTGGGGGAATCAAATATAAAAGGCAAGGCAAAGGACAGTTGAAGCAGTTTTTGAGAAGCAGTTTTGATGTTGGAGTTTTGATATTGGAGAGAAGGCCCCAGGAGAAGAGAAGCGAGCCATTCACCTTACAGTCTACAGTTGACCTTGTGGAAGAACCAGAGTAGCTAAGCCCGGAGAGAAATGCAGCCCCAGGAAGAGAGGAACCCAAGAAGCCTGAACCCTGGCAAACGTCAGCAGCTGTCTTGCTCCAACACGTGGCAATGGACTTTGGTGAGAGAAGAAACTTAACGCTTTATGGCCTGGTATTTGTGGACTTCTACCCCAAATAAATACCCTTTATAAAGACCAACCCATTTTTGGTATTTCACATTAGCACCCCTTTGGCTGACTAATACAGTAAACAACCCCAGGAATTTGGCACCCTGTCAATGGGCCTTACCTTGGAATATTTGACAACCTATCCTCCCAATGTATTGGAGTTAGACTCATTTATAATTTTCCTACACATGGTTCTTATGCCCCTTTTATTTGTATCTATAATTAGCACTATACCCATTAAATGTGTGTCCCAGAGACTTAACTCTTCCAGCTATTCATATGCTGGTTGAGCCCTGAATCTCGGCAGAGTTGCAGCCAACACCTACTCTCCAGTTCATCAGGTCCGGGCTGCCGTGCAAGCTGCACTACCACTTGGACCATATGAAACAGCAGCTCCAATGGTGCTGAAAGTTTCCGTGGCAAATAGAGTTGCTGTCTGGAGCCTTTGGCAGGCCCCTATAGGAGAATCACAATGCAGACCCTTAGGATTTTGGAGCAAAGCCCTGCCATCCTCTGCAGATAATGACTCCCGTTTTGAGAAACAGCTTTTGGATTGCTACTGGGCCTTAGTAAAGACTGAATGCTTAACCATGGGCCATCAAGTTACTATGAGACTTGAGTCGCCTGTCATGAGCTGGGTATTGTCTGATCCACCAAACCATAAAGTTGGGCATGTAGAGCAGCACTCCATAATAAAGTGGAACTGGTATATACAAGATAGAGCTCAAACAGGCCCTGAAGGCATAAGTAAGCTATATGAAGAAGTAGCTTAAATGCCCATGGTCACCACCCCTGCCACATTACTTTCTCTTTCCCAGCCCACAGATTTGGCCTTTTGGGGAGTCCCTTAAAATCAGTTGACTGAGGAAGAGAAAACTCGAGCCTGGTTTACAGATGGTTCTGCATGCTATGCAGGTACCACCTAAAAGTTGACAGCTGCAGCACTGCAGCCTTTATCTGGGACATCCCTGAAGGATAGTGGTGAGGGCAAATCCTCCCACTTTGAGCAGTGCACCTGGTTGTTCATTTTGCTTGGAAGAAGAAATGTCCAGGGGTGCATTTGTACATGGATACATGGGCTGTTGCCAATGTTTTGGCTGGAGGATCAGGAACTTGGAAGGAAAATGATTGGAAAGTTGAAGACAAGGAGGTCTGGGGAAGAGGTATGTGGATAGACCTTTCTGAGTGGGCAAAAAAACATGAACATATTTTTGCCCCATGTGAATGCTCACCAGAGGGTGACTCCAGCAGAGGAAGATTTTAATAACCAAGTGAATAAGAAGACCTGCTCTGTGCCTAATGCTCAGCCTCTTTCCCAAGCCACTCCTGTCATTGCCCAATGGGCTCATGAACAAAGTGGCCATGGAGGTAGGGATGGAGATTATCATTGGCTTAGCAACATGGACTTCCCCTCACCAAGGCTGACTTGACTAAAGCCATTGCTGAGTGCCCAACTTGCCAGCAGCAGAGACTCACACTCAGCCTCCAATATGGCACCATTCCTTGAAGTGACCAGCCTGCTTCCTGATGGCAGGTTGACTACATTAGACCACTTCCACCATGGAAGGCACAGTGATTTGTTTTGTTTGGAATAGACAAATACTCTGGATATGGGTTTGCATTTCCTGCGTGTAATGCTTCTTCCAAAACTACCATCCATGGACTTACCAAATGTCTTATCTACAGCCAAGGCATTCCACACAGCATTGCTTCTGATCAAGGAACACTTTTCACAGCAAATGATATGTGGGAATGGGCACATGCCCATGGAATTCACTGGTCTTACCATGTTTCCCATCACCCTGAAACAGCTGGATTAAAAAAAACGGTGGAATGGTCTTTTGAAGACTCGATTGTGGCACCAACTAGGTGGCAACATTGCAGGGCTGGGGCAGTGTTCTCCAAGAGTCTGTGTATGCTGTAAATCAGTATCTGCTCTATGGTGCTGTTTCTCCCATAACCGGGATTCATAGGTCCAAGAATCAAGGGGTGGAAATGGGAGTGGCACCACTCACTATAACCCCTAGTGACCCACTAGGAAAATTTTTGCTTCCTGTCCCTGCAACCTTAAGCTCTGCTGGTCTACGGGTTTTAGTCCCAAATGGAGAAGTGCTGCTACCAGGAACACAACAATGATTCCATTGAACTGGAAGTTATGTCTGCCACATGGCCACTTTGGGCTCCTCTTACCTCTGAATCAACAAGAAAAGAAAGGAATTACTGTACTGGCTGGGGTGATTGATCCTGACTATCAAGGGGAAATAGGACTACATCTACATAATGGGGGTGAGGAAAGGTTTGCCTGGAATACAGGAGATCCTCTAGGGCATCTCCTAGTACTGCCATGACCAGTGATTAAAGTCAATGGAAAATTGCCACAACCCAATCCAAGCAGGACTAACAATGGCCCAGAATCTTCAGGAATGAAAGTTTGGATCACCCCACCAGGCAAAGAAACATGGACAGCTGAGGTGCTTACTGAGGGTAAGAAGGTAAAGGAAGCATGGACTGGGTAGTGGAAGAAGGTAATGATAAATATGAACTCAACCATGTGACCAGAAACAAGGATTGTAATGGTCATAAATATTTCTTCCTTGTTTTGTTATGATTATGTTTGTATATGTACATAAAACAAATATAATTGTTTTCTTCCCTAACTTTATGACGTAACTTGTATTAGTTTCATGACATACTATTTAATGATGTCAAGTTTATGAATGAATATTACCCAAGGACTTGCACTTTATTCTGGAGGGAAATAATGCATTTCCAGTTGTAGGCAGGACAGTTGAATATTGTTAGGCAGAAATATATGAATATATATATTCATGAATATATATATATATATATATATATATATATATATATTTGTTATCGTTTTTACTTAGAAATTAAGTATGGTTTAAGGTGATGTGTATGGCTGCCAAGTTGACAAGGGGTGGACTGTAATGGTTATAATAATGTGTTAACTCAGCCAGCTAATGATGCCCAGTTGTTTGGTCAAACAAACACTGGGCTAATTGTAATACAAGGGCATTTCATGGACTTGATCGCATAGATAGCTAGTTACATCTACAATCAACTAAGGAGATTGCTGTCAACAATGAGTGATGTCTCATCCAATCAGTTGAAGGCCTTAAAAGGAAAAGTGATTTCAGCATTCAGAGAGAATTGCCACCTTTACTTCAGAGAGTTAGCATCTCCTGGGAACGCATTAGGACTTTCATCAGAGACCCTTGTTTGCAATTTACCCTGTGGAATTTGTACTTGTGCTTCCCCATGGTTGCATGAGACAATTTTATAAAATCTCATACAACTTTTTATAGATATCTCCTGTCTGTTCTGATTTCCTAGAGAATCCTGATTAATACAATCCCTGAATTTGGGGGAAAATAGAATAATACACCTTGATCAAATGGATTTTATTCCTGGTATCCAAAGCTGTTCAACATAAGAAAATTAATTAATGCAATACACCACATTAACAAAAGAAAGAAAAAGAAAACCACATAAACATCTCAGTTGAAACAGAAAGAACATTTGACAAAATTCAGCACCACTTTTGATAAAAACACTTAGGATATAAGAGGCAAGATGGTGTCGGTTTAGAAGGGTACTCACTGACTAGCTCTCTGAGGATGGCTGATTGTGGACAGGGTCCTGCCCAAGGGTCTGTGCTGTAGGCGCACGGAGTGAGAAGCTTTGGTCATCTAACAGCAGGCAGATCGATGGCATGGAGGGATTGGTAGAGATTCATGAGTTTTAAGCCTGCCTGTGGTGGTTAACACAGATGGCTGAGCCCACCCGCAGGGAAAACGGCTGGTTTGAGCCACAAATACTGCACCCGGGGACTCCCACTCCCGGTGTGAGGGAGAATTCTCTGAGGGAGGGAGGGCTCTGACAGAAGGTGGAGAGGGGTATAACTTCTGTGGATTTGGCTGCCTGGACCCCCTCATAGCTTTGGGGAACAGATAAGCCAGCTTGAAACAGCGTCAGGCTGAGGGGAGAGGCGAGTCTGCTGAGGAAACCTGATTTACCCAGCAGCCCACTGACACTGAGGCTTGGCCCCAGAGGGGGTGGAGTGAGCCAATATTATCGCTCTGCACTGACAAGCATCGGAGCTTCAGCTCCCCTGGGGAGGCCAGGAAGTGGGAAGGGCTTGATTAGTTTCCACGAGCCTATTTAGGGTCCCCTCAGTGAAGGGCATGATCTAACAGAGGACTTCTTTTGGGTCCCTTATATCACCCCCCCCAAAAAAAAAAAAAGAAGAAGAAGAAGAAGAAGAAGACAGTCACTTTAAAAAAGGAATTCCTCTTTTTAACTTAGTTTAATACTGAAAATCTGCCTCAAAACCTGCAGAGAGAACCCTGAAGGGAAATTGATAAACGCAAGCAGGCTGAGAGGATCCGCAAGGACCCTAGAAGGAACACTTCCTCCTTAGCTTTGTTTGACTACTTGTGGGTGTGGTTGTTTGGTTTTTCTCTGTTTATTTGTTGTCTCTTGCTTTTCTTTCCTATTTCCTCCCCCCCTTTCTGGTTTCCTTCATTTTTTTTTTTTTTTAATTAGGTGCTGCTAGCTTACCTCTTCTTTGCTGTGCTTCTTCATCAGTTATTTCCCATTCTCTGTCTATATTGATATTGTATCCCAAGCTATCTCTTATCTTTCCTTCATTTCTCTGCCTTCTGCTTTCTGTTGTGGTTCTTAGACACCACGCTTTTTCATTAAACCACAACTTAAGGGTATCAATTTCTATTCTATTTTGTTTTCTTCTTTTTTAAATTAATAATAGCTTTTTCCTTTTAGCCCTTTCTTTACTCTTTCTCTCCCTCCTCATTATTCTAGCCTTCTAAATCATTATATATATATATACATATATATTCCTCTATTTGGTTTCCCAGTCCATTGTAGGTACTCCACTTTTTTCCCTATTACTCTATACTGCCTACACAAGTTAAATATTCATTTCACTAAGTCCTATTTGGTCCCTCTTCTAACTTTTATCAATATTACTATTATCCTTCTTCCTTTCTCACATCTTTTGATTCCTCTGGCACGAATCTTTTGCCTTCAAGGGAACATAGAAAGAAACAAGGAAACAAAATTAGAAGAAAACGTGTCAAAGAGAAAACTTAACACACACAGAAACACCAGCTAAATAAAACTATAGAGCAGAGAGAGAAGCTAATCAACTGAATAAACCCCGCAAGATAAAATGATGACTAGAGGGCAACAAAAATTACAAACCACAATGAGAAACAGGAAGACATGGACAACTCCAATGAACAAACTAAAAACCAGGAATATATGCAGAACATTGAACAACTAATCAAAGATTCCCAAACAAATATCATGAACCAACTTAATGAAGTGAAGGGAGAGATTAAGGATATAAAGAAGACACTGGGAGAACATACTGAAGAAATTGTAAATATACACAAAAAGATAATGGATATGATGGTGATCAATGGCACAATCCAAGAAATCAAAAAGACATTGGATTCACATAAGAGCAGAATTGAACAGGCAGGAGAAAGAATTAGTGATGTGGAAGGCAATACAGCTGAAATCAAACAGATAGTAGAACAGATAGACAAAAAAATAGAAAAAATCCAGCAGGGACTCAGGGATTTAACTGACAACACAAAACACACAAACATATGCATTATGGGCATCCCAGAAGGAGAAGAGAAGGGAAGGGAACAGAAGGAGTGTTGAAAGAAATAATGGCTGAAAACTTCCCAACCCTATTGAGAGAGATGGATGTGCAGATCCAGGAAGCAAAGTGCACCCCAAACAGTATAAATACCAACAGGCCAACTTCAAGACATATACTTGTCAAAATGTCTAATGCTCAAGACAAAGAGAAAATACTCAAGGCAGCAAGAGAAAAGAGAACCACCACATACAAGGGAAGCACAATAAGATTAAGTGCTGATTTCTCATCTGAAACCATGGAGGCAAGAAGACAGTGGTATGACATAGTCAAAGTACTAAAAGAAAAAACTTTAGGCCAAGGAGGAAATCTCAAAAGAAATCAGTAACTACCTTGAAACTAATGAAAACGACAACACAACATATCAAAACCTATGGGATGCAGCCAAAGCTGTCCTGAGAGGGAACTTCATAGCCATAAATACATATATTAAAAAAGAAGAAAGAGCTAAAATTGAAGACCTAACTGCACACTTGGAGGAACTGGAAAAACAACAACAAACTAAACCTAAAGGAAGTAGAAAGAAGGAAATAACAAAGATTAGAGCAGAACTAAATGAAATAGAGAATAAGAAAGCACTAGAAACAATAAACAAAACCAAAAGCTGGTTTCTCGAGAATATCAATAAAATTGACAAACCGTTAGGCAGACTAACCAAGAAAAAGAGAGCACAGATGCAAATACACAAAATAAGGAATGAGCAAAGGGATATCACTACTGACCGCACAGAAATAAAGAGTATCATAAGAGGATACTTTGAAAAATTATATGCCAACAAGAATGATAATTTAGAGGAAATGGACAAGTTTCTAGACACTCACCAACAGCCTACATTGATGAAAGAAACAATTGATGAACTCAACAGTCCAATCACAGGTAAAGAGATAGACTCAGTCATCAAAGACCTCCCAACTAAGAAGAGCCCAGGACCAGATGGCTTCACAACTGAATTCTACCAAACATTCCGGAAAGAGCTAACACCAATTCTGCTTAAGCTCTTCCAAAAAATAGAAGTAAAAGGAATATTGCCTAACTCATTCTATGATGCCAACATTACCATAATACAAAAACCAAACAAAGATACCCCTAGAAAGGAAAATTACAGACCAATTCCTCTAATGAACCTAGATGCTAAAATCCTCAACAATATACTTGCTAATCGCATTCAACAACATATCAAAAGGATTATACACCATGACCAAGTGGGTTTCATCCTGGGTATGCAAGGATGGTTCAATATAAGAAAATCAATCAATGTAATATACCACAAAAAACAAACTGAAAGAAAAAAATCACATGATCATTTCTATAGATGTAGAAAAAGCATTCGACAACATACAGCACTCTTTCCTGATAAAAACACTGCAAAAGATAGGAATACAAGGAAACTTTCTGAATATAATAAAGGGTATATAATGAAAAACCCAAAGCTAAAATCATCTTCAATGGTGAAATCCTAAAAGCCTTCCCTCTGATATTGGGAACAAGACAAGGATGCCCACTATCACCACTCCTATTTAACATTGTCTTAGAAGTACTTGCTTGAGTACTGAGGCAAGAAAAGGATATAAAAGGCATCCAGATTGGAAAAGAAGAAGTAAAAATCTCATTATTTGCAGACGACATGATCCTATAGATAGAAAGCCCAGAGAACTCTACAAGAAAGCTTCTAGAACTTATAAAGGAGTTCACTAATATTGCAGGCTATAAGATCAATTCTCAAAAATCAGTAGCATTTCTGTACACCAATAACAAGCAATCAGAGGAGGAAATCAAGAAAAAGATGCCATTTACAATAGTAACTAAGAGCATCAAATACCTGGGAATAAATTTAACTAAAGATGTAAAGGATTTATATATAGAAAACTACACAACACTGTTAAAGGAAATCAAAGAAGACTTAAATAAATGGAAAAATATTCCCTATTCATGGATAGGCAGACTAAACATCATCAAGATGTCTATCCTACCCAAACTAATCTACAGTTTTAATGCAACCCCAATAAATATCAACACATTATTTTTTAAGAAACTGGAAAAACTAACCACAAAATATATTTGGAAAGGTAAGAGGCCCCAAATTGCCAAAGACATATTGAAAAAGAAAAATGAAGTTGGAGGTATCACATACTGGACTTTAAAACATACCACAAAGCTACAGTGATCAAAACTGCATGGTATTGGCACAAGGATAGACCTACTGACCAATGGAATCGAATTGAGAGTTCTGATATAGATCCTCGCATATGCAGTCATCTGATATTCAACAAGGCTACCAAGCCCACTCAGTTGAGAGAGAATGGCCTCTTTAAGAAGTGGTGCTTGAAGAACTGGATATCCATATCCAAAAGAATGAGAGAAGAATACCATCTCACACCTTATACAAAAATTAACTCAAGATGGATCAAAGATCTAAATATAAGAGCCAAAACCATAAAGACCTTGGAAGATAATGTAGGGAAGCATCTACAAGACCTTGTAATAGGAAATGGTTTCATGAACTTCATAGCCAAAGCACGAGCAGCAAGAGAAAAAATAGATAAATGGGATCTCCTCAAAATTAAAAACTTCTGCACCTCAAAGGATGTTATTAAGAAAATAAAAAGGCAGCCTACCCAACGGGAAAAAACCATATATCTGATAGGAGCCTAATATCCTGCATATATAAAGAAATCCTACACCTTGAAAATAAAAAGACAAACAACCCATTTAAAAAATGGGCAAGTGACCTGAAGAGACACTTCTCCAAGGAAGAAATACAAATGGCTAAAAAGCACATGAAAAAATGCTCAACATCGCTTGCTATCAGGGAAATACAAATCAAAACTACAATGAGATACCATCTTACACCCATCAGAATGGCAGCTATTAAAAAAACAGCAGACTCTAAGTGTTGGAGAGGATGTGGAGGAATAGGAACCCTCATCCACTGCTGGTGGGATTGTGGAATGGTCCAGCCACTGTGGAGGAGAGTTTGGTGGTTCCTCAGAAAACTAACAATAGATCTTCCGTATGATCCAGCAATTCCACTGCTAGGTATATACCCAGAAGAATTGAAAGCAATGATACGAACAGATATATGCACACCAATGTTCATAGCGGCATTGTTCACCATTGCCAAAAGTTGGAATCAGCCCCAGTGCCCATGAACAGATGAATAGATAAGCAAAATGTGGTACATACATACAATGGAATATTACTCAGCTGTAAGAAGGAATAAAGTGCTAACACACAGAATAATATGGATGAATCTTGAAGACCTTATGTTGAGTGAAGCAAGCCAGGCATTGAAGGTTGAACAGTATATGATCTTACTGATTTGAACTGAGGAAAGTGGGCACTCTCTGAGAACCATTGTCTGAAAGATAGGTTAACAAGGGAGAGAAAGAGAAGAGTAGGCTGTGACCCATCACCCATATGGATATAATCTATGGTAAAGCGATAGAGAATAGTTGCATATTGAAGGATAGGACAGATGGGCAGTGATATTACTGGGTTTGGTGGTGCAGGGTTGACAGGTGGGTAGATTAGGAACGGCAGGTTGGAATATCCAGGGCATATAACTATGAATCTTGTCTTTCCATGAGTCAAGACAGGGTAGTGTCATATGCCCCAGGGGGATGGGGAGGAAGGAACAGTTAAGATCAAATGGGGTATTTAGTGGTCATGGGAAAATTTTTTCATTACCTTACAGTAATGGACACAGGACATGGTAAATATCATCAAAAATTATTAAACTGTACCGTCTAAATTGTAAACTATACTGTAAACCATTGACAATGCTTAGTTGCTATATTTTACTATCTGTATGACAGTTATAACAATGCTAATATCCATTTTTTTAAAAAGGTTTTAACATGGGGTGGGGAAGGGGGAGGGAGGTTGGGTATGTGGGAGCCTCTAGTATTCCGTGTGTGACTTTGTTGTGACTTAAAACTTCTTTGAAAATTAAATGAAAAATTCGGAGACCCTGGGGAATGAGAGGGGGAAGGTGTCACAGTACACTGGACATCCAATAATACAGTGATAAAAGGAAAAAAGAATAATTTTTTTAAAAAAGGAATTTTTTTGTTTTTTTTTTCCCATTTTTTTGAATGTCCCAATCCACTAATTATATTTTATTTTTAGTTTTTTTCTTCTTCTGAGTTTCCTTGTATTTATCTCTTGCATATTAGAATTGAAAGCAATGATACGAACAGATATATGCACACCAATGTTCATAGCAGCATTGTTCACCATTGCCAAAAGTTGAAATCAGCCCCAGTGCCCATGAACAGATGAATGGATAAGCAAAATGTGGTACATACATACAATGGAATATTACTCAGCTGTAAGAAGGAATAAAGTGCTATTCCTATTATTTCTTTTTTCTATTAATTGTATTTGGTTATTATATGGGCTTCATGTTCAAGGAAGGTTTAGATCACAGAAGGATTACAATGGGGGCTGCAGAGGATCATTGGTGGGGGGTGTCTGGGATGGGGGATTCATGGGAGTAAGTTCATCTGAATATACATGAAAGATATATAAAATTGTTCGAATGATTAAAGGATGGGGCATGGTCACAGTGGGTAGACAATCACTCAATAAATGAAGGAATCTGAATTCCCAGCCTGGAGAGCTCTGCCACATTCTCCAAGGGAGCAGCAACAGTCCCCTGAGTGCAGGGGCAGTGTCTGGCAAAAGAGGATGGCCCACTGATGGGTTCTTGTTATTGATGACTAGCCTTATGAGTCTTTGTTCTTGCAACTGAAACTTAGCCTACTGTTATGGGGTCCCTAAGGGTTGCCACCTGAGAGCCTCCTTGTTGCACAAATGTGGCCTCTCTCTAAGCCAAACTCAGCATATGAATGCATTACCTTCCCCCCAACATGGGACATGACTCCCGGGGATGAGCCTCCCTGGCAACAAGGGATTAATACCAAGTGCCAACTGGCAACACGATTGGAAAAAGGCCTTGAATAAAAGGGGGAAAAGGTAACGAGAAATGAGTTCATGTGGCTAAGAGACTTCAAAGAGAGTCGGGAGGTCATCCCAGAGGTAACGCTTACGCACACCTCAGTAGGATCTCATAGAACACCAAAGTGGATATCACCCCACACAGAGGGCCTCCTGAGGGCTCTGAAGACACCCAGGTCCTATATAAGGGAGGATAGCCCCAGAGACTGATGCCTTATTAGTGGGCTCTACTTTGGAATCTGTGCTCCTGAGAGTGACAGTGTTGGACTCAAATAAGTCCTCCCTGCACATGGTCCAACAGTCCCTTCTATTCAAACCTATATGTGATGCTGGAGTTTTTAGGTGTACTTCCAGAGACTGGAGCCTTTGGCCTACCTATGTGCCAGCTGTGCCTGGAATCTCGGTGAAGCTGCAACTCCTATCCTACAGCTCAATGGACTCATCCAAGTCACCTGGTGAGGATATGCTGTTAGGCAATGGCATCCCAGGAAATGGAGAGGGCCTGCAGCTGCAGGCAGGACAATCCCATCCATGGGATATAAGCCCTCTCACACTTGGAGGTGGAGTGGACGTCACCATCCCAGTCCCCTCAGGATTGGGGGAAGAGCTATGGACTAGAGTGGACTTAATGGTATTCTGTTGTAGACATATTGTGATTCAAGCAATGGAAGAAATTATAACAGTGAGGTGGAGCCGGTGGCCACTGGATGCTTTCGGGGCAGGGAGGGGAAGGGCAGTTGAAAAACAGGGGCTTTTTCGGGACTTGGGGGTTATCCTGAGTGGCGTTGCGACGACAGATGTAGACCATTTTACATCAGCATATACCATGCAGAACTGTGTGGGAGAGAGTGTGATCTACGATGTGAACTGTGGTCTATACTTGGTGGCAAGGCCCCAAGATGTGTATATCCATTACAGGTGATGTGCCACATTGATGAAAGATGTTTGTGTGGGATGTTGTGGGAGGTGTGGGAGGTGGGGATGGGAATCCCTGAATTTCTGTGTAATATCTAGGTAATCTAAGCATGTTTAAAAATAAATATATATATATATATATATATATATATATATAAAATAACATTTATGTAAGCAAATGCACATATATGCATATAAATTTATATATCATTTTACAAATATTGGTATGTATTGTAAAAAAATTTGATTTTTACCCACAATAAAAAAAAAACAAAAAACACTTAGAACACTAGTAATAGAAGGCAACTTGCTCAATACAATAAAGGATATATATGAAAAGTCCACAGATAACATCCTATTTAATGGTGAAAGACTAGAGCTTTCCCTCTAAGATCAAGAAGAAGACGAGGAAGCCCACTGTCCCCTCTGTAATTCAACATTGTACTGGAAGTTCTTGCCAGAGCAATTAGGCAAGAAAAAGTAATGAAAAGCATACAGTTTGGAAAGAAATAAGCAAAACATTCCCTATTTGCAGATTATATGATCCTATTTTCATAAAATCCTGAAAAATCCACAACAAAGCTTCTGGAGCTAATATATTAATTCAGCAATGTGGCAGAGTACAAGATACTCCAAAATCAGCAGTGTTTCTATATACAAGCAAGGAACAATCAGAAGAAAAAAATGAAGAAAAATAATTCACAATATCAACTAAAAGAATCAAATATCTAGAAATAATTCTAACTAAGAATGTAAAGAATTTGTACAAAGAGAACTACAAAACATTGCTAAAAGAAATACAAGAAGACCTAAACAAATGGAGGGACATTTCATGTTCATGGAATGGAAGACTAAATATTAAGATGCCAATATTACCCAAAGCAATTTATACATTCAATGCAACCCCAATCAAAATCCCAAGAAATGAGGGGCAGAATGGCAGCAAAGTAAGGAGCTCCAAGAGTCAATTCATCCTACAGGGCAGTTAGTAATCACCCAGAGCTATCTAAGACACCTGATTGGAGTGTGTGTGTGTGGAGGGGGCAGAGGCCAGAAGAGCATCCTGCAACATCCTTGAAAGAATGGAATGAGAAGACTGCCCATATGCAGTGAACATTCATGAGTAGAGCATTCCACACAGCACAGGCCAGTGCCCATCCTCCACATGGAGCACAAGCTGCCTCGGGAGCTAGTCCATGGCTGGAGTTGGAAGATCCATTTCCCAAAAATGGGGGAGGAAGAGTAGTTCAAGAGGCACCAACTTGAACTTCTGATTAGTAAATTTGGCTGGCTAAAGTATAACCCTAAGAACAGCTAAAGTTTGAACCTGTCCAAGTCAGAAAGAGGCTGGTAGCCACTATTTTAACTCCACCCTGAGCATGAAGTGAAGCAGGGTTGATTAAAAATCAGAGTGATAGTAGAGACTGGCTTCTTTCTACCCAGATCAGATTGCAGCCCTAGTCTATGTTCCAGTCCCACCTCCAGCAAAGAGGAAGCTTGGTGGACTTGCACCAGCTTCTCGGGCAACTACAGGCACTTTTGGCCAGCACAGACTGAATAGTTGGACACTTGGTGTTCCATCCCCACATCCCAATAGGATAGGAGGGGAACTGTGTTTTCTCAGCCATTATAGGCAACTTCAGGTGCATTTGGCCTGCACAGACTGAGTTGTTGAGCACCTTTGATTCTCTTCTCACCAATCCCGTAGGATAGGATGGGGCTGGTGTTTTTTCAGCCTCTCTGGGCAACTTCAGGCACTTTCAGTCCACACAGACTGGATACTCAGATACCTGTAGCTCCATCCCTGCCCCCCAAAAAGGTAGAAGGGAAGTTGTGCTTCCTCAGTCTCATTGGGCAACTGCAGGCACTTTCAGCCTCCATGGACTGGTTTGTTGTGCACTTGGGACTCCACTCTACCCCCATAGAATAGGAGGGGGCTGGTGTTTCCTCAGCTTATATGGGCAACTGCAAGTGCCTTTGGCCTTCACAAACTGGACTGTTGGATGTCTGTGGCTCCAACCTCAGCTCAGATAGAACAAGAGGAATGTGGTGTCTCCCCAGCTTCTCTGAGCAACTGCATGTGCTTTTGGCCCATACAGCAGAATAGTCAGATATCTGTGGCTCCATCCTCACCCCCCATTTAAATAGAAGGGGGCTGGTGTTTCCTCAGTCTCTGTGGGCAACTGCAGGCACTCTCAGCCTGCAAAGAATGGATTGTGACTACGTGACTCCACCCCTACCCTCCAATAGGGTAAGAGGGGATCTGTGTTCCCTCAGCTCCTCTGGGCAATTGCAGGTGCTTTTGGCCCACACAGACTGGTCTGCTGGGTGTCTGCGGTTCCATCCCCACTCTTTAAGGGCAGAAGGGACAGTATTCCCTCAGCCTTTCAGGACAACTGCAGGTGCATTCTGCCCACACAGATTAGACTGTTGGGCACTCCGGAGGGTCCATCCCTACCCCTGGCATGGAAGAATGAGACCAGTGCTATGTCAGTCTACCAGGGCAACTGAAGTCAGTTTTGACCTGCATGGCTTAGTTTGCTGTCAACACCTGCAGCTGCATCCTTACCTCAGGCAGAGAGGAAGGGGTGTGAAGCTTCATCAGTCTCTCTGGGCAACTACAAATAGTCTTGGCCTGTACATCCTGGATTACTAAACACAGCTGTGGTTCCATCCCTACCCCTGGCAGAGGAGAATAATGGGATAAGTTTTACTGGTCTCTGGGTGACACAGGCAGCTTCAGCCTCCACAGCTTACAGTACCAACTACATCCTTGGTGCCTATGCACAACCAGCTAGAGAAAAAGGGCAAGAAGCCCCTAAACTAAAGAGAGAAACTGTGCCCAGAATAAATACACCTAGTAAGCTAGATGCCAAGACACCAACAAAAAATTATAATCCATACCAAGAAACAGGAAGATATGGCCTAATTAAAGAACAAGATAAGCCTCCAGATGACATAAAGGAGTTGAGACAACTAATAACAGATGTTCAAACAAATCTCCTTAATAAATTCAAAAGAGGGGCTAAAGAGATTAAGGATATTAAGAAGACACCAGGTGAGCACAAAGACGAATTTGAAAGCATACATAGAAAAATAATAGATCTTATGGGAATGAAAGGTGCAATAAATGAGATTAAAAATACCCTGGAGGCATATTACAGCAGATTTGAAGAGGCAGATGAAAGAATTGGTGAGCTTGAAGACATGGCCTCTGAAAGCAAACATACCAAAGAACAGATGAAGAAAAGAATGGAAAAAAAATGAACAAAGTCTCAGGGAAATAAATGATGGCAAGAGTTGTGCAAACATACATATCATGTGTGTCCCAGAAAAAGAGAAGGGAAAAAGGGGCAGAAGGAATATTTGAAGAAATAATGGTAAAAAAATTTCCCAACCCTATTGAAGGACATAGATATCCATGTCCAAAAAGCACAACATACTCTCATCTGAATAAATCAGAATAGACAAATTCCAAATTCTGACATACTAATCAGAATGTCAAATGCCAAAGACAAAGAGAATTCTGAGAGCAGCAAGAAAAAAAGTAATGTATAACATATAAGGGATACCCAATAAGACTAAGTGCAGATTTCTCATCAGAAACTGTGGAAGCAAGAAGGCATATCATACAATATATTTAAGACAATGCAAGAGAAAAACTTCCAGCCAAGAATCTTATATCCAGCAAGATTGTTTTTCAAAAATCATGACAAGTTTAGAATATTCACAGATAAACAGAAACTGAGAGAGTTTGTAACCAAGAGATCAACTTTGCAGGAAATATTAAAGGGAGTGCTACAGCCTGAAAAGAAAAGATAAAAGAGAGGCTTGGAAGAGAGTCTAGAAATGAAGATTAAATCAGTAAAAGTAACTAAAAGTGTAAAAAGAGTGGTGAAAATTAAATATGATGGATAAAACCCAAAAGTCAAAATGGGTGAAGTAAGAACTGCATATAGAGTAATAACATTGAATGGTAAAGGATTAAGCTCCCCAATCAAAATACAGACTGGTGGAATGGATAAGAAAATATGAGCCATCTATATGCTTGTCTACAAGAGACTCACATTAGACCCAAGGATACCAATAGATTGAAACCGAAAGGCTGGAAAAGGTTATTCTATGTATGCAGTAATCCAAAACAAACAAACAAACAAACAAAAAACAAACAAAAAAACATGGAGTAGCTATACTTATATGAGATGAAATAGACTTTAAAAGATAAACTGTCAATCTGGGCAGATTGTGTCAGTTTAAGTGTGGACTCACCATCTTTCCTGCAAAAAATGGCTGAGTGGGGTCAAGATCCTGCCTGAGGGAGCTGTTTGGGAAACCCACAGAGCAGGAAGCTTCAGGGCATCAATCTGGAGAGAGATGGACAAAGAGAAAAATTGCTCAAAGCAAAACCCTGAGGTTTTTGCCTCTGAGGCTGGGAACTGCAGGATGGCTAAGCCGCATTCTCAAGGCAAAGCCGCTGCAAGCTCTGAGGCCTGACTCGCACCAGCCACCCAGTGGGAGGGAGCATACTCCAAAAATGGGCAGGTTATAGTGAAGGGAGGAGAAGGGTTTCCCTTCTGTGGGTTTGGCTGCCTGGACCCCCTTTGAGCTTTGAGGAACATGCTAGCTGGCTCGAAGTGGCACCAGGAGGAGGGAAGAGGTGAATGTGCTGAGGCAGCCTGATTTACCTAACCACCCTGGGATAGAGAAATTTGGCCTGAAGAGGGCAGAGTCAGGCAATTGACTAGTCCCGTTCTGAAAAGTATCAAAATTTCAACGCCCCTAAGGGTGGCGGGCAGTATAAAGCACTTAATAAGCTTCCAAGAGACTATTTAGGATCACCTGGGAGGAGAGGGTGCATCTGGAAGAGGGTTGAGAGTCATTTCTTTGCAGTGAGTTCAGTCACCAGGGTCCCATTTGAATTTCAAAAGGGAACTAAACCTGACTGGGAGAGGTTAAGGGGAATCCCCTTACACAGGCTATTGCCTCCTGCTGCCCTGGGAGAGAAAGTAATAAGAATAGAAAGGGGGCAGGGGAAGACTTCTAATCAGCAGGAATTTATCCAACTGCAGAGTCACCCTGCCTGAGGAGAAGTGACTGGATAGCTTTCTGAAGAGCTAACTGACGCAACCAGAAAGTTTAGCTCAGTGGAGGAGTTTCCACCTTGAATATACAAGGTCCCTAGTTCAATTCCTGGCTCCTCTTAGAGTAGTGATCCACCCAGATATCAAACATCCAGTTGATACTTTTGGACATGGAAAACATAGACATTATTTTTGCATTATCTTCTGTTGGATCTCTTACCTTTCCTAAAAAAAGGGTTACTTTCTTTAAAAATTTAACTTACTTTACTCACTAAAACCTGCTTCAAAACCTGCAGAGCGAAGGCTGCAGGGTAACTGATTGATGAACACTGGCAGCCTGAGAAGCTCCACAGGGGCCTAAGAGGGAGGTCTGTCCTTCCTTAGTTTTTGTTTGACTACTAGCTTGTGTGTTTGTTTTTTCATTTGTTTTCTTGTTTTTCTTTCCTCTTCTCCTCCCCTCCTTTTTCTTCTTTAATTAGGTGCTGCTGGCTTGTTTCTTGTTTGCTGTGTTTCCTCTTCCTTGATTTCCCCTTTTCTGTGTATACTGATTTTGTCTACCAATGCTATCTCTTTTCCTTCCTTCATCTTTCTATCTTCTGCTTTCTGTTGTTTTTCTTACATTTCATCTCTCTTTATTTAGTCCTCAAATCTTCTGGTTTTTATTTCTATCTCATCTATTCTGTTTTCTTTCTTTTATTAACATTTTTCTTTTTGTCCATTCTTTTCTCTTTCCCTCTCTTCTCATCATTCTGGACTTTTAATTCATTTTATATATTTTTCTCTATTCAGTTTCACATTTCATTGTAGATACCCCACTTTTTTATTCCTATTACTCTACACTGCTTACATGAGTTAAATATTCATTTTCCTAGATTGTACATGGTTTCTCTTATAACTTTTACTGTTAATACTACTATTATCCTTTTTTCTTTTCTTGCCTCTTTTACTTTCTCTGGCCCTAATTTTTTTTCCTTCAAGGGAACATGGAAAACAGCAAGGAAATAGAACAAGGAGAACAAAGTATCAAAGAAAAAACTTAACACACACACAAAAAGAGCAGCTAAATAAAACCCTAGAGTAAAGAGAGAAGTTAATTAACTGAATAAACCCATCAAGATAAAAAGATGACCAGACAACAATAAAAAATAACAAACCATACCAAGAAACAGGAAGGCATGGACCAGCCCAATGAACAAACCAAAAACCAAGAAGAGATCCAGAACATTGAACAATTAATCAAAGCTGTCCAAAGAAATATCATGGACCAATTTAATGAAGTGAAGGAAGAGATTAAAGATATTAAGAAGACACTGGGAGAACATACTGAAGAAATTGTAAACGTTCATAAAAAGATAACAGATATGATGGTGACAAATGGCACAATCCAAGAAATCGAAAAGACACTGGAAGCACATAACAGCAGATTTGAACAGGCAGAGGAAAGAATCAGTGATGTGGAAGATGTACATCTGAAATCAAACAGATAGTAGAACAGATAGATAAAAAGATAGAAAAAATCTGGAGGTGACTTAGGGATTTGAATGACAAGGCAAAATGCACAAACATATGCATTACAGGCATCCTAGAGGAAGAAGAAAAAGGAAAGGGGACAAAAGGAGTGTTGGAGGAAATAATAGCTGAAAATTTCCCAACCCTATTGAGGGAGATGGATGTACATGTTCAGGAAGCACAGCGCACCCCAAACAGTATAAATCCCAACAGGCTTACTCCAAGATATATACTTGTCAAACTGTCCAATGCTCAAGACAAAGAGAAAATACCAAAGGCAACAAGAGAAAAGAGAACTATCACATACAAGGGAACATCAATAAGATGAAGTGCTGATTTCTCATCTGAAACCATGGAGGCAAGAAGGCAGCGATATGACATAGATAAGGTACTAAAAGAAAAAAACTTCCAGCCAAGAATTCTCTATCCAGCAAAGCTGGCATTCAAAAATGATGGAGAATTCAAAATATTCACAGATAAACAAAAATTAAGAGAGTATGCCAATAAGAAACCTACCCTTCAAGAAATACTAAAGGGGGTTTGGCAGGTTGAAAGGAAAAAAACAGGAGAGAGAGAGAGTTGGAGGTGAGTGTGAAAACAACTAAAAAGACAAAAAGAAAATAGAAACAACATATGACATACACAAACCCAAAGAAAATATTGCTAATGTAAGTAATTCTTTGAGAGTAATAAAACTGAATGTTAATGGATTAAAATCACCAGTGATGAGACACAGATTGGCAGAATGGATAAGGAAATATGACCCATCTATATGCTGTCTACAAGAAACCCACCTTAGACCCAGGGTTTAAGGAGGCTGAAAGTGAGTGATTTAAAAACACTCTTACAAGCAAACAATAACCAAAAAGGAACGGGAGTAGCTGTACTAATATTGGACAAAATAGACTTTAAATGCAAAACTATTGTGAGACAAAGATGGACACTATATATTAGGAAAAGGGGTAATCTTTCAAGAAGAAAGAACAATCATAAACATTTATGCACCTAACCAGGGCACCTCAAAATACATGAGGCACACTGGAAAAACTAAGTGGAGAAATAAATGCCTCTACAATTATAGTGGGTGACTTTAATACACCATTATCACCATTAGACAGAATATCTCAACATAGAATCAATAAAGAAACAAAGACCTTGAATAATACATTAGAGGATCTGGACCTAATAGACATATACAGAACACTACACTCAAATACAGCGGGATATACATTCTTCTCAAATGCACACAGATCATTCTCCAAGATAGACCACATGCTAGGCCACAGAAAAATTCTCAATGATCACAGAAAGATTGAAATCATACAAAGCAAATTCTCTGACCACAATGGAATGAAACTAGAAATCAGCAAGGGTCAGAGAACCAGACAAGGTACAAAGATACAGAAGTTAAACAACACACTCTTAGACAAACAGTGGGTCAAGGAAGAACTCTCAAAACAAGTCAATAACTACCTTGAAATGAATGAAAATGATAACACAACATATCAAAACATGGGTTGCAGCAAAAGCTGTTCTGAGAGGGAAATTCATAGCCATAAATTCATATATCAACAAAGAAGAAAGAGCTAAAATCGAAGACCTAACTGCACACTTGGAGGAATTAGAAAAAGGAAAATAAAATTACCCCAAAGAAGTAGAAAGAAAGAAATAACAAAGATTAGAGCAGAAGTAAATGAAATAGAAAATAAAAAACCACTAAAAAAAAATAAACAAAACCAAAGTTCTTTGAGAAGATCAATAAAATTGAAAAACCATTAGCTAGACTAACAAAGAAAAAAAGAGAGAAGATGCAAATACACAAAGCAAGAATGAGGTAGGTGATATCACCACTGACCCCACAGAAATAAAGAGTATCATAAGAGGATACTTTAAAAAAATTATATTCCAACAAGGATAGTTTAAAGGAAATGGGCAAATTCCTAGAAACATACAAGCAGCCTACATTGATGAAAGAAGAAATTGATGAACTCAACAGACCAATCACAAATAAAGAGACAGATTCAGTCATCAAAAACCTCCCAACTAGGAAGAGCCCAGGCCCAGATGACTTCACAGGTGAATTCAACCAAACATTCTAGAAAAAACTAACACCAATCCTGCTTAAACTCTTCCAAAAAATAGAAGTAGAACAAACATTGCCTAACTCATTTTATGGTGCCAACATTACCCTAATACCAGAGCCAAGCAAAGATGCTACAAGAAAGGAAAATTACAGATCAGTCTCTCTAATGAACCTAGTTGCTAAAATCCTCAACAAAATACTTGCTAATCGTATTCAACAACACATCAAATGAATTATGATCCCGGGTATGCAAGGATGTTTCAGCATAAGATAATCAATCAATGCAATACACAACATAAACAGATCGAAAGAAAAAAATCACATGATCATCTCTATAGTCACAGAAAAAGCATTCGACAAAATACAGCACCCTTTCTTGATAAAATCACTTCAAAAGATAGAAATAGAAGGAACTTTTATGAACATGGTAAAGGGTATATATGAAAAACCCATAGCTAACATCAGATACAATGGTAAAATTCTAAAAATTTCCCTCTAAGATTGAGAATAAGACCAGGATGCCCACAATCACCAATCCTAATTAGCATTGAGGCAAGAAAAAGAAATAAAAGGTATCCAAATTGGAAAGGAAGAAGTAAAAATTTCACTATTTGCAAACGACATGATCCTATACGTAGAAAGCCCTGAGGAATCTACAACAAAACTTCTAGACCTTATAAATGAGTTCAGTAAAGTCGCAGGTTATAAGATCAGTAAGCAAAAATCGGTAGCATTTCTGTACACCAATAATGAACAATCTCGGGAGGAAATCAAGAAAAAAATACCATTTACTATAGTAACTAAAAAAATCAAATACCTAGGAATAAATTTAACTAAAGATGTAAATGACTTATAAACAGAAAACTACACAGTGCTGTTAAAGGAAACCAACGAAGACTTAAATAAATGGAAGAATATTCCCTGTTCATGGATAGGAAGACTAAATATCATTTAGATGTCTATCCTACACAAACTAATCTATAGATTTAATGCAATCCCAATAAAAATCAACACAGCATTTTTTACTGAATTAGAAAAACTATGAAATTTATTTGGAAGGCCAAGAGGCCCTGAATAGCCAAAGACATATTGAAAAAGAAAAATGAAATTGGAGGATCACACTACCTGACTTTTAAACATACTGCAAAGCTACAGTGGTCAAAGCTGCATGGTCTTGGCACAAGAATAGACATACTGATCAATGGAACCAAACTGAGAGTTCTGATATGGATCCTTGCATATACACTCATCTGATATTTGACAAGGCCACCAAGCCCACTCAACTGGGAGAGAATGACCTCTTCAACAAATGGTGCTTGGAGAACTGGATATCCATATTCAAAAGAATGAGAGAGGAATGCCATCTCACACCTTATACAAAAATCAACTCAAGATGGATCAAAGATCTAAATATAAGAGCCAAGACTATAAAGACCTTGGAAGATAATGTAGGGAAGCATCTACAGGATCTTGTAATAGGAGATGGTTTCATGAACTTCACACCCAAAGCAGGAGCAGCAAAAGAAAAAATAGATAAATGGGACCTCCTCAAACTTAAAGCCTTTTGCACCTCAAAGGAGTTTGTCAAGAAAGTGAAAAGACAGCCTACCCAATGGGAGCAAATATTTGGTAACCATATATCTTATAGGAGCCTAATATCCTGCATATATAAAGAAGTCCTATATCTCAAAAATATAAAGGCAAACAACCCATTTAAAAATGGGCAAGTGATTTGAAGAGACACTTCTCCAAAGAAGAAATACAAATGGCTAAAAAGCACGTGAAAATATGCTCAACATCACTAGCTATTAGGGAAATTCAAATCAAAACTACAGTGAGAGACCATTTTACACCCATTAGACTGGTGGCCACTAAAAAAACAGAGGACTACAAGTGTTGGAGAGGATGTGGAGGAATGGGAACCTTCATCCATTGCTAGTGGGAATGTAGAATGGTCCAGCCATTGTGGAAGACAGTCTGGTGGTTCCTCAAAAACGTAACTACAGATGTACCATATGACCCAGCAATTCCACTGCTGGGTATATACCTAGAAGAACTGAAAGCAAGGACACGAACAGATATATGCACATCAATGTTCATAGCAGCATTATTCACTATTGCTAAAAGTTGGAATCATCCCAAATGCCTGTCAACAGATGAATGGATAAACAAAATGTGGTACATATATACAATGGAATATTACTCTCAGGACCTACTCTCCTGTTCAATGGACTTACCCAGGACAGCTGTAAGAAGGAATACAGTGCTAATACACAGGATAACATGGATGAATCTTGAGGACCTTATGTTGAATGAAGCAAGCCAGGCATTGAAGGACAAATATTACATGACCTCTCTGATATGAATTAAGCAAATCTAGCTGACTCAGAGTGCTAGGGACTGGAAGGTAGGTTTACAGGAAATAGAAAGGGAAAAGAAGGTTGTGAGCCAATGCCCATATGGGTGAAAACTATAAGGTGGAAGTGAGTAGTTGGACAATGAAGGGATATGACAGGGGTGTAGGGATACTATTGGGTTGGGTGGTGCAAGCTTGACAGGGGCATAGGTGGGGAGGATGGGTTGGATGGTCCATTGAACTGGGAGGAGGGTTGGGGAGGGAGCAGGTGAACACTGGGGATTGGTAGGTACATGAGTGAAGCTACACTGATGAGAAAATCCTTCTGGCAATATGACAAGGAAGGGTTACTGGTTTAGGATGTTAGATGGGGTGGGGGGCATTTGGGACAGGGCACACCTGGGGCAGTCTTCAAGAGAATGCGTAAGTGATCATTATCAGTGCAGGGAGACCCACATAATGAGTGGGAAGGAGTTGGACTCCCATCATGGGGAGGCCCAATATATCAAACAGAGGGGAGAGTGTCTCTCGAGAGCATGGGCAACTCCCAATAGGGGAGTACATATCAGTGTGTCAAGCCCTCAGCATTGTAGCAAATATCTATGAAATTTGTCCTTCAAAGAGTGAAGCCTGGTGGTAGCCGTGGACCCTGAGGGGAGAGGAGGGAGGAATAGAATAGATGGAAGAGCGGGTATTTAGGGGGCAATGGCAGTGTTCTGCATGATATTGCAATGATAGATACATGCCATGTTAAATTTTATTAAAAAATTATAAAAGTCTATGGTCTAAAATATAAACCATAATGTAAACCATTGACCATAGTTAGTAGCTATGTTTCAATATGTGTACATCAGTTGTAACAAATGTACAATCCACATGTAGAATGGTTATTAGTAGGGAAAGGGGAAAAGAGGGAGGATGTTGGGTATATGGGAGTCCCCTATATTCTGTATGTAACTTTACTGTGACCTAAAACTTCTCTGAAGATTAAAAAAAAAAAGTAAGACACTGGGGAAGAAATGGAAGAAAATGCCACTGTACATACAGGACAATAGATATTAGAGTGATGAAAGGCAAAACGTCAAAAATTTTTAAAAATATTTTTCATTTTTTAATACTCCATTTTTAAACTTTATTTTAGTTTTAGTTTTTCTAAATTATTATGTATATTATTTCTTATGTTTAAACCTATCATTATTATTTCATTTTCCTATTAATCAAATTTGGCAACATACTTGGCTTCATTTTTGAAGAAGTTTTGGAACACAGAAAGGTTACAACAATGGCGGAGAGAGTTAATGGTGTGGGGTGTCAGTAATGGAGGATACATGGGGAGAAATTCACCTCGGCATGCATATAAGGTATATAAATATGTTCAAATGTTCATGGGGCATTGCTACAGTGGGTAGAGATTCACACAACAGCCGAAGGATTGTTGAAGTCCCGTCCTGGGAAGCTCTGCCACATTCTCTAATGGGACAACAACAATCCCTCAAGTACAGGGGCAATGACTAGTGAAGAAAGATGGTCCATCGATGGGCCCTTGATATTGACAACTATGCTTATGAGCCTTTTGCTTTTGAATTTGCAACTTGGCCTAGTGTTATAGGGTGCCTAAGAGTTACCTCCTGAGAGCCTCCTTGTTGCTCAAATGTGGCCTCTCTCTAAGCCAAACTCAGCATGTGGATGCATTACCTTCCCCCCAGCGAGGGACGTGACTCCTGAGAATGAGCCTCCCTGGCACCAAAGGATTACTACCAAGTACTGACTGTTGATACAATTGTAAGAAGACCTTGAATAAAAAGGGGGAAAGGTAAAGACAAATGAGTTTATATGGCTAAGAGACTTCAAAGTGAGTTGGGAGGTCATCAGAGAGGTAACGCCTATGCACGTCCCAGTAGGATCTCATAGACGGCCAAAGTGGACACTACTTCAAACAGTGGGGCTCCTGAGGGCTCCGGAGACACCCAGGTCCTGTGGTCATGGTGGATAGCTCCGGAGTTTGGTGCCTTGCCAGTGGGCCCTACTTTGGAGATTGTGCTCCCAAGAGTGACAGAGTTGTACTCAGATGTGACCCCTCTATACATACGTCTTCTGTCCTTTTTGTTTGAACTTATAGTTTGTGCTGGAGTTGGTAGGTGTATGTCCAGGAGACTTGAATCTCTGGGCTGTCCATGTGCCAGCTGGGCTCTGAGCCTCAGCAGAGTTGCAGGACCTACTCTCCTGTTCAATGGACTCACCCAGGACAGCTGACAGGGAGGTGAGGATGGACAACCACCACACCAAGGAACCTAGAGAGTCTACAACTGCAGCAAGAGAGTCCCATCCATCAGCCATATGGGATAGAAGGTCCCTCTCAACTAGAGGTGGAGTGGGCATCACAATCCCAGAATCCTCAGGATTGGGGAATAAAATATGGACTAGAGTGAATTTACTGGTATTCTACTATAGACTTATTGTGATTCTAGCAATGGAAGAAATGATATCATGGTTGTGGAGACAGTGGCCACTGGAGGTGCTGAAGTCAGGGACAGGGAAAAAGAGATGTAATATGGGGGCAATTTCAGGACTTGGAATTGACCTGGATAACATTGCGGTGACAGATACAGGTCATTATATATCCTGCCATAGCCTACAGAATTGAGCGGGAAAGAGTGTAAACTACAATGTAAACTATAGTCCATGCTTAGTGGCAATGCTCCAAAATGTGTAAGTCAATTGCAATGAATGTTCCATACCAATGAAAGAAGTTGTTAAAGTGGGAAAAAGTGGGAGGTTTGGGAAGTGGGGCATATGAGAATCCCTTATATATTTTTTATGTAACAATTTATGTAATTTAAGTATCTTTTAAAAATAAATAAAAATATATTTTAAAAAGATAAACTGTCATTAGAGATAAGGAAGGACATTATATATTAATAAAAGGGGCAATTCACCAGGAAGAAATAACAATCCTAAATATATAGGCACCTAACCAGGATGCCCCAAATTACAGGAGGCAAATAGGGGCAAAACTGAATGGAGAAATAATCTCTCCAATATTAGTTGAAGACTTCAATATACCACTCTCAGCATTGGACAGAACATCTGGGCAGATGATCAATTAAAAAAAGCTTGAAATATGATAAATGAACTAAGCTTAATAGACGTATAAAGAACACTGCACCCTAAAACAGCAGGATACACATTCTTCTCAAGTGCTCATGGATCTTTCTCCAGGATAGACCATATGTTGCATCACAAAGCATATCACAATAAATTCAACAAGATCGAAATTATACAAAGCACTTTCTCTGATCAGAATGGAATAAATCTGGAAATCAACAACAGGCAGAAAAAGGGAAACTTTGCAAATATATGTAGATTAAACAGCACACTATTAAATAATCAGTGAGTCAAAGAAGAAACTGCTAGAGAAATCAATAATTATCTCGAGATGAATGAAAATGAGAACACAACATATCAGAACCTAAGCGATGTAGTAAAGACTGCGAGGGAAATTTATAGCCCTCAATGCTTACTTTCAAAAAGAAGAAAGAGCTATAATCAAAACACAGTTGGGGGAAGTAGAAAAAGAACAGCAAACCATTCCCAAATCAAGCAGAATGAATGAAATAACGAAGAGCAGAGAAGAAATAAAGGAAGTTGAGAAGAAAAAATCAAGAGAAAATTAACAAAATCAAAAGTTGGTTCTTTGAGAAGATTAACAAAATCAACAAACCCTTAGCTAGACTGACAAAGGAAAAAAGAGAGAAGATGCAAACAAATAAAATAAAAAATGAAAACGGGGACATTACCACTGACCCCACAGATATAAAAGAGATCATAAGAGTATACTATGAACAACTGTATACCAACAAATTGGACAATATATCCGAAATGGAAAAATTCCTAGGAACATACAAATAACCTACCCCGACCCTAGAAGATATAGATGACCTCAATAAATGAATCACAAGTAAAGAGATTGAAACAGTCGTCAATCAACTCCCCAAAATGAAAAGCCCAGGACCAGATGGTTTCACAGGTGAGTTCTACAAAGCATTCAAAGAAGATTTAATACCAATTTTACTCAAACTCATCCAAAAAAATTGAACAAGAATGAACATTACCAAATTAATTCTATGAAGTCAATATCACCCTAATACCAAAGCCAGATAAAGATATTACAGAAAAAGAAAATTACAGACTAATTTCCCTAATGAATATGGATGCAAAAATCCTCAACAAAATACTTGCCAATCAAATCTAACAACACATTAAAAGAATTATTGATCATGATCATATGGGTTTTATCCCATGTATGCAAGGATGGTTCAACACAAGAAAATCAGTCAGCATAATGCACCACATTAATAAATCAAAGAAGAAAAATCATATGATCCTATTAATTGATGCAGGCATTTGACAAAATATAGCATACTTTCCTGACAAAAATACTACAAAAGATAGGAATTGAAGGGAACTTTTTCAGCATGATAAAGGCCATATATGAAAAACCCACAACTAACATTGTACTCAGTGGTGAAAGACTGAAAGCTTTGCTGTTGAGATTTGGAACAAGACAAGGATGCCCACTGTCACCACTGTTGTTCAATACAGTGCTAGAGGTTCTAGCTAGAACAACCAAGCAATAAAAAGAAATATAAGACATCCAAATTGGAAGGAAGGAGTAAAACTTTTGCTATTCACAGTTGATATAATCCTATACCTAGAAAGTCCCTTTAAAATCTACAACAAATATGTTATAGCTAATAAGCGATTTCAGCAGAGTGGTAAGATACAAGATTATTACACCAAAAACCAATAGTATTTCTATACACTAGTAACACACAATCTGAGCAGGAAGTCAGGGGAAAAAATGCCGTTTACAATATTGACTAATAGAATCAAATATTTAGGAATAAACTTAAAAAAGGCCATAAGGCACTTTTATTCAGAAAACTACAATGCATTGTTAAAAGAAATTTTTAAAAAGACCAATATAAATGGAATAACATTCCATGCTTATGTATGGAAAACTAAATATCTTTAAGATGTCAATTCTACCCAAACTGATACACAGATTCAATGCAATCCTGATAAAATTTAACCAGCATTTTTTAAAAAAAGAAATGGAAAACACAATGATCAAATTTGTTTGGAAGGATAAGGCACCTCAAATAGCCAGAAACATTTTAAAAAGGAAGAGTGAATTTGGAGGATTCTCACTTCTGGACTTTAAATAAATCATCTTACCTAGCTATAGCATGGTGCTGGCATATAGCTAGACACATAAACCAATGGAACCGAATGATGGTTCAGAAACAGACCCTCACATCTAGGGTCAAGTGTGTTTTGCCAAGCCTGTCAAATCCACCCAGGTGGGGCAGAACAGTCTATTCAACAAGTGGTGCTGGGAGAACTGGATATCCATAGCCAAAAGAAAGAAAGAGGACCCTTATCTCACAACTTACACAAAAATTAACTAAAAATGGATCAAATACCTAACTATAAAATCTACTATCATAAAGCTCCTAGAAGAAAATGTAGAGAAACATCTTCAAGACCTGGTGGTAGGTGATTGAGTCTTAAACCTTACACCAAAAGCACAAGCAATGAAAGAAAACATGGATAAATGAGATCTTCTCAAACTTAAACACTTTTGTGATTCAAAGGAAGAAAGTGAAAAGTGAATCAAGAAAAAAGTGAATCAAGAAAAAAGTGAATCAAGAAAGTGAAAAGGCAGCCCACTCAATGGAAGAAAATACTTGGAAAACACATATTTGATAAGGGTTTGATTTCCATTCTAAATGAAGAGATCACACAACTCAACAATAAAAGAGCAAGCAATCCAATTTAAAAATGGGCAAAAGACTTAAATAGACATTTCTCCAAAAAGGAAATACAAATGGCCAAAAAGCACATGAAAAATATGTTCCATATCACTAGCTATTAGGGAAATGCAAATCAAAACGACGAGATATCATCTCCCACCACTAGAATGGCCATTATTAAAAAAACCATAAAAACATAAAACAATAGTGCTGGAGAGGATGGGAGAAATAGGAATATTCCTTCACTGTTGGTGGGAATGTACAATGGTGCAGCCTCTGTGGAAGACAACTTGGAGGTTCCTTAGGAAGTTAAATATAGAACTGCCATATGATCCAGCAATTCCTCTACTAGGAATATATCCAGAAGAACTGAGAACTGTGACACAAATAGACATTTGCACACTGATTTCATAGCGGTGTTAGTCACAATTGCCAAAAGAGGGAAACAACACAAGTGTCCATCAAGCAATGAAAGGATAAACAAAATGTGGTATATTCATATGATGGAATACTATGCTGCTGTAAGAAGAAATGACGTTGGGACACATGGATTAACCTTGAAGACATTGTGTTAAGTTAAATAAGCCAGACACAAAAGGACAAATATTTTATGGTCTCACTAATATTAGTTTAATATGAAGAATAAATGCATAGAATTAAAACCTAGAGTATAGGTTATTAGGAGATAAGAGAAGGGTTGAGAACATGTACTGATGCTTAATGTATGTAGAAGTTTTAATTAACTTGACTGTAAAAGTGTGGAAATGGATAGAGTTGCTGGTAACATATTATAGTCAGTAGAACTAATGCAGCTGGTTTATAAATGGGATTATGGCTGAAAACAGTAGTCTAGGGATGTAAATGTCAATTGAAAGAAAGCTAGAGAATAATCTAGGGACTGGATAACAGTGAACCCAGAGGTCGATGAGAACTGTGGCTAATAGTACAAATACAAGTACATCCTTCTATGAACTAGAACAAATGTACATCACTATTGTAAGGTGGTAAGAATGTGGAGCAGCACAGGAAAAATACAATTAACGTAACCTATGGACTATAGTTAACAGCAGTACTGTAATATTCTTGCATCAATGCCAAAGATATACTGTGTTAATGATAGGGGGGTACGGAAAAATATACCAAATGTGAACTATAGACCATAGTTAGTGGTATTAGTCTGATGATATTATCTCATAATCTGTAAGAAATGTTCCACAACAAGGTAGTGTGTTAGTGGAGGGGTGTTGTATGGGAATTCCACACATACACATGATTGTTTGGTAAGTTCACAACCTCTCTAATAAAAATATATTTTAAAAATATCCCAACAAACTTCTTTGCAGAAATATAAAGGACAATCATCAAATTTATATGGAAGGGTAATGGACCCTGAAAAGCTAAAGCCATCTTGAAAAAGAAGAATGAGTTTGGAGGACTCACACTTTCCAATCTTACAATTTATTACAAAGCCAAAGTAATCCAACCAACATGTTACTGGCACAAGGGTAGACATATAGACCAATGGGTTTGAATTGAGAGCTCAGAAATCAATTCTCATATTTATTGCCAACTGATTTTTGAAAAAGTGGCAAAGACCACTCAATTGAGAATGAACAGTCTCTTCAACAAATGGTTCTGGGAAAACTGCATCTCCATATGCAAAAAAAGACCTTTACCTTACACCTTATACAAAAAGCAAATCAAAATCAAAGACTGAAATATAAAAGCTATAACTATCAAAATCTTAGAAGAAAATGTAGGAAGCATTTCAGGACCTTGTATTGGGCAACGGTTTCTCAGACTTTACACCAAAAGCACAAACGACAAAAGAAATGATAGATAAATGGGACCTTATGAAAATTAAAAACTTTTGCACCTCAAAGGTCTTTTCAATAATAATACAACAAACTACACAATGGAGAAAATTTTTGGAAGCCACATATCAAATATAAGTTTAATATCTAGAACACATGAAGGAATCCTTCAACTTAACAAAAAGACACACAACCCAATCAAATTTGGATAAATGACTTGAATAGACATCTCTCCATTACACAAAATGACCAGAATGCACATGAAAAGATGCTCAACATAATTACTCATCAGGAAAATGCAAATCAAAACCACAATGAGATATATTTTCACAATTATCTGAATGCCTGCTATTAAAAAAAAAGAAAAAAGGAAAATAACAAGTGTTGGAGAGGATGCAGAGAAATAGATTTCATTGCTATTGGAAATGTAAAGTGGTGCAGCCACTGTGGAAGACTGGTGTTTCCTCAGTAAGCTAAGTATAGAAATACCATATGACCTGGCAATCCACTACTAGGTATACACTCAAAAGAACTGAAAACAAAGACTCAGATAGATATTTGCACACTGACATTCATAACAGCATTATACACAATTGCCAAAAGAAGAAAGCAACCCAAGTTCCTGTCAACCAATGAATGGATAAATAAAATGTGGTATACAATAGAATATTATTCAGTCATAAAAAGAATAAAGTCCTGCTACATGCAACAACATGGATGAACCTTGAATACATCATGTTGAGTGAAATGAGCCAGATACAAAAGGACAATTATTGTATGAGCTCACTGATTTGAAACAATTAGAATAAACAAACTTATAGAGTCAGAATCTAGAGATTGGAGTGGGGATAGGAAATGGGACGTTAAGACTTAAAATGTGTGAGGTTCCTATTTGGAATGATGGAAATATTTTGGTGATGGATGGTGGTGATGGTAGCACAACACTGTGAATGCAATTAATAGCACTGAATACATATATCTGAATATGATTAAAAGGGGGAATGTTAGTTTGTATATATGGTAAAAGAATAAATATATTTTTAAAAATCCATGGAACTACACTACGCAAACAGGGAACCCTAAGTTAAACCATGGTTTTTAATTAACAGTACACTTATAAAAATGTCCTGTCATCAATTTTAACAAATGTTCCACACCAATGCAAGGTGTTGGTGGTGGGATGGTGCACAGGAATCCTGTATTTTTTGCCTTATTGTTCTGTGAACGCACAATGTCTCTATGAAAGCTAGCCTAACAAGCTCTCCATACTTATTCATCCCCAATGTGAGAAAGATGGTGATTTAGAAAGTCTGTATAAATTGCTGATCCTTAAAAAGTTTCCTTTTTAAAATTCAACCTAGGTTTAAACAAAACAGGCAAGGGAAAGGACAGATAATTTCAGACATTGGTCAATACAAATGAAAGAAAATGACACTAGAGAAAGGCAATATTTCTCCAAAGAGGAGGAGTTTCTGCCACAACTTCCTATCTGCTTATAATTTGCAAAGACCCAGGAATAAAAAAAAGCATGTGGGGGTGCACAAGGACTTCAACACCACCAACCTTCAGATTCAGTGATAAGAGGCTCTAGAAAACATAATTCAAAGCTACCACTGAGGACACTCCTCCACTGTGATGGGGCTGAGTTGCTGAAGATGTCACAATAAAAGGAACCAGAGCTCCTTGGAAAAATGACTGATTACAGTGCTGTGCTAAGAAAGTACAAAATAAGCCTGGAACACTTTGTGATACCAGAAAATTAGGTGGTGCTCAGCAGCTACTGGGGACATGTCAAATAGGCACAGGAGCTAACTGAAGGGGCTCCCAATGACCAAATATAGGACAATTTGAGTAACATGATAATGGTAGTAATAGATTACAAACCATTAAATAAAGCAAATATCCACCAGGACATACTGATATGAATAATGAATTGAATACATAAAAAATGGAGGGAGAATGGAAAATCACTTAATTATAGAAGATTTTAAATTAGTGAATGTAGAAAGAATGATGAAAATAGAAAATCACCATTTGGAAGTCCAGGGTGATTGGGAGGGAAGAAGGGAGAAGATTTTTTGCATTGTCTTTAAACAATGTGTGAGTAAAGGGCTAATAAAATCTGTTCTTCTCTAAAGACAGATTTACCTTGGGTCAGCTTTTCATTTCTGTTCCCTAGAAGTCTTAGAAAGGTTGTGTGGCAGACAGACTACTAGCTGACCCCCAATATCCCTGTTTCCTGGTACTCACATCCTTGTGTAATTCCATTACTCCTCTTGAGTGTGGGAGGGACATGTGACTGCTTCTAACAAATAGGATATGGCAAAGGTGGTGGGGCACCACTTCGATGATTACATAAAATTATAACTTCCATTTTGCTAGCAGATTCTCTGTTGTCTTTCTTCTTTGCTGACTTTTTGATGAAATGTGAAGTGGCTCATGTGGAAAGGAACTGAATGTAGCCCCTGATCAACAGCCAACAAGGAGCTGAGGACTTGATCTGACAAACTGCAAGGAAGTGAATCCTGAAAACAACCACATAAGCTTGGAAGCAATCCCTTCCACAGTTGAGCCTCAGATGAGACTCAGGCCTGTCAGGCACCTTGATTACAGACTGTGAGAGACCCCCAAACAGACACTCAGCTTTGCCATGATAAGATTTCTGACCCACAGAAACTGTGAGATAATAAATGTGTACTGGTTTAAACCACCAAGTTTGTAGTAATTTGTTAGGTAGCTATAGATATCCAATACAAGTGGTAAATCAGCTCTGTTACTAGGCTTTATTACTTATGGTGAAATGACCCTTGATTGCTTGTTACAGAGGCTGATGCCTATCCCCCACTGGCAAGGGGGACCACCTTGGGACCCATTCCCTGCCTGGAACCAGAAGCTCTCTGTCTCAAAAATGGGGTGGGGGAGGAAGCCACCCGGCACTGACTACAGCTATTGCTTAGCAAATTCAGCTAGTTGGATTCCAATTCTGAGCACAGCTAAAGTTTAAACCTCCCCAAGCCCACAAAGTAGACAGCAGCTTTTGTTTTATCTCCATCCCTGGCAGGAATGGAAGCAAGGTTGTTTGAGAAACACACTAGACTCCCAGGACAGTAGCATCAGGTTCAGCGTGCTCCATTGGAAAGTCACTGGCAGCCACTCTGGGTGCAGTTTGAGGCATCCAGGGCAGGAGAGGAAGGAGGTCACAGTCTGAATACTCTCTTGGAAAATGAAGGCAGATTCACCTTGCCCACCTCAGGGGGCCCAGACCATGTTGTGGCAGTTGATTAGAGAACTCAGATCCCAGGGACTGGGAGCTGTGCAACAGTTTTTCTGTTGTTTATGTTTTTCTTTTTGGTGTACAGTTCTATGAGTCCCCCCCGCCCCCGCTTGTTGTCTGTATCCATTCTCTGGGTGATCTTCTGTGTCTGTTTCTTGCCTTCTCTTATTTTTCTCCTCCAGGCTTCACTGGGATTTGATCGCAGGGACCTCTGATGTGGGAGAGAGGCACCCTGTCACCTGTGCCACCTCAGTTCCTGGTTTCTGGCACGTCTTGCCTTGGCTCTCCCGTGCATCTCTCTTTTGTTGTGTCATCATCTTGCTGCGTGGCTCGGCTAGCTGCACGTACGCCTGGCTCACTTGCTCACCTTTTTTTTTTTTTTAATTTTATAGGGAGATCCCGGGCTCAAGGCCTCTCCATATGGTAGACAGATACCCAACCTCTTGAGCCACATCTGCTTCCCTGTGCAACAGTTTTGTCCCAGGGAGGCTGGTAATCTCAGTCTCAACCATGCCCCCATCAGGGGCTAAGTCAGCAGAGAATTAAAGGCACAGCAACACCTTAGGACGGTGGAGAATAGCTGGATGAAGAGCCCTTTCTGCTGGGTATATTTGGAAAGTGAAGATTTGGGAAGACATCAGAAAAAGGGCTGATGGCAGTTAAGATTTCCCCCTGAGAGTACATTGGAATTGATCTACACCCCCTTCATGGATTCCTAAGCCTGTTTTAGCAAGAAAATCTGATCTAGGAAGGTCACCTGTAGGGGGACACTCCTACCAAATTTAGCCTGCAAGGTAATAGCAGCAAGAGAAAATGAAAGGAGTACTAAATATAAAGAGAGTCAAATAAACAAAGAGAACATTTCAACATGCCCAGAGGAGGAACAGAGGAAAGGAAGCTTTCTCCAGGCAATGAAATAAGTGCATGAATAGTGTAATCTCAAAAATTGTACTACATATTCAGGGTAAGAATCAGATGAATAAGAGCTGAAAAAATATGATTTGTTAAGCACAAACTATTAAAAAGCATCAAAATAAATTGAACCAAGTGTCAAAGAGGAGCTTTAGCAAAAAGCCAGACAATAAAAAATCCATAGGCTAAAGAGAGAAACTGAGCACAGAATAAACACATTAAAAAAAAAAAAAAATCAGATGCTGAGACACCAGCAA
The DNA here is from genome assembly GCA_026826555.1 of Tolypeutes matacus. NCBI lineage: Eukaryota > Metazoa > Chordata > Mammalia > Cingulata > Chlamyphoridae > Tolypeutes > Tolypeutes matacus. The sequence continues at coordinate 1,056,571 of JAKSZT010054380.1, read as the reverse complement.
AAAATTACAAGCCATACTAAGAAACAGGAAGATATAGCCCAGTCAAAGGAACAAATTAAACCTCCAGACAAAATATAAGATTTGAGACAAATAATCATAGATGTCCAAACAAATCTTATTAAAGTCAATGAGGTGGCTAAAGAGATTAAGGATATTAAGAAGACACTGGGTGAACACAAAGAAGAATTTGAAAGTTTGCAAAGAAAAGTAACAGCTCTTATGAGAATAAAAGACACAATGGATAAGATTAAAAATATATTCGAAGCAAATAAGAGCAGATTTGAAATAGCAGAAGAACAGATAAGCAAATTAGAGGACAAAGCACCTGAACCGGAAAAGACAGAATAGACAGAGAAAAGAATGGAAAAAATTGAACAGAGTCTCAGGGAATTGAGTGACATTGTAAAATGCACAAATATATTATGGGTGTCCTAGAAGGAGGAAAGATAAACAGAAAGGGACAGAAAGAATATTTGAGGAAATGATAGTGAAAACTTCCCAACACTTATGAAAGATATAAATATCAAGATTCAAAAGGGACAAGTATGCCAAACAGAATAAATCCAAATAAACATACTCTAAGATCCTATTCAAATGTCAAATCCCAGAGATAAAGAGAGAATTCCAGCTATGCAAGGGTGGTTCAACAAAAGAAAATCAATCACTGTAATAAATCATATTAATAAATTAAAGAAGAAAAATCACATGATCATCTCCATAAATGCAGAAAAGGCATTTGACAAAATCTAGCATCCTTTCTTGATAAAGCATTCTGAAAAAACAGGAATAGAAGGATCTCAGCATGATGAAGTGAATATATGAAAAACATTGAACTCAATGGTGAAAAACTGAGATTGGGAAGATAGCAAGGATGCCCACTGTCACCACTGTTATTCGACATTGTGCTAGAAGTTCTAGCTAGAGCAATTAGGAAATAAAAAGAAATAAAATTCACCCAAATAAAAAGGAAGAATCAAAACTTTTGTTATTTCCTAATGATATGATCCTATACTTAGAAAATCCCCCCCAAAATCCACAACAAAACTACTAGAGCTAATAAATGAGTTCAACAAGGTGGTGGGATACAAAACTTATACACAAAAAATCAGAAACATTTTTATATATTACTAATGAGCAATCTGAAGAGGAAGTCGGGGAAAAAATCCATTTACAACAGCAACTAAAAGAACCAAATATTTAGGAATAAACTTAACTAAAGACATAAAGGACCTCTATTCAGAAAACTACAAAACATTATAAGAAACCAAAGAAGACATAAATAAATGGAAGTAACATTCCATGTTCAAAGATTGGAAGACTAAATAAGATGTCAATTCTACTCAAACTGATTTATTGATTCAAAACAATCCCAATAATCTCCCGGTGGGTATGACCATCCCCAAATCCTCAAGATTGAGGAATGAACAAACATAATGGGGGAATGCAACTATGGACTTAAGTGGACTTATGATTATTCTAGCAATAAAAAAATTTCTATCCTTGTTATAAAGGCAGTGGCCACTGGAAGTTCTAAGGGGAGTGAGAGGGAAGAATAGGTATAAGATGAGGTACTATGGGGACATTGGATTTGTCCTGCATGATATTGCAATGTTGGATACAAACAATTATACAATTTTTAAAAAAATTATTTCTATTTATTTATTTCTCCCCCACCCCCTTGTTGCTTTTCACTTGATGAGTCTCTTCGTCTTCCTTGTTTTTTTAGGAGGCACCAGGGAGCCAGACTCCAGACCTCCATTGTGAGAGGGAGGTATCTAATTGCTTGAGCCATCTCCGCTCTCTGCTTTTGTTGTGTCTCCCATTATGTCCTTTTTTCTTGTGTCTCTTATTGTGTCAGCTTGCCAGGTCTGTCCATCGTACCAGCTCGCTGTCTTTTAGGAGGCATCAGGATCCGAACCAGCAGCCTCCTATGTGGTAGGTGGGAGCCCAGTCACCTGAGCCACATCTGCTTCCCCCATTATACATTTTATCAAAACCTATAAGATTGTGTGGATCAAAGTGTAAACTCTAAAGTAAACTATAGTCCATGGTTAGTAGCAATGCTTCAATAAGTGTTCATCAATTGTAACAAATGTACCACACCAATGAAAACTGTTGTTAATGGGGGAAAGTGTGTGTGTAGGGGGAGGGGGGTATATGGAAATCCTCTATATTTTTGATGTAACATTTATGTAGTTTAAAACTTCTTTAGAATAAAAAATTAGCTTAAAAATCTGAATAAAAATTCCAACAGCTACTTTGCAGATATGGAAAAGCTAATTATCAAATTTAGTTGGCAGGAAAAGAGGCTCCAAATAGCCAAAGATATCTTTAAAGAGAATTACTAATGTGGAGGACTCTCACTTCCTGACTTTCATGCATATTAGTTAGCTACAATGGTAAAAATAGCATGGTATTGACATAAAAATAGATATATTGACCAAAGGAATCAAATTGAGAGCTCAGAAATAGACCCTCACATCTATGGTCAAGTGATTTTTGACCAGGCTGTCAAACCCACCCAGCAGGTTCAGAACAGTCTATTCAACAAATGGTGCTGGGAGAACTGGATATCCGCATCCAAAAGAAAGAAAGAGGACCCCTGTCTTACACCTAAGGTCAATTGACAAAAGTCAACTGAAAGTGTATCAAAGACTTAAAGATAAAAGCCAGTACCATAAAACTCCTAGAAGAAAATGTAGGGAAACATCTTCAAAATCTCGTGGTAGGTGATGCTTTCTTAAACCTTACACTCAAATCAGGAGCAATGAGAGACAAAATAGATAAATGGGATCTCCTCAAAATTAAACACTTTTGTGCTTCAAATGCCTTTGTTAAGAAGGTGAAAGGCAACCTACTCAATGGGAGCAAATATTTGGAAACCACATAGGATAAAGGGTTTGATTTCCATGTTATATTAGGAGATCATACAACTCAATGGTAAAAAGCAACTCAATTTAAAAATGGGCAAAAGACACTTTCTAAAGAGGAAATACAAATGGTCAAAAAGCACATTGAAAGATGTTCAAAAACACTAGCTATTAGGGAAATACAGATAAAAATTATGAGATATCACTTCACACCTATAGAATGGCCATTATTTTAAAAAATATATACAGAAAACTTTAAGTGCTGGAGAGGTTGTAGAGAAATAGGAACACTCCTTTACTGTAGGTGGGAATGTAGAATGGTACAGCCTCTGTGGAGGACAGTTTGACAGTTCCTCAGGAAGCTAAGTATAGAATTGTCATATAATCCACCAATCCTGCTATTAGGAATATATTCAGAAGAACTGAAAGCAAGGACGTGAACTCACATTTGCATACTGATGTTCAAAGCAGCATTATTCACAATTCTAAAAGATAGAAACAACCCAAGTATCCATCAACTGATGAATGGATAAACAAAATGTGGTATACACATACAACAGAATACTATTCAGCTATAACAAGAAATGAAGTCAAGATGCACATAACAACATGGATCAACCCTGAGGACATTATATTGAGTGAAATAACCGAGACAGAAGTGGACAAATATTGTATGGTCTCACTAATATAAAGTAAACATGATGAGTAAACTCATGGAGTTAAAATCTAGATATAAGTTACTAGGAGACAGAGTGAGGGTTGAGAAGTGGGAGCAGATGCTGAATGTATGTAGAAATTTTAATAAGGTGGATTGTAAATGCATGGAAATGAATAGAGTTGATGGTAACACATAGCAAATAAAACTAACACTACTGATTTATAAATGTGATTGTGGCTGAAAGGGGTAGTCTAGGGATGTAAATGTCAATTGAAAGGAAGCTAGAGTATAAACTATGGACTGTATAGCATAGTGAACTTGGTGGTAGATGAGAATTCTCATTAATAGTACAAATACACTGATTATTTGAGAGTGCATTTAATCTCTGTATATTTGTGAATTTTCCATTTTTCTGCCTGTTATTAATTTAAACTTTATTCAATCATAATAAGAGAAAGTGCTTTGTATAATTTCCATTTTTAAAAATTTATTGAGACTTGACATATGACCCAACATATGATCTATCCTTGAGAAGGATCCACGAGCACTTCAGAAGAATGTATATCCTGCTGTTTTGGGATGTAATGTTCTATAAGTATCTATTAAGTCTAGTCCATTTATCATTTTATTCAAGCTCTCTGTTTCCTTATTTGTCCTCTGTCCAGAATTTCTATCCAATGCTGAGATAAACAAAAACAATTCTGAGAGTGTTGTATTGAAGTCTCCAACTATTATTGTAGAGACATATATTTCTCCCTTCAAATTTGCCAATGTGTGCATCATATATTTTCGGGCACCTAAATTAGGTGCATAAATATTTATTCTTGGTGAATTGTCCCCTTTTATTAATTTTAATATATAATGTCATTCTTCATCTTTTATAACAGTTTTGCATTTAAAATCTATTTTGTCCAAAATAAATCACTACTCCAGACCTTTTTTGATTACTATTAGCATGGAATGTCTTTTTCCAGAATTTCACTTTCAGACTGATTTTGTCCTAAAGTCTAAGGACAAAGTCTCTTTAGACAAGAAATAGATGGCTCATCTTTTTTTTTTTAATCTATTCTGTCAGTATATGTCTTTTGACATTCAATGTTACTACAATAACAAAATAAGGCATTACTTACTTTGTCCATTTTATCTGTTGGCTTTCTGCTGTCATATTTTACTATTGCCTTTCTTTTAACACTTTTAGTTACTTAGTTATAATCTTCATTTCTACACTCTTCTACAAACCTCTAGCCCTTGTCATTTCCTTTCTGACAGTAACACACCCTGTAGTATCTCTTGTAGAACTGGTCTTTTGGTGACAAACTCTCATTTTTGTCTGTGAAGATTTTTAAATCACTCTAATTTTGAAATTATAGTTTTGCCACATAAAGAATTATTGGTTGACATTTTTTCTCTTTCAATACCTTAAATGTATTTTACCACTGCCTTCTTGTCTTTGTGGTTTCTGATGAGATATCAGAACTTACTCTTATTGAGGCTTTGTTTCCCCTTTCCATTGGCCACTCAGCCACAGATTTTACCAAGGCTATTCACCTTGATGTTGGTGGATGGGAGGTATTCCCAGCTGTTAGGGCCATCTCAAGGTTTTCCTTTTGGCCTCTTTGTCTGTCCATCCCCAATTTCTCCTGGATGATGTGTGTGGCACTCTCTTGGTCTGCAATTCTCCAAAGCAGCTCCCTGGGATGACTTCTACACTTTCTTCCCTATTTTTTTAAAGAGAGATGCACCCTACTTTGACATCATCTTCCAGGAAACTCTCCTGTCTTTAGTTTTCAACAGTTTGATTTTGATTGGTCTGGACATGAAATTTCTTGGGTTTATCCAGTTTATGTGGTTTATCAAATTTTCAGTGATTAGTTCCTGAAATAGTTTTTTCAGCACTGAACATTTTCTGCTATCCTGAAACTCTAATGACAAGAATGCTATGGTCATTTGTTGTTCTTCTTCTTCTTTTTTCTTTTTTTCAGATTAGATAATTTCTATTGATTTATTTTCAACTTTACTTCATCTGTCATCTTCATTCTGCCTTTGTGCTCATATGGTGAGTTTTATATTTCAGATCGAGTAATTTTCAGTTCTAAAATTTCCATTTGGTTCTTCCTTGTATTGTTATAGAATTTATAATATTCTTTAATATTGCTGAGTCCTCCTAGTTTTTCCTATTCATTTTATGAGTCCTTACAATTGCTTGTTTGAGGGTTTTTTTATCCTCCAAAAAGCCAATTTTATTGGAAGAATTTAATAAATTCTAAGAAACACGCTACATAGAGACAGAAGTGAGGGTAGTTCAGGATAACTCAAGAAGTAGTGTGCTAAATAAGGTTCTCTTTAAAGCAATGTCAAACATGACACTTAGCAGAGAATCACACAGTCTTGGCATCTAGTTACAAACTCCAAAATTAATAGGACAAACAATATGATTGCCTTAATTAGGGTGAGGCAAAAGTATTATACAAAGTGTCTATGGTGGGGGGCTCAGTGACAGGGCAAACAGAAGGGTGTCTACACAGTGTGCATGTCTTAGATAAAAGGAGCCTGTTCAAAAGCCAATCAGCCTGTGACTACTGCCTTCCACCCTATAGTATACACAGTACATACACATTTTGTCATCTCCCCATAACTGCCATTTCAAGATCCCTGTGTAAGCACAAATGAAAATATTGTAAAGCTAGGGAAAAAACCCAAGTCCAAGCTAAAGTCGAATACAATGTCTCAGTAGACAAAGGGGAATCTGTTCAGATCTTGGAATAGCTGATGTCATGGGCCACTCCTGGAGTTAAAGCAGTGCAGGTGAAGTTCATGGCTTTTGTAGTACTTCTGTGATTCTTTGATGTTTAGAAACATATGGACTAAAGCTTAAATTTTAAAACCTTCAATATGAAATTTTACATGTAAATTGAGGAATTAAGGCAAACCAATTATATAGAAGCCATAATTGGCATTACACATTTTCCCTTGTGGAGATATTGTTGAGGTGTTGGGGTGCAGCACTCTCTGTAATCATGGGAAGTTCTATGACCACCTCTTACCCAAGTTCCTAGAGCCCTCTATGATGGACTATGGAAGTCCATAGCTGCCTGGTTGCTGGCCTAAACCGTGGTCCACAGTTTGTAGCTCAGTACTCTGACTGGAAAACCTGTAGTCTCTGAGCTGAAACGCTAGTGGAGTCTATGACAGGCCTTTCCAGTATTTTATAGGACAGGCTTTTTATAACTGAAAGCGTAGACTGAGAAAATCATTGAGTCTATTAAGCATCTGCTCACCATTTTTCTTCTCCCAAGGCAATAAAGAGCAGAACAGTAAGACTCACAAAGACCCACAATGAATAGGAAGAGGCAAGCGAAGCTCAAAATGCCAGCCCACATCTACAATGTTGGGTGGTCTGCCCGGTGGCAGTCAGTAATGCTTATATTGTTACATGGAGTAAGCAAGAAGGCAAACCAGAGTAGTGTGCACAATTTGAACATTCACTGCACACTTTTGGAGAGGCTCCTCCATGTGCAGTCTTATCTGCAGAAGACCATTGGGGTCCAAAAGTCACCAGCCTGTTACTGCTTATTGACAATTCCCAGGGAACATTTTTTTTCTCCACAAACATGCATAGTATGATCAGCAGAAGAGTTCAGGAAGCTAGTAGGAAATAGTTTGGATAAAACTCAAATTGCATTCTCATACACTGAATTAGGATTTCTAATGATTACTAATATCCCATTGTTCTGCAATGTGGAAATCGTACTGTACAGCTGATCAGTGTAAGAGTAATACCCCATTTCCAATTCCTTCACTGGAACATGGAATTCCCATGCCCCAGATATTGCCAATGACAGTGTGTGCTTTCCTGTGTGACTTTAAAGAAGGCATTTGAGCCATATGAGTTTGCAATAAAGGAATGCTGTGTCTGGTAGAGTATGTGGGAGCAACCTACCACCAACAGCTGTTTCATGTTGGAGAGTTTTTAAATAGCTGATTTAAAGTTGTCATAATTCCAACAACTGTGTCATCTTTGTGTTGATGTCTTTCATCTTTTTGCAGTTGAGATGTTCTTCATTCTTCAAATGCTGAGTAATTTTGGGTTGTACCCTGGACATATGAAATATTGGGTTTTGAGACTCTGAGACTTTTAAAAATCCCTTAGAGAATATTGATATTTTTGTTCTAGCAAGAAATTGACATGATTAGGTTTAGGATACAAGTTCCATCCTGTCTTCTGTGGGCTCTGGTTTCAATGTCAGTTCACTTTTCAAAGACTTTGCAGAGCTATTCAGATCTGTCCCACATGTTTACTGCCCTGTGGCCAGTCTGGGTCCTGGTCAGAATTCTTTCCATTAATTCAGTTTTTGAAGCCTTTGGTATAATGATTAGGATAAGATCCAATCATTCACAATTTGGTGGTAAACCTAGGAAGTATTTAACAATTTAATGGACTTGCTTTCCTAAGGTCCCTCACCTTGATGATCTTCCCAGGGCATTTCATTTCCCTGCATCTTCCCCTTTCAGGTACTGTGGCCAGAAACATGGGGCTTTAGTTAACCTACTCTGCTGCACATTTTTGTTACCACACCTATGTCCTGGACCAAGAGGCAAGAGGACAAGACGATTAAAAAATAAATAAACTTGTTACACCCACCATTGATTCAGTGATGCTTTAAATTCTGGTTTTCTTTCCAAACCTCCTGCTACTATTTTTTTTTTTCAGAGTCTTCTAATAGCTCTTCCATATATTCTGTTTTGTAACTGCATTCAGTGGGAGAGAGAGTTGAACATGTTTTCTTCATCTCATCTGTAAGTTAGACCTACAGTCACTTATTAAATCCTTTATTTCCTCACATCAGCTGCACCCCACCTTGGGCCTCCAGTTTTTGAATCCCTTCTGTCTTGTTTTCCCCCACTCAGGGCCCTTGACTCAGTCACTATACTGTTAAATGACTTACTTGTATGTTATAGATGCCCTATCCTACCACATCCTGAATTCAAAGGGCAAACTCATTGAGTATTCTTGCGGGTGCCTGGCAACTACTTTCATGCATTAACTATATAGCACGTCAAGCAAGATAATGAAGGCAAGTCTTTGACTCCCACAGGCATGTAAGTTTCACAGAAAACATTTTCAAGTTGAACTAAACAACAGGAAAACTACTCCCTGAAGAATTAATTATCTGCTAATTGATCCCCACTGGAGTGACCAGTAGGCCAGGAAATGAATTTATCACTTTCTGTTTTAAACCCAAGTGGGCAGAGAGATTTTGTGTGGTAGCTCCTTACTATGGTGTTCAGGGATGCAGGGCTCCTAGCCGCCCTGGAGAATTCGCTGGCATTTTTCTATCACAATCACCTGCAACTAGCTCTGAAGCCTCTCCTGCTCACGGCCCTCAGACTGTTGGCACAAAGTCGGCAAAATAATGCAATAAATTTCTTCCTTTCTTTCTCCCCTGCCTCTTCATTATTTCTATCCCTACTTCCTACAAACAACTCAATTCTAATAAACCCCTCCTTTGAGGCTAAATTGATTTGCTTATACTCTGCAGTGTCCCTGGGTATAAGACAGCTTATTATCCTCTCAGTTCCAATTTTTAAATGTCTCCTTGAACTAGTTAACACAAAGTGGAGATAATTAAAATGAGTGTTATAGGAATGAGCTATGACAATGGTTCTCAAAGCGTGGTCTCCAGATCAGTAGAGTGGTAATACATCACCTTGGAACTGATTAGATATGGAAATTCTTGGGCCCCATCTACAGAAACAGAAACTCTTGAGTGGGGTTCAGAATCTGTGCTTTAACAAGTCTTCCAAGTGATATCATGCATTCCAAAGCTCGAGATTCACTGCAATTAGGGGATTAATAATTAACTGGCTTTGGGATAGTGAGGGAAGAGTGGGTTCCAGGTGTGGATTGCTTGTCAAATTGTAAGGGCCTTTTTTTTTTTTTTCCGGAGGTACTGGGGATAGAACCTGGGACCTGGTATATGGGAAGCAGGCACTCAACCACTGAGCTATAACTGCTCCTCCCGCTTTTTTTTGAACAGTGCCTAAATCTTTATTTTTCATAACCTACATTTGTTTTCAAATTAGACAGTTTTCTACTGAATGACACAAAAGGAAACTTAAATTACCAATAGTTTACATGCAAGCTTGATTCCAGTCTTAATGAAACTAAGTAAAACATTTACAAAAACTCCCAAGAAACTCCCACTTTGTGAATTGGCAGCTGATAGCACTCCCCTTAAATCTTTGATTGTCTGCTGCTTTCTGTGTAATAGGTTACAAAGCACATAAAGTCCACTAACTATAGCTAGCTGAAGGGAAATACAAGGATAGGTATGTACCGTCAGTCACCTGTTACCTTTGTGATAAAGTGAACCAGCTTTTAAATGTAAACTGCAGGGAAGCAGATGTGGCTCAAGTGACTGGGTTCCTGTCTACCATATAGGAGGTCCAGGGTTCGATTCCCAGGGCTTCCTGGTGAAGCAAGCCAGTCCAAGTGGAGAGCTGGCCCATGTGGAGAGTTGGCGCAGCAAGATGAAGCAACAAAAAGAGACACAGAAGAGACAATGAGAGATGCAGCAGATCAGGGAGCTGAGATGCACAAGAGATTGAGCAGCCTCTCTGCACTCCGGAAAGTCCCAGGATCGGTTCCCGGTGCTGCCTAAAGAGAAGACAAGCAGACACAGAAGAACACTTAGAGAGCAGACGGCGAGTGCAAAACAATGGGGGGGGGGATTAATTAATTTTTAAAAAAGTAAATGTAAACTGCAGAAATTTTGAGATAATACAGCAACATGAAAAGCTTTTGCCACCTGCTAGTGACAAACAGTGATGCAATAATGGGGGGACTGATCAGACACATCATGGCATTAATTCTTTTTTTTAAAAAAGCAACTGTTCTACTTTAGATTCATTTCTGGTGAAACAGGCCAGATTCTTATATTTCCAAATGATAAATATCATCACACAATTTTACAAATTGTAATGTTATTTGTGATTGTTGTATCTCTGATTCTACAACTTGAGATGCTGCTGGGGGAAAGGAAAGAAATTTTTAAAAAACTTATGAAAGCCACATGTCAGCTGGGTGTCACATAGCAACAGTCTGCATGCGCCATCACAGCTTTCTATTGTGATTGCTCCCATTTTTTGTCTGAATGGAAAAATCTTAGAGTAATATCAGGAAGTTGTTTTGGACATTACATAGCTACTATTTGGCATATCACATTTGCTTAATTAAAAAAAGAATGCTATAAAAATCACATCAGAGCAAGGCTTCAACTCAATGCAATGGACTGTTGCTGGGTAAGCAGTAATTACAGTGAATTGACGTAGTACAAATGGCAGCATAATACGCTAGACCAGCACCACACATCCTGCTGGTCTCGATGCATTACCTTATAATATACCAGTTCACTGTAATGACTAGCTCTATACAGTTGCTATTAATAAGTGACCACCTTCTATTTTCCTGTTTGCAGCTGATAAGCTTTATACTTTCAGCTGACACACAAAGCAAATAACTACCGCTGGCTTTAACCATATACAAATCAAGCTGTAATACTCACTGCCTTCAGGGAAAAGGATTAACCTTATTAAAAACCAATGACAGGGAAGCGGCTGTGGCTCAATCAGTAGGGCTCCCGTTTACCATATGGGAGGCCCCAGGTTCGGTTCCTGGGGCCTCCTGGTGAAGGCAAGCCCGCCCGCACGGCGTGGTTAGCTGACCCAGTGAGCACAAGCAGCAAGGGGGAGATAAATGAATGAATAAATAAAATAAAATCTTTAAAAAAAAAAAAAAAAAAAGTATTTACAAAAAAAAAAAAAAAAAAACCAATGACGGCTCAACAGAGTTTGCTATTTGGTCATGAAGATGCCTGACATCATCACATTTCCTCCTCGACCAAAGAATACAGCATTAAGGAATCACCACATCTTGGAGCTTGCCACTCCAACTCTTTTTACAGTGTTCATTAGTTTGGGTTTAAAAGGTCAATTAATTCTGATTTTTTCAGTTAGCGATTTGACAACAAAGAAATAAATCCCCATATTCCTTTTACAGGCATTTGAAAAATATTAGTACTGCGTGCATTTCTATGTACTTGAATAACAACAACTGCTCTGAAGGAAATAGCCAAATGTAGCAGGTATGTATTCCTCTGTCAAGATAAATAATGCCTGATTATATATGATTATCATTTTTCACTTTCACTTGAAGCTACTGCCAGTTTCCACTTTCCATATTATACTTCAAACTTAAGAGAGTATGAAATCATTTGAAGGCCTTTAATGAGACTTTCCATTTCCCTTTTGCAGTGAAGAGGCAGTATAAGAGAAAAAGGAAAATATGTCAAATTAAAGTCAAACCACAACATTTAGTTTATCTACATCCAGCTCAACAGCCACACTTACAATATATCAATCATTTTTATCAGATTTTTCTCTTCAGGGTACCTTTTCAATATGTCTGATTATTTACAACTGTACAGGAAAAGCCACACTTCCAAGTGCACGTATTTAATACTATTGACTATTTGCATGTACAGGATTTTTCAACAATCTGAAAAAAGATCAACTGTTTACGATCTTTAAGGTATATTACAAAAACTACTGATAGTTCTTTTTTTTTTAAATATATTTTTTATTTTTTCTAAAAGACACTTAGATTACATAAAATGTTAAATAAAAAAATATAAGGGATTCCCATATGCCCCACTCCCCACACCTCCTACTTTTCCCCTCATTAACAACCTCTTTCATTAGTGTGGTACATTCATTGCAATTGATGAACACATTTTGGAGCATTGCCACTAAGGATGGATTGTAGTTTACACTCTTTCCCACTCAATTCTGTAGGTTGTGGCAGGATATATAATGGCCTGTATATGTCGTTGCAATGTCATTCAGGACAATTTCAAGTCCCGAAAGCGATTCCATATTGCACCTCTTTTTCCCTCTCCCTGCCTTTAGCACCTCCAGTGGCCACTGTCTCCACATCAGTGATGTAATTTCTTCCATTAGTTACAGTATGCTTACTCAATAAAACTAGCAATGACATATCTACACAGTCACTGAGTAACTCTGTAATCCACTCATGCCAACCCAGGGGATCAGTCTCCATTAACTCTAAGCTGTCTTATACAAAAGTTAAGGCAAAGTCATTTTCAAGTTTAAATAAAATTCAAGTCTTTAAATATTAGAAGGAAATAATTTTCTTTAAAAAAAAACTCAGTTTTGTTAAATAACATTTTGTGGAATAAACTGTATGGTAACATTTAGCAAGAAATCTTATTTTAATGTCTGCTGCTTAGAATACTTAAAGAAAAAATCTAGGCATTTTAAAACAAAAATAATTTATATTTAACTTTATTAGAAACGTGCTAAATTTAGTGCATCCTCGTCTTTCAGAAGTGTAATCCTCCTACAAGTGAATCAATGAGAAACCTCATCTTGGAGGTAAAGAGAGCCAGGATTTTCATCCTCCACCAACCAAAGTGGGAAGGCGGGGATCACAAACACCATTCTCTCACGATTAAATAGTTTTCAAATCCAAGTACCAATGCAGAGGTACTGGAAGAGTCAACAGACTGCTGATTAAAATATGGACTCTTTCAAAGAGTACTTGGGACCTGGGTATATACCTAGCCAGATATTGCCAGGTCCCATGGTCAGTCTATATTCAACTTCCTCAGGAACTGCCAAACAGTTCTCCACAGTGGCTGTACCATTCTACAGTCCCACCAACGGTGAATAAGCATCCCAATCTCTCCACAGCCTCTCCAACATTTACAGTTTTCCAACTTTTTAATAGGGGCTAGTCTAATAGATGTGGCCAGTCTAATAGGTGTGAAATGATATCTCATTGTAGTTTTGATTTGCATTTCCCTAATTGCTAGTGATGTTGAACATTTTTTCAAGTGTTTCTTTGCCATTTGTATTTCTTCTTTGGACAATTGTGTTTTTAAGTCTTTTGCCCATTTTTGAATTGGATACCTTGTCTTTTTATTGTTGAGTTGTATGATCTCCTTACATGTCATGGATAATAAACCCTTATCAGATATGTGATTTCTAAATATTTTCTCCCATAGAGTCACTTGCCCTTTGGACACAGTCCTTTGAGGTGCAAAAGTATTGAATTTTGAGGAGGTCCCATTTATCTATTTTCTTTTCTGTTACTCGTGCTTTGGCTATAAGATTTAAGAAACTACCACCTACAACAAGATCTTTTTTTTTTTTTTTGATGTATTTATTTATTTATTATTATTATTTTTTTTATTGTGGGTAAAAATCAAATTTTTCACAATACACACCAATATTTGTAAAATGATATATAAATATATATGCATATATGTGCATTTGCTTACTAAAATGTTATTTATATATATATATATATATACTTTTTTTTTTTTTTTTTTTTTAAGAGGTGCTTAGATTACCGAAAATATTACACAGAACCCCCTGGGATTCCCATGTTGCCCACCTCCCACACCTCCCACCACATCCCACACAAACATCTCCCACAAGTGTGGCCCACCACCCTCAATGGACTTACACATCCTGGGGCCTTACCACCAGGCATAGACCACAGTTCACATCGTAGACCACACTCTCTCCCACACAGTTCTGAGTGGTGTGTGCTGATTTAAAATGGCCTACATCCGTTGCCACAATGGTACTCAGGACCACCTCCAAATCCCAAAGAAGCCCCTGTATTTCAACTGCTCGTCCCCTCCCTGCCCCGAAAGTGTCAAGTGGCCACTGGCTCCACCTCATTGTTATAATTTCTTCCATTGCTAGAATCACCATATGTGTACAACAGAATACCATCAAGTCCACTCTAGCCCATAGTTCTTCCCCCAATCCTGAGGGGACTGGGATGGTGATGTCCACTCCACCTCCAAGTGAGAGAGGGCTTATATCCCATGGATATGGTGGGTGGGATGATCCTGCCTGCAGATGCAGGCCCTCTCCATTCCCTGGGATGGCCGTTGCCCATCGTTGTCTCCTCGCCAGGTGACTTGGATGAGTCCATTGAGCTGTAGGGTAGGAGTTGCAGCTCCACTGAGGTTCCACGCACACCTGGCACATAGGTAGGCCAGAGGCTCCAGTCTCTGGAAGTATACCTAAAAACTTCTGCATCACATATAGGTTTGAATAGAAGGGACTGATGAACCATACTGTAAATCATTGACAATGTTTAGTAGCTATATTTTGCTTTCTGTATAACAGTTATAACAATGCTAACATCCAAAAAAAGAGGGGGGGGTTAATATGGGATGGGGAAGGGGGGCTGATTTGGTATCTGGGAGTCTCCGGCACTCCATGTGTGACTTTGTTGTGACCTAAAACTTCTTTGAAAATTAAATGAAAAATTGGGAGACAATGGGGATTGAGAGGGGAAAGATGTCACGGCACACTGGACATCCGATAACACAGTGATAAAAGGAAGGAAAAAAAATGAAAAGAGAAAGGAAAAAAAAAAGAATATATATATATATATATATTTTTTTTTAAAGGCATTTCCTTTGCTTTTTTGCCCATTTTTTGAATGTCCCAATCCGCTAATTATATTTTGTTTTTTTTTTGTTTGTTTGTTTGATTTTTTTTGTGTGTTTTTTTTTCCTTCTCTCTCTCTTTTTTTTTTTTTCCCTGAGTTTCCTTATGTTTGTCTCTTGCATGTAAGCTTATCATAGTTGTTTCTTTTTCCTAGTAAGTAATATGCTTTAAATTCAGGAAGTGAGAGTCTCCAGCTTCATTCTTCTTTTTAAAGACATTTTTGGCTATTCAGGGCCCATTACCCTTCCAGATAATTTGACTATTGGTTTTTGGATTTCTACAAAAAAAGGATGTTGGCATTGTGTTGAATCTGTAAACCAGTTTGGGTAGAATTGACATTTTAACGATATTTAGTCTTCCAATCCATGAACATAGAATGTCCTTCCATTTTATTTAAGTTTTCTTCGGTTTCTTTTAGCAATGTTTTGTAGTTTTCTGAATACAGGTCCTTTATGTCCTTGGTTAGGTTTATACCTAAATATTTGATTGTTTTAGTTACTATTATAAATGGAATTTTTTCTGATTTCTTCTCAGATTGCACATCGGTAGTGTATAGAAACGCTATTGATTTTTGTGTATTAATTTTGTACCCACCACTTTGCTGAACTAGTCTATTATATCTAGTAGGCTTTTTGTGGATTTTCCAGGATTTTCTAGATATAGGATCATGTCATCAGTGAATAGCGAAAGTTTTACTCCTTCCTTCCTTTCCTATTTGGGTGCCTTTTATTTCTTTGTCTAGCCTTAATTGCTCTAGCTAGAACTTCTAACACAATACTGAATAACAGTGATCACGGTGGGCATCCTTGTCTTGTTCCTGATCTCAGCAGGAAAGCTTTCAATCTTTCACCATTGAGCATAATGCTAGCTGAAGGTTTTTAATATATGCATTTTACTGTATTGAGAAAGCTTCCTTCTTTTCCTATCTTTTGGTGTGTTTTTATTAAGAAAGGGTGTTGTATTTTGTCAAATGCCTTTTCTGCATCAATTAAGAGGATCATGTGGTTTTTCTTCTTCAATTTATCAATGTGGTTTATTACACTAATTGATTTTCTTGTGTTGAAACACCCTCGCATACCTGGGATAAAACCCACTTGATTGTGATGTATAATTCTTTTAATGTGCCTTTGGATTCTGTTTGCAGGTATTTTGTTGAGGATTTTTGCATCTATATTCATCAGAGATTTTGGTCTGTAATTTCCTTTTTTCACACTATCTTTATCTGATTTTGGTATTAGGGTGATATTGGCTTCATAGAATGAGTTCGGTAGCATTCTTTCCTGTTCGATTTTTTGGAAGAGCTTGAGCAAGTTTGGTATTAGGTCATCTTTGAATGATTGGTAGAATTCACCTGTGAAGCCATCTGGTCCTGGGTTTTTCATCTTTGGGAGATTTTTGATGACTGTTTCAATCTCTTCACTTGTGATTAGTTTGTTAAGGTCTTCTAATTCTTCTAAGGTCAGTGTAGGTGATTCATGTGTTCTAGGAATTTGCCCATCTCATCTACATTTTCTAGTTTTTTTAGTATACAGTTGTTCATAGTATCCTCTTATGATCTTTCTTATTTCTACGGGGTCAGTGACAATGTCCCCCTTCTCATTTCTGATTTTATTTATTTGTGTCTTCTCTGTTTTTTCCTTTGTCAGTCTTGCAATAGTCTTTCGGTTTTGTTCATTTTCTCAAAGAACCAACTTTTGGTTTTGTTGATTCTCTCTATTGCTTTTTGTTCTCGGTTTCATTTATTTCTGTTCTGATCTTTAATATTTCTTTCCTTCACTTGGTTTGGGATTAGTTTGCTCTCCTGTTTCTAGTTCTTCCAGGTGTGCAGCTAGATAATCAATTTTAACTCTTTCTTCCTTTTAATGTAAGCATTGAGGGCTATAAATTTCCCTCTCAGCACTACCTTTTTGGTGTCCTAAAGTTTTGATATGTTGAATTCTCATTCTTATTCATCTCAAGATATTTGCTGAATTCTCTTGCAATTTCTTCTTTGACCCACTGATTATTTAAAAGTTTGTTGTTTACTCTCCATATATTTGTGAATTTTCCCTTTTTCTGTCCATTATTGATTTCCAACTTCATTCCATTCTGATCAGAGTAAATGTTCATATAATTTCATTCTTTTTAAATTTATTAAGACTTGTCTTGTGACCCAACATATGGTCTATTTTGGAGAAGGATCCATGAGCACTTGAAAAGAATGTATATCTTGCTGTTTTGGAGTACAATGCTCTATAGATGTATGTTAGGTCTAGTTCATTTATCAATTTATTCAAGATCTCTATTTATTTATCCTCTGTCCAGATGTTCTATCCAATACTAAGAGTGGTGTATTGAAGTCTCCAACAATTATTGTAGAGACATCTATTTGTCCCTTCAGCTTTGCCAGTGTGTGCCTCATGTATCTTAGGACACTGAGGTTAGATGCATAAATATTTAGTATAGTTATTTCTTCTTGTTGAATTGCCCTTTTATTAATATGTAATGACCTTCTTCATCCCTTATAACAGTTTTGCATTTAAAATCTATTTTGTCCCATATTAGTATTGCTATTCCAGCTCTTTTTTGGTTACTATTTGGATGGAATATCTTTATCCAACCCTTCACTTTCAACCTACGTAATGTTGTGTCCTTGTGTCTGAGGCATGTCTTTTGTAGACAACATATAGATGGCTCATATATCTTTATCTAGTCTATCAGTCTATGTCTTTTGGCTGGGGAGTTCAAGCCATTAACATTCAATGTTATTACTGTAAAGGCATTACTTAATTCATGCATTTTAACCTTTGGCTTTTCTGTTTTCATATTGTACTATTGTCTATCTTTTTACGCTTTAGTTTACCTTCTCTTTTTTTATTATTTTATTTATGTAAGTTTATATATATATATATTTTTAAAGATACTTACATTACATAAATGCTACACAAAAGATATAGGGATTCCCATATGTCCCACTCCCCACACCTCCCAACCCTCCCACATGAGCATCCTTCATTAGTGTGGCACATTCATTGCAATTGAGAAATGAATCCTGGGGATTTGCCATTAAGCATGGACCATAGTTCACATTGTAGTCTATACTCTCTTCCACAGTTTTGCATGTTATGTGAAGATATAAAATGACCTATATCTATCATTGCAATGTCACTCAGGATGATTCTCAAGTCCTGAAAAATTCCCTGTATTACAACTGTTTTTCCCTCTTCCTACCCCCAGAGCCTCCAGGGTCACTGGCTCCACATCAATGTTGTAATTTCTTCCATTGCTAGAATCACAATATGTCTATAGTAGAATACTAGTAAGTCCACTCTAGCCCATAGCTATTCCCCCAATCCCAAGGATTCTGGATGATGACATCCACTCCACCTCCAATTGAGAGGGGGCTTATATCCCATGGGGGAGATGGATGGGACTATCCTGCCTGCAACTGCAGACTCTCTCCCTTCCCTGGGATGGCCATTGTCCATCATCATCTCCTCACCATAGTCCTGTGTGAGTCCAATGAGCTGTAGAGTAGAGTCCCAGCTGGCATATGGACAGCCCAAAGACTCTAGTCTCGATGTACACATACAAACTCCAGCACCAAGTATAGGTTTTAATAGAAGGCACAGATGAGCCATGTGCAGGGAAGACATAATTGAGTCCAACTCTGTCACTCTCAAGAGCACAAACCCCAAAGTAGGGCCCACTGGCAAGGCACCAAACTCCGGAGCTATCTGCCCCAACCATAGGACTTGGGTGTCTCTAGAGCCCTCAGGAGTCCCACTATTTGGGGTAGTATCCACTTTGGCAGTCTATGAGATCCTGCTAAGATGTGCATAAGTGTTACCTCTGGGATGACCTCCCGACTCACTTTGAAGTCTGTTAGCCATATAAACTCATTTGTCTTTATCTTTTCCCCCTTTTATTCAAAGTCTTTTTTCCAGTTACTTTGCTAGTTGGTTTTTGGTAGTAATCCCTTGGTGCCCGGGAGGCTCATCCTCCGGAGTCATGTCCCACGTTGGGGGGAAGTAATGCATTTATGTGCTGAGTTTGGCTTAGAGAGAGGCCACATTTGAACCACAAAGAGGCTCTTAGGAGGCAACTCTTAGGCACCCCACCACACCAGGCTAAGTTTCAATTTCAAGAGCAAAGGCTCATAAGCATAGTCATCAATATCAAGGGCCCATCAGTGGATCGTCCTCCTTCACCAGACATTGGCTCTGCACTTGGGGGACTGTTGCTACTCCATTAGAGAATGTGGCAGAGCTCTCCAGGGTGGGGATTCAATTATTTTCTCAGTTATTGTGACATATGTCCACTGTGACAATACCCTGTGAGCATTTGAACATATTTATATTCCTTTATTTATGCCAAGGTGAACTTCCTCCCATGTATCCCCCATCACTGACACCCTACACCAATGATCCTCTCCTGTTCCAGTTGTAACCCTTCTGTGATCCAAAGCTTCTTCAAAAATGAAACCAATAAAATAGCTAAATACAATTAATAGGAAAATGAAATAATAATGACAGGTTTAAATATAAGAAATAAAATACATAATTTTTTTTAAAAACTAAAACTATAATTAAATTAAAAGATTAGGATTTTAAAAAATAATGAAAAACACACACATTTTTTAAAGACAAGTCTTCACAGATCAGACTTCTTGTTCTCCATATATTCTTTCAACTACCCACTGAGAGTTTTTGGCAGACTCTTTAACAGTTCTTAGCATCATATAAATTTAGACAGCCCAAAATGAGTTTTGCCAAAGTAATATGATTATTTCAGGTATTATAAAATATCAGAAATATAAATATTATGTCTTGTGATGGTAAAAGAATTATATGCTGCAAAAGAATTTGTAAGAGAAAAAAGTTTGCCCTTGTTTACAAAGAATCCCTCCAAGTTGCCATAATCTTCAAGGAAAAAAATGAAATGGTAAATGATAAATCAAAACTTCTATTACAAGATAAATTCTTTGTCTACTTCGAAGACATTCTGAACAAGTAGAATACTGAAATGATTCTGATGATCCTGCATTGAGATTTCCATCTAAATGATGAAAATAAATAATAAAAAGTGTATTTAATTTCTTTGAAAATAGACTAGAATTCATTATCAATGTCAAGATTAGCCCCTAAATAAAAGTTCAGAATATTTTTCTAAAAATTTCCTTGAGATGAGGTTATTTGAATATTAAAGAGTCAGAGGAAATTTTTTTGCACTTATCTCATATTGATCTTCACATGGTTCCTTCCATTGGAATGGAATTAAGAAGAGTTTTGCAGTAGTTAGAAATTTTTTCACAAAAATATACCCAAACTCAAAGATCCATTGTAATACTTTCTTTTTAGATTCTGTTTGTAAAGTTCAAATACCGTTAATTTAATTTCAATTTTTGCAGTCCTTTTTACTTTGAGAAGAATTGTATCTGCTAATAATTTATATTAAAATGTAGTTTCTGGTTATGCTTTATTTTTCTTATATCAATTTTTGTGGTATGTTTTACATTTAATAAAGAGTACATTTAAGTTTAAAGTTTGATCAGTTTGACAAGTGAATACACCCATGTAGCCACCTCCTTAATCATTGATAAAGTGTTTCAATTGTCCCTAAAGTTCCTTTCTCAGTTGTCTTCCCATTTATTGCCTGTCAAACCAAGATAAATCTACTGTTCGGTTTACATCATTATATAATAGTTTTGCCTATTTTTAAAGTTCATATAAATGGATTCCTATATTATGTATCTTTGTGTCTATCTTCCTTATTTCAGCATGTTTTCAAGATTCCTCCATGCTATTGCATACATCAGTAGTGGTTTCATCTTATTGCTAAGTAGTAATCCATTTCCGTGATGACTAAGATTTTGAACGTATTGGTCTTTCACATTTCTCCTTTGATGAACTATTGATACAAATATTTTTCCCATTTATTTATTGGAATGTTTGTCTTATTATTGAATTTTAAGTGCTCTTTATATATATTTTAGTTTCAAGTCTTTTAACAGATATGTGATCTATAGATGTTTTCTCCAATTCAGTGGTTGGTCTTTATATCCTTAAGAATGTCTTTTTTTAAACAGGCTTAAAGAATTATTATATCTCAGTTCTTTGGTTTAGAAATATGAGTTGTTTTACAGCTGGCCCTTTCTGGGATCACTCATTTGGATACAGATATCTAATGGCTGGACTGGAAATGGAAGGCCCAAAGTAACCTTACTCACATGGCTGGCAGTTGGTGCCAGCTGTCAATTGGTAAATTCTTTCTCATCCTTTAGTAGGTAGACTGGATTTCTTCAAAACATGGAAATCTCAGAATTCTAAGAGAGTGAAACAGAAGCTATGAAGTCTCCTAAAGACTGGTCTCAGAAGATATGTAGCATCACTTGCGTTGGATTACATATTTTTATTCTTTTCATTGTTTTTTTCTTCATTCCTATTTTTCCAAGTTTCCTTCTGGTATCTTTTCCCTTCTGTCTGAAGACCTTTATTTAGCAATTCTTTCAGAGTAGGTCTGCTGGCAACACATTCTCTTAGTTTTCCTTTATCTGACAATGTTGATTTCACTTTTATTCCTAAAGGATATTTTCACCGGGCATAAAAATTTTGATTAATAATTCTTTTCTTTCAGCATTTGAAAAATGTTCTGACAATACTTCTGGGCTCCATGACTTCAATTGAGATATCCACTGTCATTTGAATTGTTTTTCTTTTGTAGGTAATGCATCATTTCTTTCTAGCTATTTGCATCGATTTTCCTTTTGTCAATTTTCTGAAGTTTTTTTTTTTTCTGATATGTCATGGCATAAATTTCTGTTAGTGATTCAGTCAGCTTCTTGAATCTGTAGGTTGATGTCTTCTACCAAACATGGGATGTTTTTTTAAAGCAGTTTTATTGAGATATATTCACATACCATACAATCCATCCAAAGTGTACAATCAATGGCTTTTAGTATAATCACCACAATCAATTTTAGAATATCACATTTAGAATATCATTACTCCAAAAATAAAACTCCATACCCCTTAAGAGTCACCTCTTAATCCCTCTATCCTTCCCCAGATCTACATAACCACTAATCTAATTCAGTCTCTATAGATTTATTTATATTTACACTTTATACAAATGGAATCATACCATATGTAGGACTTTGTGTATGGTTTCTTTCACTTAGCATAATGATTTTTTAAATTGTTGTAATTTATATTAATTAGAGAAGTTTTAGGTTTATAAGAAAGTCATGTGAAAAATACAACATTCCCATATACCCCCTTAAAATGGTTTGAGGCTTTATGGACCACTGAAAAGTATGTTCCTAAAGCTGATCTGTTCCTGTAGGTGTAAACCTATTTAAAGTAGGGCCTTTTAATTAGATTACTTCCATTAATGTGTGGCCCAGGGTGAGTCTAAATCCTTTTACTGGAATACTTTATAAAAGAATGACATCCAGACTAACAGAGAGAAATCCACAGAAGCCAAAAGCAGAAAGCAATGAAACATGGAAGAGAAGGGAGACACCAGTAGATGCTGCATGTGCCTTGCCATATAACAAAGAAGTCCAGGATCACCAGCAGCCTATCTTCAGAAAGAAGGTATCATCTTGGTGATGCCTTAATTTGGACATTTTTATGGACTCAGAACTGTAAATTTCTAAATTAATACAGTCTCATTGTAAGGCCTCAAACCATCACACTCCACTCTCTGTACCCCAAAAAGACATAATTTTTCCATATGCAAAATACATTCATTCCATTTTTCATTTATCTGTGTTTCAGCAGTTGAGCAAACTAAAACAGATTTTGGTATTGAGAAAGAAGTGGGGTGCAGCTATTGCAAATACCAAAAATGTTTAAAATGCTGTAAGATAAGATAAAGAGTATAGGTGGGAAGAATTGTGCAATGCTTGATAGAAAAATTCCCAGAATACTCTGAAGAGACTGTTGGTAGAAATATAAATGCTAAAGGTACTTCCAATGTGGCCTGAGTCAGAAATGATGAATGTGTCAGTGTACACTGGAAGAAAGGTGACCCTTGTTTTAAAGTGGCAGAGGATTTGGCAAAATTGAGTCCTGGTGTTGGAAGGAAGAATTTGAAAGTGACAAGCTTGGATATTTAGCTGAGGAGATTTCCAAGTTAAATGTGTAAAGTGCAGCCTGGCTTTTCCTTGCAGTTTATAGTAAAATGTGAGAAGAAAGAAATAAGCTGCCAACCTGGACTAAAAGGGACAGAAAAGGGGCAGACTGAAGGAAAAACAACTTTAAAGATAGAACCATGGACGCTGAGGCCTGGACTGAAGACATCTCTGGCCAAGAGAGTAGACATTACCTTGTATGTGGAAAGGGTAAGTATGCCCTGGAGGTTGGAGAGAGTGGGCCTTCCACCCCATTGTTCAGGGAGAGAATTAGCACCTAAGGTTTCTCAGATGCCTGAGATTTTGCAGAGCATCTGGCCACCACCCAATGTTTAAGGAATGTGGAGCCTAGAGCCTGGCCATCACTCCAATGCCTGAATATGTTGGAGCCTTCACCCCAGTATTTGGGGAGAGCAGGACTGCTGTGCAAGTCCCTGGAAAGGGTGAGGCTGCTGTTTCATCAAGCCTAGAGGACAAACCATTATTCCATAGGTGATTATCAGATCTTGATATCTAATGGAGAATATCCTGCAGGGTTTTGGAATTGTTTATGGCCCATAATCACGGTTTTCCTTATAATTTTTCCCTATAGAAATTGGTACATTTATCCTATGACTATCCCTCCATTGTATATTGGAAGCAGATAACTTATTATCTAGGTTTCATGGGTCCATAGATAGAGGGGAATTGTTCCCCAGGACAAACAACACCTATAACTGATTTTGATGTGACTTAGTACTTAATATTTTTATTGAAATGGTTTGAGGATTTGGGATATTGTTATGGAATGAATGTATTTTGCATATGGAATAAAACATTTCTTTTTGGGGTACAGAAAGTAGAGTGTGATGGTTTGAGATATTATAGACCCCAGGAAAGTATGTTCTTTTTTTTTTTTTTTTTTTTTTTTTTCTGGCTAATTTTTTTTATTATTATTATTATTGGTAAAAATCAAAATTCTCACAATATATACAAACATTTGCAAAATGATATATAAATATATATGCATATATGTGTATTTGCTTACAAAAATGTTATTTATATATATATATATACATATATTTTAAGAGGTGCTTAGATTACCCAAAATATTACACGGAACCCACTGGGATTCCCATGTTGCCCACCTCCCACACCTCCCACCACATCCCACACAAACATCTCCCACAGTGTGGCCCACCACCCTCAATGAACTTACACATCCTGGAGCCTTGCCACCAACCATAGACCACAGTTCACACTGTAGACCACACTCTCTCCCACTCAGCTCTGAGTGGTATGTGCTGATTTAAAATGGCCTACATCCGTTGCCACAACGGTACTCAGGACAACCTCCAACTCCCAAAGAAGCCCCTGTATTTCAACTGCTCATCCCCTCCCTACCCCAAAAGTGTCAAGTGGCCACTGGCTCCACCTCATTGTTATAATTTCTTGCATTGCTAGAATCACCATATGTGAACAAGAGAATACCATCAAGTCCACTCTAGTCCATAGTTCTTCCCCCAATCCTGAGGGGACTGGGATGGTGATGTCCACTCCAACTCCGATGAGAGAGGGCTTATATCCCATGGATATGGTGGGTGGGATGATCCTGCCTGCAGATGCAGGCCCTCTCCATTCCCTGGGATGGCCATTGCCCATCGTTGTCTCCTCACCAGGTGACTTGGATGAGTCCATTGAGCTGTAGGGTAGGAGTTGTAGCTCCACCTAGATTTCATGCACACCTGGCACATAGGTAGTCTCTGGAAGTATACCTAAAAACTCCAGCATCACATATAGGTTTGAATAGAAGGGACTGGTGAACCATGTGCAGGGAGGACTTTTTTGAGTCTAATTCTGTCACTCTCAGGAGCACAGATTCCAAAATAGAACCCACTGATAAGGCATCAGTCTCTGGGGCTATCCCCCCTTATATAGGACCAGGGTGTCTCCGGAGCTCTCAGGAACCCCACTGAGTGGGGTGATAGGCACTTAGATGTTCTATGAGCTCCTACTGAGGTGTGCGTAAGAGTTACCTCTGGGATGACCTCCCGACTCTCTTTGAAATCTCTTAGCCACTTGAACTCATTTGTCTTTACCATATCCCCCTTTTATTCAAGGTCTTTTTCCAGTTGTGTTGCCAGTTGGCACTTGGTATTAATCCCTCGTTGCCAGGGAGGTTCATCCCCGAGAGTCATGTTCCACGTTGGGGGGAAGTTAATGCAATCATATGCTGAATTTGGCTTAGAGAGAGGCCACATTTGAGCAACAAGGAGGCTCTCAGGTGGCAACCCTTAGGCACCCCACAACTGCAGGCTAAGTCTCATTTCAAGAGCAAAGACTCACAAGGGTAGTCATCAATAAAAAAAACACATCAGTGGGTCATCCTATTTTGACAGGCACTGTCCCTACACTCAGAGAACTATTGTTGCTCCCTTGGAGACTGTGGCAGAGCTCTCCAGGCTAGGAATTCAGATTCCCTCATTTATTGTGTGATTATCTACCCATCGTGACCATGTCGCATCCCCCGATCCTTTGAATGATTTTGTGTATCTTTCATGTATATTCGGATGAACCAATCCCTATGAAACCCCCCCCAGACACCCCCCCCAATAATCCCCCGCAGTACCCATTGTAACCCTTCTGTGATCCAAATCCTCCATGAACATTTATTCCATAAAATAATCAAATACATTTACTAGGATAAAGAAACAAGTGATGGAGGAGAGTCTGCTAGGGACAGACTGTCTAGAGCATTGCTTACCTTAAAATTTCTTAATAGACAACAAATTTCTAATGCCACAACAGCAGAAAGACATTGAGAGGTTAAAAAAAAAAAAAAAAAAAAAAGGGAATAAAAATGAACAATATAGACAACCAATATATTAAAAAAATGAAAGAACCAATAAATGGGAAAAAAGGAGAGGTAAACTTTTGGGGCCGAGGTTTTGCTCTTATCATTACAGAAACAAGAGAAGAGCAGTGGATCCCCTCCAGAAGAATCAAGTCTAGAGTTGAAGATGCTGCCAAGACTTAAACTATGGACATGGTGGTTTTACAATGAATTAATTATAGGTAAAGTATTAGGTCAAGGTAAGATACCACATCATAATTACACTTATTGAACATATATAACCAACTCACCTCTTCTAGAGCTGTTAATTTGGAGCAATGAGTCTTACCCAATTTATCTTAATCAAGCTCACCATTTTCCAGGATCTATAACTTATAACTACCCTTAAAGCCAAAAGAAGAAGGAAAACTTACAGAAAATTTAACTTTACCTTTTATAAACTGCCCTACTTCTTTGGATATGGTTCTGTATGCATGCAACCTAAAAATCACAGTCAAATTTATGTTCTCATTTTCCCTTCTTTGCCATATAAATCAGAAAATGTGGTAAATTTTACATGTCCCTCTCACAACAGACTACTTAGTGACAAATGACATATATGTCATAAGCTTACAGAGGTTGTGTTGTTTGATGATTCCTATAGAATTGTAAAGGATCGGGCCCTTATAGGGATGCCGAAACCTATTAAAAACACAACCATATTTTAGTTCATTAATAATTCAATCATAATCACTAATAACAGTAATCCTTATTTCTGGAATTTTGGTAATACAACATTTACTAACAGCTCAATAAATTGGTAAAATGAAAATACATCCCACAACCATGGGACACTAAACTTAATAACATTCAATGTTATTTGTGAAAATTATTTTTGGAAACTGTTCCAAACTTTGAAAGGCAAGGCAGCAAAACTGATATTACTAGTTTAAAAAAGAAAAGTTAACTCAATTCCTTACAGTATGTGTACAAGATCCTCTCGAAACCTGGACCATCAATTATCTCAATATTCAGGATGTTTACTTCTGTCCCAACTCCACCCAGGGGCGTTCGTACTGCAATCAGCCCTTGCACTACTATTGTGCCTATTGGGGATGTGAAACATTAGCTACTGGATGGTCATCCCCAATTGCTAACAAGTTCCTCATGATACGATTCACTCCTGCTGGTTGCGTTCGACCCCCTAACCCATCGTAGGGTCTTCCTACAAACTTCAAAAAACGAAATGAAAGAAACCTCTGTACAAACCTCACTCTTTCCGTTCAAAACCCTGCAGATCCTTCCTGGATCATAGGTTGAACCTGAAGAATCAGGCCATATGTATCCGGTTCTGACCCTGGCACACTCCTGCTTATAAAAAAAGGAATTGGCAGAAGTGAATCATGGTCCAATAGGCCCTAATAAAATTCTGTCCCCTCCTTTGCTCAGCTCAGTTTTACCGCTTCTACCCCAAACCCAACCGTCAATAATCCACTTTGGCAAATACTTAATGCTACCTTTCTTGATCTGAACGCTTCCCACCCCAACCTCACTCGCAATTGCTGGTTATGTCTTTCTGTTACACCCCCCTATTATGATGCTATAGCCCTTAATGCCACCTTTAACACTTCCTCTAATAACAATCCCCCACAATGTCAGTGGAACGCAGACAAAACTGGCGGCTGTGATCTTACTATCCAATCTGTCCTGCACACCGGACGGTGTGTCGGCAATGCCTTCGGTAACATGTCCACCACCTTAACTAAGTCTTACCTACTTTTATCCCCCCTGTCTCAACATAAATTTTACATTCCCCCAAAAGGGGCAAAATGGCTGTGCTCCTCATCAGGGCTTACCCCCTGTGTGGCCACAGCAGCCCTTAATAGCTCCAGAGAGGTGTGCGTCTTGGTTGTTGTCCTCCCCCATGTCCTTTACCATCGTGAGGAAAACCTCTATCGGTATTGGGACGATCAGCCTTCTGTTACCCTAACTAGACGAAAAAGAGAAATTATTACTGCTGTTACCATTGCTTCTCTTTTAGGTATTGCCGGACTGGCCACTGGAACCACATCTGCCATCCTCCAACATCAAGGTCTCTCTCACCTAAGAGCCGCAGTAGACGAAAACTTAGCCCGCATTGAAATCTCCATCACCCATCTTGAGAAATCCCTTACGTCCCTATCGGAGGTTGTTCTCCAAAATAGGAGGGGCTTAAACCTACTTTTCCTTAAACAAGGAGGGCTTAGTGCCGCACTGGGCAAAAAGTGTTGTTTCTATACTGACCACTCAGAAATAATTAAAGATTCCATAACTAAACTTAGGGAAGGAATAGCAACTCGCAAACGCGAACGAGAGGCCCAAGGAGGCCCTTCTTGGGGATTCAACGGAATCCTCCCTTATTTCCTCCCTATACTTGGTCCCATAATAACCCTACTTTTTATACTATCTATTGGACCTTGGGCTATAAGAAAATTAATACAGCTAGTTAAGGATCAAATTAATTCTTCCCTAAGTAAACCAATTCAAATACATTACCACCGACTTCACCTCGCTGATCAAGGCCTAGCACCAAACATGCTAGAAGATGTCTGCCCTCTGTAAATAACAACATCCTCCAACCCTTCCCGCCTATAAGCAGCTGAGTGTGAGGCAAAGCACTGCAGGAGACAGTTAAAAGTGAGTACAGCCTAACTGTTCTCTGAGAAGCATGCCTCATTAGCACAATGGCTCGTTCTAACTGAACAGAATGCTCAATAAAACATTGGGCTGGCTAGCCAATGACGGACAACTGGACTGACCCATCAATCAACCTAAAACAGGGACATGGCCTTCTGCTGCCATGTTTCCCAATGACGGGTAAGACTGATAGGGTACAGCCCCGACCTAAGACAGGCACAGACCCTCCTTCACAAATAACACATTTACATATACGAACACCCTTCCACCATGAGGCCTCTACTTCCCTCAGCTAGCTATACAAGAAATAAGGCTCTAATAAAACAAAAAGGGAGGAGATGTTGGAGGCAGCCAGAAAGAGGTGAAGCTAAAATGGCCGGCCGACAACAAAGAACAAGGCTGATCCTATATTTAGCCTTCTTTGAGGAAGTAGCTCACCCTGCTCCCGCGCGCGCGAAACCTTCCCGCCTTCCACAGATAGCAAACCCTCCCTAGCAACCAACTGTGCCCAATACCAGCCTGCCATATATGCCTTACACGTACTTCCTCTTTTTTCATGCCCTACCCCCTACACCACCCCTCACCCTACTTATAAAAGGCTGAGCACTTCCTCAATAAATTAAACCTGCGTACTTACCTCGTCTCCGCGGTGGTCTTTCCTCCGTGCGCCCTCCACGCCGTCTGGGCCCCCGAACGCTGGTTGCCGCTCAGCGTTCCCCTTCCGCCAACAAGTGGTTCAAAAAAACCACAAAGTGTGATAAGCTTACATGCAAGAGACAAACATAATGAAACTCAGGGGAAAAAAAAAAAAAAAAAAGGAGAGAGAGAGAAGGAAAAAAAACAAATAATCAAACAAAGAACAAAACAAAACAAAATATAATTAGTGGATTGGGACATTGAAAAAATGGGCAAAAAAGCAAAGGAAATGCCTTTAAAAATATATATATATATATATATTCATTTTTTTTTCCCTTTCTCCTTTCTTTTTTCCCTTTTATCCTTCCCTTTATCACTGTGTTATCGGATGTCTGGTGTGCCATGACACCTTCCTCATCTCAATCCCCATTGTCTCCCAATTTTTCATTTAATTTTCAAAGAAGTTTTAGGTCACAGCAAAGTCACACATGGAGTGCCGGAGACTCCCAGATACCAAACCACCCCCCTTCCCCACCCCATATTAACTCCCCCCCCTTTTTTTTGGTTGTTAGCATTGTTATAACTGTTATGAAGATAGCAAAATATAGCAACTAAACATTGTCAGTGATTTACAGTATAGTTTGCAATTTAGATGATACAGTTTAATAATTTTGATGATATTTACCATGTCCTGTGTCCATTACTGTAAGGTAATGAAAAACCTTCCCCATGACCACCAAACAACCCATTAGATCTTGACTGTTCCCTTCTCCCCAGCCCCCCAGGGCCCGTGATACCCCCCTCTCCCAACCCATGGAATGTCAAGATTCATAGTTACATGCCCTGGGGATTTGAACCAGCCCTTCCTAATCCACCCACCCCCCAGTGCTGCACCACCAAACCCAGGAACACCACCATTCATCTGCCCCATGCCCCAACATGCAACCACACTCTATCCCTTTACCATAGATTATGTCCATATGGGAGATGGCTCAAAGCCTGCTCTTCTCTTACTCTCCTTTGTTAACCTATCTTTCAGACAATGGTTCTCAGAGACTGCTCATTTTCCTCAATTCAGATCAGTGAGGTCATATACTGTTCATCCTTCAGTGCCTGGCTTGCTTCACTCAACATAAGGTCTTCAAGATTCATCCACGTTATTCCATGTGTTAGCACTTTGTTCCTTCTTACAGCTGAGTAATATTCCATTGTATGTATGTACCACATTTTGCTTATCCATTCGTCTGCTGATGGGCACCGGGGCTGATTCCAACTTTTGGCAATGGTGAACAATGCCGCTAT
>JAKSZT010054380.1:1000968-1020948 GCA_026826555.1 Tolypeutes matacus | reverse complement strand
CATTACTGAATTTTGCGTGTTGATCTTGTATCCTGCCACTTTGCTGAACTCATTTATTAGTTCAAGTAGCTTTGTTGTGGATAGTTCAGGATTTTCTAAATACAGTATCATGTCATCCACAAACAGTGAGAGTTTTGCTTCCTCTTTTCCTATTTGGACACCTTTAATTTTTTTGTCTTCTCTAATTGCCCTAGCTAGAACTTCTAGTACAATGTTGAATAACGATGGTGACAGTGGGCATCCTTGTCTTGTTCCTGATCTTAGGGGGAAAGCTTTCAACCTTGAGTATGATGTTGGCTGTGGGTTTTTCATATATGCCTTTTATCATATTGAGGAATTTTCCTTTTATTCCTATCTTTTGAACTATTTTTATGAAAAAAGGATGTTGGATTTTGTTGAATGCCTTTTCTTCATCTATTGAGATGATCATGTGGTTTTTTTCCTTCAATTTGTTAATGTGGTGTATTACATTGATTGATTTCCTTATGTTGAACCAGCCTTGCATACCAGGAATAAATTCCACTTGGTAGTGATATATAAGTCTTTTGATATGCTGTTGGATTCAGTTTGCAAGTATTTTGTTGAGAATTTTTGCATCTATGTTCATTAGAGAGATTGGTCTGTAATTTTCTTTTCTTGTGGAATCTTTATCTGGCTTTGGTATTAGGGTTATGTTGGCTTCATAATATGTGTTGGGTAATTTTCCGTCCTCTTCAATTTTTTGGAAGAGTTTAAACGGGATTGGTGTTAATTCTTTTTGAAATGCTTGGTAGAATTCACCTGTGAAGCCATCTGGTCCTGGACTTTTCTTTGCTGGGAGCTTTTTGATGACGGATTCAATCTCTTTCATTGTGATTGGTTTGTTAAGTTCTTGTATTTCTTGTAGTGTCAGTGTAGGTTGGTTGTGCATTTCTAGAAATTTGTCCATTTCATCCAGGTTGTCTAGTTTGTTGGCATATAGTTTCTCATAATATCCTCTTATGATTCTTTTTATTTCTGTGAGGTCATTTGTAATTCCCCCCCTTTCTTTTCTGATTGTATTTATTTGCATCTTCTCTCTTTTTTTCTTTGTTAGTCTAGCAAGGGGGGTGTGAATTTTATTGATCTTCTCAAAGAACCAGCTTTTGGTTTTGTTGATTTTCTCTATTGTTTTTCTGTTCTCATTTTCATTTATTTCTGCTCTAATCTTTATTATTTCTTTCCTTTTGCTTGCTTTGGGATTGGTTTGCTGTTCTTTTTCTAGTTTCTCAAGTTGTTCAGTTGAATCTTTGAGTTTAGCTCTTTCTTGTTTTTTTTATATAGGCATTTAGGGCTATAAATTTCCCTCTCAAGGCTGCCTTCGCAGTATCCCATAAGTTTTGATACGTTGTGTTCTCATTTTCATTTGTCTCAATATATTTACTGATTTCACTTGCAATTTCTTCTTTCACCCACCAAATATTTAGGAGTGTGCTTTTCAGTCTCTACACAGTTGCAAATTTACTTTTTTCCTATCTGTTATTGATTTCTAGTTTCTTTCCATTATGATCTGAGAAGGTGCTTTGTATAATTTCAATCTTTTTATGTTTATTGAGAGCTGAATTGTGACCTAACATGTGGTCTATCCTGGTGAAAGATCCATGGGCACTTGAGAAGAATGTATAACCCACTGAGTTTGGATGCAGTGTTCTGTATATGTCTGTTAGGTCTAACTTGTTTATCATATTGTTCAAGTTCTCTGTTTCCTTGTTGATCTCCTTTCTATCTAATGATGTGAGACAGGTGTTGAAGTCTCCAACAATTATTGTAGAATTGTCTATTTCTCCCTTCAGTTTTGCCAGAGTTTGTCTCATATATTTTGGGGCAGATATATATGACTGTTATATCTTCCTGGAGGATAGTCCCTTTTATATAATATATAATGGCCTTCCGCATCTCTTATCACTTTTTTGCATTTGAAATCTGTTTTGTCTGATATTAGTATAGCTACCCCTGCTCTTTTCTGTTTACTATTCACGTGGAGCAGGAAAAGAAAAAATAGATAAATGGGACCTCCTCAAATTTCAACACTTTTGCACCTCTAAGGACTTTGTCAAATGGGTGAAAAGGCAGCCAACTCAATGGGAGAAAATATTTTGAAATCACATGTCTGATAAGGGTTTAATATCCATGATATATAAAGAGATCATACAATTCAACAATGAAAAACAAACTACCCAATAAAAAATGACAAGTGTCCAAAGAAGAAACACATGTAGTGAAAAAAAAAACACATGAAAAATTCCTCAACATCACTAGTGATTAGGGAAATGCTAATCAAAACTACAATGAGATATCATTTCACACCTATTAGAATGGCCACTATTAAAAAGTCAGAAAACTCTAAGTGTTGGAAAGAATGTGTAGAGATAGGAATACTTATTCACTGTTGGTGGGGATGTAGAATGGTATAGCCATTGTGGAGGATTGTTTGACAGTTCCTAAGGAAGTTAAATATAGATCTGGCAATGCCATTACTAGGTATATACCCAGAATAACTGAGAGCAGTTATACGAACAGAGATCTGCACAGTAATGTTCATAGTGGCTTTATTCACAATTGCCAAAAGATGGAAACAACTCAGGTGTCCATCAATTAATGAATGGATAAAAAAGTATTGTGTGCACACATGATGGAATATAATGCAATTGTAAAAAGAAATGAAGTCGTGAATTATATGACAACATGTATGACTTGGAGGACATTTTGTTGAGTGAAGCAAGCCAGACACAAAAAGACAAATACTGTATGATTGTTTTATTATGAGCTAAATATATTGTGTAAATTCATGGAATTAATAATTAGAATATAGGTCACCAGAAAATAGAATGAGTGTAGAGAATGGAAAGCTGAGGGTTAATCTATGCAGAATTGGTAAAAAGATTGTTTTTCTTTAGAAATGAATAGAAATGGTGAAAATATGTCATAGTGTTTGTAACTAGCAGAGATAGTATATGGATATAACAGTTGTTGAGAGGGTTAAGTCTATGGTCATGTATATTCCTGGAAGGATAGCTAAAAAATGTAACATGGGACTGTATAATAAAATGAAACCTCATGTAAAATATGAATATGGGTAATATTAAATATATATGACTTTTTAAAAATATATATAATTACAAATAAGCTAGAGAGACAGAAACAAGAATAGCAGCTATGTATGGTAGGGGAAGCATAGAGATTGAGAGGTGATAAGATTTTTTTGTTTGGTTTCTGTTTTTTGTTTATTATTATTATTGCAATAATGAAAATGTTCTAATAATGATTGAAGTGATGAACACACAACTTTGTGATTACACCAAATACCACTGATTGTACACTTTGGATGGATTTATGCTTTATTAATATGTATCAATAAAATTGATTTGTTTAAAAAATAATAGCAACCCTTGCAAGCATGAAGTGGTAGCTCATTGTGGTTTTGGTTTTCATTTCCCTAATGGCTAATCATGTAGAGCATGTTTTCATGTGCTCATTGACCACACGTATGTCTTCGAAGAAGTTTCCACTCAAGTCTGTTTTCCATTTATATTTGGTTGTTTGTATTTTTGCTGTTGAGTTTAAAACTTCTTTATATATTCTAGATATTAAGCCCTTATCAGATAAATGATTTGCAAATATTTTCTCCCATTTTTAAGGTTGTCTTTCCACTTGTTTCATAGGGTCCTTTGATGCAAAAAAAAATTTTTTTTTTGGATGAAGTACAATTTATCTATTTTTTCTTTTGTTTGCTTATGCTTTTGGTGTCATGTCTAAGAAATCATTGTCAATTCCAAGGTCATGACGATTTACACTTTCATTATCTTCTAAGAGTTCTGTGTTTTTTAGCAATTTAGGTCATTAGTCCATTTTGAGTTAACTTTAGTGTATGGTGTGATTTAGAAATCCAATCATTTTTTTGCATGTGGATGTCCAGTTTTTCCCACATCATTTGTTACAGAGACTGTTCTTTCCCCATTGAATGTACTTAGCACCTTTGTCAAAATCAAGTGGCCAAAGATGTGTGAGTCTATTTCTGGATTTTCAATTCTGTTCCATTGGTCTGTATGCGTATTTTATGCCAGTTTTGATTACTATAGCTTTGTAGTACAACTTGAAATTAGGACGTGTGAGTTTTCCAACATTGACCTTTTTAAAAATTGTTTTAGCATTTTGAGGTCCTTTGCAACTCCATATGAATTTGAGTATTGGCTTTTCCATTTTTGCAACAACAACAACAACAAAAAATAGATGGCTGGATTTTTGATAGGGATTGCAATGATTTTCTTGATCATTTTGGGTGATATTTACATCTTAACATTGTTATCTTCCAAACCATGAACATTGGATATAGTGTCATGTTATTTAAGTCGTCTTTAATTTTGTCCAGCAGCATTTTTTAGTTTTAGTATACAAACTTTTTATGCGTACAAAATTTTAATTTTATTTTGATGAAGCCAATCTATGTTTTCTTT
The DNA here is from genome assembly GCA_026826555.1 of Tolypeutes matacus. Taxonomy (NCBI): domain Eukaryota; kingdom Metazoa; phylum Chordata; class Mammalia; order Cingulata; family Chlamyphoridae; genus Tolypeutes; species Tolypeutes matacus. Next base: position 1,016,476 of record JAKSZT010054380.1, on the reverse strand, counting down.
TGTTTCTTGTGCTTTTGGTGTCAAATCTAAGAACTGTTGTCTAACCCAAGACCATGAAGATTTATACTTATATTTCCTTTCAAGAGCTTTATACTTTTAGCTTTTACATTAGAACTTTGATCCATTTGTTGAAGAAATTGTTCTTTCCCCATTGAGTGGACTTGGCACTCTTTTGGTCACAGATGTATTATTTATTTCTGGAATCTCAAGTCTATTTCACTGTTCTATATGTAAATCCTTATGCCACTACCACACAGTCTTGATTAATGTAGGTTTAGAGTAACTTTTGAAGTCAGGGAGTGTGAATCTTCTACTTTTGTTCTTCTTTTTAAAAGTTGTTTTGGTTACTCTGAGTCTCTTGCATTTCCATATTAAATTTATAATTTCTGCAAAAAAGGGAAGTTCAAATTTTGATAAGGAGAGTATTTCTATTCTAACAATATCAAGTCTTCCAATCCATGAATGCAGGGTCTCTTTCCAATCATTTAGATATTCTTTAATTTCTTTCAATGATGTTTTACAGCTTTCAGTGTGCAGATCTTGCACTTCCTTGGCTAAATTTATTCATAAGTATTTTATTCTTTTTTATGTTATTGTAAATCAAATTGTTTTTCACCAGGGAAGCCATCTGGTCCTGGACTCTTCTTTGTTGATAGGATTTGATTATTGATTTAGTTTTTTTCTTGTTATTTGTCTGTTGAGGATATCTCTTTCTTCTTGAGTTAATTTAGGTAATTTGTATGTTTTGTATGTTTCTATGAATTTGTCTATTTCATCTAGGTTATATCATTTGATGACACATAAGTACTACTAATATTCCCTTCTAATCCCTTTTATTTCTGTAAGGTTGATAGTAATGTACGCACTTCATTTCTGATTTTATTTATGTCATCACTCTTTCTTCCTTTGTCAGACTAGATAAATATTTGATAACTTTATTGCTATTTCAAAGATGTAACTTTTTATTTCATTGATTTTATCTATTGTTTTTTTTTTTTCTATTCTTTGGTTCCTATATCTCCTCAATCTTCATTATTTCTTTCTTTATGATAACTTTGAGTTCAGTTTGCTCTTCTTTTTGTAGTTCCTCATGATATGAAATTAGGGTATTGATCTGCTATCTTTCTTTTTTTTAATGTAGGCACTTTCAAATATACATTTCCCTCTGATCACTGCTTTTCCTGAATCCCATAAGTTTTGGTATGTTGTGTTTTCTTTTTCATTCATTTCTATGTATTTTCTCATTTCCATTGTGATTTCTTATTTGACTCATTGGTTTTTTAATAATATATTGTTTATTTCCATATATTTGTGAATTTTCCACTTTTCCTTCTGTAATTAATTTCTGGTTTCATTCCATTGTGATCAAAGAAGATACTTTGTACTACTTCAATCTTTTAAAATCTATTGACCTTTTTCTTGTGCACTAATATATGGTCTGAACTAAAGAATGATCCATGTGCACTTGAGAAGAATGTGTATTCTGCTGTTGTTGGGTGGGGTGTTTTATATGTCCATAAGATCTAGTTGGTTTATAGCACTGTTCAAGTCCTATATTTCCTTATTGATCTTCTGTTATATCCATTATTGAAAGTGGTGTATTGAAGTCTCCTACTATTATTGTAGAACTGTCTGCTTATCCCCTCAATTCTGTCAATGCTCACTTCATATATTTTGGGGCTCTGATATTAAATACATATATGTTTAAAATTGTTATATTTTCTTGGTGAATCGACCCTTTTATCAATATATAATGTCCTTTTTGTGTCTAGTAACATTTTTTTTTACTTAAGGTCTATTTTGTCTGACATTATTATAGCCACCCCAGTTCTTGTTTGGCTACATTTTACATGGAATATTTGTTTCCAGCCTTCATTTAAACCCATTTTTTGTCTTTGAATTTAAGGTGAGTCTTTTGTAAACAGAATATAGTTGAATCATGCAACTTTCTGCCAATCTCTGTCTTTTGATTGTTGAATGTAATCCATTTGCATTCAAAGTATTTACTGATAAAACAGGACTTACTCCTCCTGTTTTGCTTTTTTTTTTTTTTTTTGTATGGCTTATACCTTTTTAGATCCTCATTTCCTCCATTACTGCCTACTTTTGTGTTTAGTTGATCTTTTGCAGTAAGCCATTTTCAATCCCTTATCATTTCCTTTGTACATTTTAAAAATATTTTCTTTGTGGTTACCATGGAGTTTACATTTCATATTCTAAATTTATAACGTTGTTGTTTGGATTGACCAATTTAACTTCAACAGCATATACAAACTGCTAGATTACTACATTACCCCATCCTTGATGTTGCTCTTGTCACAAATGATATCTTTATACATTGTGTGTACCAAAACAGAATTATAATTGGTTTCATGCATTTACATTTTAAATCTTGTAAGAGATAAAAAGTGGAGTCACAAGCCCAAAATACAATAATACTGGATTTATATTTACTCATGTAGTTACCTTTACCAGAGATCTTTATTTCTTCTTGCAGTTTCCAGCTATTGTCTAATGTCCTTTCCTTTCAAGTTGAAGGACTTTAACTTTTCATGTAAGGCAAGTCTAGTGGTTACAAATTCCCTCAGCTTTTGTTTATCTGAGAGTATCTTAATTTTACCATCATTTTTGAAGGAGGCTTTTGGAAGTTATAGTATTCTTGATTAAGATGTTTTTCTTTCAGCACTTTAAAGAGTCATCCCACAGTCTTCCAGCTTCTATGATCTCTGATGAGAAATCATCTGATAATCTTCCTGAGGATAATTTATACATGACGATACTTCTCTATTGCTGAGTTCAAGAGTCTCTTTTTCTCTTTATGATTCAATAGTTTGACAATAATATTTTTTAGTGTGGATCTCTTTGATTTTATCTTATTTGGAATTCATTGAGCTTCTTAGATGTATACATTCATATCTTTTGTCAAATTTGTGAACTTTTCAATCATTGTTTCTTCAAATATTCTTTCTCTCTCATTCTTTTTTTATAAATAAATTTTATTAATACATATTAATAAAGCACAAATCCATTCAAAGTGTACAATCAATGGTATTCAGTATAATCACATAGTTATGCATTCATCACTTCAATCATTTTTGAGCACTTTCATTATTCCAGTAATAATAATATTAAAAAACAAAACCAACTAAACAAATAATACTCATCACCTCTCAATCTCTCTATGCTTCCCCTGCTGTATAGAGCTACTATTCTGTTTCCTTCTCTCTAGTTTCTTTGTATTTATATTTTGTAAAAACAGTCTTATATATTCAATATCTCCCATGTATGTATTTTACATGAGGTTTCACTATCTTATACAGTCCCATGTTACATTTTTTATCTTTCCTTCTAGTAATGTACATGTGTTTATACTCTCCCTTTCAACCACTATCATACCAATATAATAGCTCTGCTAGTCATAAATACCATGATGTGCTCTCACCATTTCCATCCAATCCCAAAGATTAACAAACAAGCTTTTGACGAATTCTGCACAGAATGGAAAGCACATCAGCTTTCCATTCTCTATCCTCATCTATTTTCTGGTGACCTATATTCTAATTATTAATTCCATGAATTTACATAATATATTTAGTTCATAGCAAGGCAATCATACAGTATGTTGCTTCACTCAACATAATGTCCTCCAGGTTCATCCATGTTGTCATATGCTTCACAACCACATTACTTCTTACTACTGCTTAATATTCCATCATGTGTATGTACCACAATTTGTTTATCCATTCGTCAATTGATGGACCCCTGGGTTGTTTCTAACTTTTGGCAATCATGAATAATGCTACTATGAACATCATTGTGCAGATGTCTATTCATGTCACTCTTCTCAGTTCTTCTGGGTATATACCTAGTAATGGTATTGCTGGGTCACATGGCAAGTCTATACTCAACTTCCTTAGGAACTGCCAAACAGTCATCCACAGTGACTGTGCCATTCTACATTCCTATCAACAATGAATAAGCATTCCTATGTCTCCACATCCTCTCCAACATTTACATTTTTCTGACTTTTTAATAGTGGCCATTCTAATATGTGTGAAATGAAATCTCATTGCAGATATTTTTTAATAAGTTTTATTGATACATATTAATAAAGCATACAATCTATCCAGAGTGTACAATCAATTGTATTTGGTATAATCACATAGTTGTGTATTCATCAAATCAATCATTATTAGGGTATTTTCACTATTCAAATATTAATAGAAATAATAAACAAAAAAGACAAACAAACAAAAATCTGTACCCCTTAATATTCACCTCTTGCTCTCTCTAAGCTTCCCCTACCATATATAGCTGCTATTTCATTTCTGTCTCTCTAATTTATTTTGTACATTTATATTTTTCTTTCTTAAGCATTTTTTCAATTTTATTGACACATATTAGTAAAGCATAAATCCATCCAAAGAGTACAATCAACGGTATTTGGTGTAATCACATGTCTGTGCATTCATCACCGCAATCACTCCCAGAGCACTTTCATTATTCCAATAATAATAATGAACAACAAAAAAAGTCATCATCTCTCAATCTCTTTATGCCTTGCCTGGTTTACAAAGCTGCCCTCCTTTTTCCTTCTCTTTAGTATATTTGTATTTATATTTTGTAAAAACAGACTTATAGAAATATCACCCATATTAGAGTTTTACATGAGGTTTTACTATCTTATAAAATCCCATGTTACGGTTTTTAGCTTTCTTTCTAGTAATATACATCACCATAGACTTTCCTTTTCAACCACTGTCATAGCCATAAAATAGCACTGCTAGTTACAAACACCATGATTTAAAAACAAAAATCTCCAACATTTACATTTTTCTAGCTTTTTAATAGCAGCCAGTATAATAGGTGTGACATGATATCTCGTTGTGGTTTTGATTTGCATTTCCCTAATTGCTAGTGTAATTGAACATTTTTTCATGTGTTTCTTCACCATTTGTATTTCTTCTTTGGACAATTGTCTTTTCAAGTCTTTTGCCCATTTTTTAATTGGGTAGTTTGTCTTTTTATTGTTGAGTTGTATGATCTCTTTGTATATCATAGATATTAAACCTTTATCGGATATGTGATTTCCAAATATTTTCTCCTCTTGAGTTGGCTGCCTTTCCACCCCTCTGACACAGTCCTTTGAGGTGCAAAAGTGTTTAATTTTGAGGAAGTCTTATTTATCTATTTTTTTCATTTGTTGTTAGAGCTTTGAGTGTAAGGTTTAAGAAACCTTAAAGAAACCTTTAAGAAACTACCACCTACCATAAGACCTTGATGCTTTTCTACATTTTCTTTTAGGAGTTTTATAATTGTTGCTTTTATATTTAGGTCCTTGATCCATTTTGAGTTAATTATTTTATACATTTTTGACTATGGCTATCCAGTTCTCCCAACACCATTTGTTGAATAGACTCTTCTGGCCCATCTGGGATGGCTTGACTGCTTTGTCAAAAACCACTTGACTGTATATGTGAGGGTCTATTTCTGAGTTCTCAATTCAGTTCCATTGGTCAATGTGTCTGTCTGTCTTTCCGCCAGTACCATATTGTATTTGGGGTTTTTTTGTTTGTTTGCTTGTTTTTTTGTTTTTTTGTGTGTGTTGTTTTTTTTTTTTTTTTTTTTTTACCACTGTAGCTAGGTAATATGTTTTTTGAAGTCTGGAAGTGAGAGTCCTCCAACTTCGTTATTCTTTTTAAATATCTTTTTGGCTATTAGGTGACACCTACTTTCCAAATAAATTTGATAATTGGCTTTTCCATTTCTGAAAAAAGGCTGTTGGGATTTTTATTGTGATTGCATTGAATCTGTAAATCAATTTGGGAAAATTGACATCTTAATGATATTTAGTCTTCCAATCCATGAACAAGGAATGTCCTTCCATTTATTTAAGTCTTCTTCAGTTTCTTTCAGCAATATTTTGTACTTTTCTGAATACAGACCCTTTATGTCCTTCGTAAAGTTTATTCCTCAATATTTGATTTTTTTTAGTTGCTATTAAAAATAGAATTTTTTCTGATTTCCTCCTCAGATTGCACATCAGTAGCATATAGAAACACTATTGATTTTTGCATATTTATCTTGTATCCTGCCACTTTGCTGAACTTGTCTATTAATTCTAGAAGCTTTGTTATGGATTTTTAGGATTTTCTAGCTATAGGATCATATCATCAGCAAATAGTGAAAGTTTTACTTCTTCCTTTCCTATTTGGGTGCCTTTTATTTCTTTAGCCTAATTGCTCTAGCTAGAACTTCTAGTGCAATACTAAATAACAATGGTAACAGTGGGCATCCTTGTCTTGTTCCTGATCTTAGTGAGAAAGCTTTCAGTCTTTTACGGTTCAGTACAATGCTAGCTGTAGGTTTATTATATATGCATTGTGCCATATTGAGAAAGCTTCCTTCTATTCCTATCTTCTGGAATTTTTTAAAATCAATAAACAGTGATATATTTTGTCAAATGCTTTTTCTGCATCAATTGAGATGATCATGTGATTTGTCTTCTTCAGTTTATCAATGTGGTATATTACATTAATTGATATCCTTGTGTTGAAAACCACTTGCATACCTGGGATAAAACCCAATTTGATCATGGCGTACAATTCTTTTTTTTTTTAAAAGATTTATTTATTTACTTTATCCATTTTAAACCCCCCCCTTCCCCATTTGCTGTTTTTGTGTCCATTCGCTGGGCAATTCTCTGTGTCTGTTTCCTGCCATCTCTTCTCATCCTCCTCCTCCAGTCTTCACCAGGATTCGATCCTGGAGACCTCCGATGTAGGAGAGAGGTATTCTGCCGCCTGCGCCACCTCAGCTCCTGGCTTCTGGAGCTTTCGAAGCATCTCGTCTTGTCTCTCTCCTGTTACGTCATCATCCTGCTGCATGGCTCTCGGGGCCCGACAGCTCAGCGGCACACAGAACCTGGCAGCCCATGCGCCTTCAGGAGGTCCTGGGGATCGAACCCAGGTCCCTCCATATGGCAGACAGACACCCAACCATTTGAGCCACATCCGCCCCCCGTACAATTCTTTTAAAGGGCTTTTGTATTTAGTTTAAAGTATTTTGTTAAGGATTTTCCCATCTATATTCATTTGAGATATTGATCTCAAATTTTCTTTTTCATAGTCTCTTTATCTGATTTTGGTATCACAGTGATGTTGGCTTCATAGAATGAGTTTGGTAGCATTCTTTCCTGTACAGTTTTTCAATAGCACTTGAGCAAATTTGGTATTAGATCGTCTTTGAATGATTGGTAGAATTCACCTTTAAAGCCATCTGATCCCAGGCTTTTCATCTTTGGGAGGTTTTTTTTTTCTTTTTAAAAAAAAATATTTTAAAAGATGCTTAGATTACATAAATGTTACACAAAAATCACAAGGATTCCCATGTTCCCCACCTCCCACACCTCCCATAACATCCCACATAAACATCTTTCATTAGTGTGGCACATCATCTGCAATGGATATACACATCCTGGGGCTTTGCCACTAAGCATGGACCATAGTTCACATTGTAGACCACTCTCTCTCCCACACAGTTATGCATGTTATATGTTGATGTAAAATGGCCTATATCTATCATTGTAATGTCACTCAAGATAATTCCCAAGTCTTGAAAAAGCCCCTGTAATTACAGCTGCTTTTCCCTTCCCTGCCCTGAAAGTGTCCAGTGGCCACTGGCCCCACCTCACTGTTGTAATTTCTTCCATTGCTTGAATCACAATATGTCTACAACAGAATACCATTAAGTCCACTCTAGTCCATAGCTCTTCCCTCAATCCTGAGGAGTTTGGGATGGTGATGTCCGCTCCACCTCCAAGTGAGAGGGGGCTTATATCCCATGGATACAATGGATGGGATTATCCGGCCTGCAGCTGCAGACTCTCTCCATTCCCTGGGATGGCTGTTGTCCTTCATCATCTCCTCACCACGTGACTTGGGTTAGTCCATTGAGCTGTAGAGTAGGAGTTGCAGCTTCACCGAGATTCCAGGCACAGCTGGCACATGAGCAGGCCAAAGGCTCCAGTCTCTGGAAGTACACCTACAAACTCCAGCATCACATATGGGTTTGAATAGAAGGTACTGATGGACCATGTACAGGGAGGACTTATTTGCATCCACCTCTGTTACTCTCAGGAGCACAGATTCCAAAGTAGAGCCCACAGATAAGGAATCAATCTCTGGAGGTCCCTTATATAGGACCTGGATGTCTCCAGAACCTTCAGGAGTACCTCTGTGTGGGGTGATATCCACTTTGGTGTTCTATGAGATCCTACTGAAGTGTGCATAAGCATTACCTCTGGGATGACCTCCCAAGTCTCTTTGAAGTCTTTTAGCCACATGAACTCATTTGTCTTTACCTTTTCCCCCTTTTATTCAAGGTCTTTTTCCAGTCATATTGCCAGTTGGCACTTGATATAAATCCCTGGTTGCCAGGGAGGCTCATCCCCGGGAGTCATGTCCCACACTGGGGGGGAGGTAATGCATTCATATGGTGAGTTTGGCTTATAGAGAGGCCACATTTGAGCAACAAAGAGGCTCTCAAGTGGTAACCATTAGGCACCCCATAACAGTAGGCTAAGTTTCAATTACAAGAGCAAAGATTCGTAAGACTAGTCATCAATAACAAGAACCCATCAGTGGACCATTTGGGAGGTTTTTGATGACTCTTTCAATCTCTTCACTTGTGTTTGGTTTGTTGACGTCTTCCATTTCTTCTAGGGTCAGTAGAGGTGGTTTGTGTGTTTCTGGGAGTTTTTCTGTCTCATCTACGTTGTCTGTTTTTTTGCATACATTGTTCATAGTATACTCCTATGATCTATTATTTCTGTGGGGTCAGAGGTAATGTCCCCACTCTCATTTCTGATTCTATTTATTTGTGTCTTCTCTCTTTTTTCCTTTGTTAGTCTAGCTAAGTGTTTGTCAATTTTGTTGATCTTCTCAAAGAACCAACTTTTCTCTTTGTTGATTCTTTCTATTGTAGTTTTGTTCTCAATTTCACTTATTTCTGCTCTGATCTTTACTATTTCTTTCCTTTGACTTGGTTTGGGATAGTTTACTACTCTTTTCCTAGTTCCTCCAGGCATGCAGTTGGATATTCAATTTTAGCTCTTTTAATGGAAGCATTGAGGGCTATAAATTTCCACAGATTTTGATATGTTGTGTTGTCATTTTCATTCATCTCAAGATATTTGCTGAATTCCCTTGCAATTTCATCTTTGACACCCTGATTATTTAAGAGTGTGTTGTTTAATCTCCATATATTTATGAATGTTCCCTTTTTCTGCCCATTATTGATTTCCAGCTTCATTCTTATCAGATGATCAGAGAAAGTGTTTTGTGTAATTTCAATCTTTTAAATTTATCGAGACTTGTCCTGTGACCCAGCATATGATCTATCTGGAGAAGGATCCATGAGACCTTGAAAAGAATGTATATCTTGCTGTTTGGGGGTGCAATATTCTACAGATGTCTTTTAGGTCTAGTTCATTTATTATATTATTCAAACTCTGTTTCCTTTTTTATCCTGTCCAGATGTTCTATTCAATACTGAGAGTGGTGTATTAAATTCTCCAACTATTATTGTAGAGATATCTATTTTTCCCCTTAAGCTTTGCCAGTGTGTGCCTCATGTATCTTGGGACACTGAGGTTTGGTGCATGAATATTTAGTATAGTTATTTCTTCTTGGTAAATTGCACTTTTATTACTATATAATGACTTTCATCTTTATAACAGTTTTGCATTTAAAATCTATTTTGTCCAATATTAGTATCATTACCCCAGGTCTTTTTTTGTTACTATTTGCATTGAATATCTTCTTCCAACCTTTCACTTTAACCTGGTTATGTCATTACATTTGAGGAGAGTCTCTTATAGACAGCATATAGGTGGCTCATATTTTTTTAATCCATTCTATCAGTCTATGTCTTTTGATTGGAGAGTTCAAGCCATTAACATTCAATGTTATTACTGTAAAGGCATTACTTACTTCATCCATTTTGTCCTTTGGCTTTCTGTTGTCATATCTTACTATTGTCTGTTTACCCTTTAATTTATCCTTCTTAATAATCTTCATTTCTACACTCTTCTCCAAGTCTCTCACCCTTGTGCATTCCTTTCAGGCAGCAGCACTCCCTTTAGTATCTCTTGTAATTCTGGTCTTTTGGAACATATTCTATCAGTTTTTGTTAGTTTATGAGGACTTTGAACTTACCCTCATTTTTGAAAGACAGTTTTGCTGGAGACAGAATTCATGACTGGCAGTTTTTGGCCTCTCAGTACTTTAAATACATCATACCACTTTCTTCTCTCCTCCATTGTTTCTGATGGGAGGTTGACACTTAATCTTATTGAGGTTCACTTGTATATGATGCTTTGCTTTTCTCTTGTTGCTTTCAAAATCCTCTCTTTATCTCTGATATTTGTCATTCTGAATTGTAGGTGTGTCAGGGTAAGTCTATTTGGATTTATATTGTTTGAGGTGCATTGTCCTTCTTAGATATTGACATTTATGTCTTTTAAGGCTTGGGGAGTTTTTAGTCATTATTTCCTCAAATATTTTTTCTGCCAGTTTTCCATTCTTTTCTCTTTCTGGAATACTGATAATGCAAATTTTTGTTCCTTTCACATTGTCATTTGATTCCCTGAGACCCTGTTCCATTTTTTTTACTGTCTTCTTTTTCTGTTCTCTTGTCTTTTCCAGTTCAGATATTCTGTCTTCAAATCAGTAATTCTTTCTGCAAGCAATTTAAATCTGCTTTTAAGTGCCTTTAATATTTTTAATCTCATCCATAGTGTCTTTCATTCTCATAAGGTCTGTTGCTTTTTTTTTGCAGGCTTTCAAATTTTTCTTTATGCTCACCCAGTATCTTCTTAATATCCTTTATCTCTTTAGTCATATTTTCTTTCAATTCTTTGAATTGATTTAGGAGAGTTTTATCATTATCATTGATTTATTGTCTTAAATACTGTATCTCTTCAGGATATTTAGTTTGTTTCTTTGGCTGAGCCATCTCTTCCTGTTTCGTAGTATTGCTTGTAATTTTTTGCTGATGTCTAGTCATCTGAATATGTTGGTGAATTTACTCTGATGGTCAATTTCTTTCCCTTGCCTATTGTTTTATTTTACAGCTCTTCTTTGTTTTTTGGTTGAACTTATTCTAAGTCTTTAAAATTGTTTGGCTTAAATATCAAAATTGGGCAAGGGACTCACTAATGGGGCACAGATTTTCTCCCAGGAGTTAGGATACAGAGAGAACCAAAAGCAGTTTTTGGCCATGTAACTTTCAAACCAGCCAGCAAATGGCATTCATCAGCACATCTGTCCACTTAGAGGAAATCTCCATTTTCCTCTGTTTGGTTCTAGCCAGAGCTGAGATTCAAAGCAGGATTTACTGGCCAAATTCACTGAAGAAAACTCCCCAACTCCCCCTCCCTTTTCCCTTGTAACAGTTGACAGGTAAGCAGATGCCTGTTCTGCTCTCAGCCAGCTGCAGTGAGCCAGGGGTTCTACCCCAGTTTAAAATCTTGGCAGTGGCAGAGGAGAATCCTTCCCAGCTCCATAGGTTTTTGGTAACTTACACTTGTTGATTTGGGTCCTTTGTCTCTCTGGCCCTCACCCTCCTGGGCTTTGTGTAGCACTGCCTTGTCTCCTGACCCCCAGAGCAGGCCATTTGAACAGCTTTTGTCTCTTTTTATTTTATTTTTTTAAAAGATTCTTAGATTACACAAATGTTACACAAAAATTGTAGGGATTCCCATATGCCCCACTTCCCACCCCTCCCACAATCTCCCACATAAACATCCTTCACTAGAGTGGCACATCACCTACAATAGATATACACATCTTGGGGCCTTGCCACTAAGCATGGACCATAGTTCATACTGTAGACCACACTTTCTCCCACACAGTTCTGCATGTTATATGATGATATAAAATGGCCTATATCTGTCATTGCAATGCCACCCAGGATACTACCCAAGTCCCAAAAAAGCCCCTGTATCACAATGGCTTTTCCCTCTCCCTGCCCCCAAAGCATCCAGTGGCCACTGGCTCCACATAAATGCTGCAATTACCTCCATTGTGTGAATCACAATATGTCTATAACAGAATACCAGCAAGTCCACTCCAGTCCACAGCTCTTCCCCCAATCCTGAGGAGTCTGAGATGGTGATGTCCACTCTACCTCTAATTGAGAGGGGGCTTATATCCCATGGATACAATGGATGGGATTATCCTGCCCACAGCTGCAGACTCTGTCCATTCCCTGGGATGGCCATTGTCCATCATCATCTCCCCACCAGGTGTCCAGGGTGAGTCCATTGAGCTGTAGTGTAGGAGTTGCAGCTCAACCGAGATTCCAGGTCCAGCTGCACATGGACAGCCCAAAGGCTCCGGTCTCTGGAAGTAAACCTACAAATTCCGGCACCACATATAGGTTTGAATAGAAGGGACAGATGGACCATGTGCAGGGAAGACACATTTGGGTCCAACTCTGTCACTCTCAGGAGCTAGGATTCCAAAGTAGGACCCACTGATAAGGCACAAAATTCTGGGGCTATCCACCCTGATATAGGACCTGGGTGCCTCCAGAGTCCTCAGGAGCCCCTCTGTGTGGGGTGATATCCACACTGGAAGCCTATGAGGTCCTATTGAGATGTGCATAAGCGTTACCTCTGGGATGACCTCCAGACTCACTTTGAAGTCTCTTAGCCACATGAACTCATTTGTCTTTACCTTTTCCCCCTTTTATTAAAGGTCTTTTTCCAGGCATATTGCCCATTGGCAGATATTGCAGTGATAAAAGTCAAAATGTAAAAAAAAAATTTAATTAAAAAAAAAAATTTTTCACTTTAAAATAACCCAATACTTTAATTTAATTTAATTTAATTTTTTTAAGTTTTCATGTATTTTATCTCTTACATTTAAACATCATTATTATTTCATTTTCCTATTAATTGTATTTGGCTATTATATTGGTTTCATCTTTAAAGAAACTTTGGATCACAGAAGGGTTACAACTGGGGCAGGAGAGGATCATTGGTGGAGGTGTCAGGGATGGGGGCATGAATAGGAGGAAGTTCACCTGAACATATAAAAAAGGTATATAAAGTTGTTCAAATGCTCATGGGGCATGGTTACAGTGGGTGGGGAGCCACTCAGTAAATGAGAGAATACTGAATTCCCATCCTGAGAGTTCTGCCATATTCTCCAAGGGAGTAGCAACAATACCCCAAGTGCAGGGGCAGTGTTTGGCAAAGGAGGATGATCCACTGATGGGCTCTTGTTATTGATGACTAGCCTTATGAGTCTTTGCTCTTAAAATTGAAACGTGGATGCGAATATTCTCTCTGACCTGATTTTGTGATAATCAGGGTAGGCTAAACATTCGCTATATTAGAAACCATGCATGTGTCCCCAGACCTAGTTTTTCTCCCTAGGTCTGGTTTTTAGAATGCTGGTGATAAACTAAGCCTGATTTATTATATGACCATCCTGTATGGGAAATGACTGTAACTTTGGGTATCTTTGGTCAACCTTAAGAGATATAGCAGGGGGACAGATGTGGCTCGGGTGGTTGGGTATCTGTCTCCCATATGGAGGGACCTGGGTTCAATCCCCGGACCTCCCGGTAAAAATAAAGAAAAAAGAGAAGTGTGGAGGTGCGTGGGCCACCAGGCCCCGTGGGCGGGTGTACCACCAGAACCTGCGAGCAGGTGTGCCATCAGGCCCCATCCATGGGTGTGCTGTCAGGCCTCCGCATGGGTGCACCACCAGGCCCCACTGCCAGGCCCCGTCCGTGGTTGCACCGTCAGGCCTCATGAGCCACGCAGCAAGATGATGACATAACAGGAGAGTGACAAAAAGGAGAGCCAAGACAAGACACAACGAAAAGCCAGGAATTAAGGTGGCGCAGGTGGTAGGATGCCTCCCTCCCACATTAGAGATTCTGAGGATCGAATCCTGGTGAAGATGGGGAGTGGCATGAGAGGAGAGTGCATGAGGCAGACATGGGGAGTTGCCCAGCGGATGGACAAAGAAACAGCAAAAACGGGGTGGGGCGTGAAAATGGATGAAAGTAAATAAATAAATCCTTAAAAAATGTATAGGGAAGGAAGATATGGACTATAGTTAGTAGTACTACTTTGACGATGCTCTTTCATGATTTGTTAACAAGTGTTTCACAACAAGGCAGGATGTTTGTGGGGGGGTGATGTGTGGGAGTCCTGTTTGATGTTATGCATGTTTGTTTTGTAAGTTCACAATGCTTACTGAACACTTATAGTTTATGTATTTTCATGTATGAATGATATACTTCAATAAATTGTTTAAAAAGAAACAAAAAAAAAAATTGAAACGTGGCCTATTGTTATGGGATGTCTAAGGGTTGCCTCCTGAGAGCCTCCTGTTGCTCAAATGTGGCCTCTCTCTAAGCCAAACTCAGCATATGAATGCATTACCTTCCTCCAGCATGGGACATGACTCATGGGGATGAGCCTCCTTGGCAACGAGGGATTACTAACAAGTGCCAATGGGCTTTTGTCTCTTTCTCCACTGTTTTTGTGAGCGAGTTGAGCCCTACCTGCCTAGTCTGATACCATCTTGCCACAACTTTCTCATTGTTTTTTAAATTTCTGCTCCTCAGTCTGCATAATTTCTGAGGGATAGATTTCTTTTGTTTTATTTTGTTCCTTTGAATTGGTCATACTTTCCTGTTTCTTTGTATGACTTGTGTGTTGTTTTTTTTTAATCTGGACATTTGATTATTTTAATGTGCTAATTATGGAAAACAGGTTCTCTCCCTCCCCAAGGTTTGCTAGGTTTTCTTTATATATATAATTGAAGGCTGTTTAGTCTATGTATAGTGATTTTCCCAAAATGTTTTTACAAAGACTGTATTCTTTGATGTGTGTGGTCACTGAAGTTCCTGTTTCTCAGTTTATATTCAGCCAGTATTGTGAAAGAGAGTTCCTTGAATATTAGAAACTAAAGTAAATAAACAAATCCGTCTTCTCTCAGTCTTTTCAGATTAGCTCTGTGCTGGGGCTTTCCTTCAATGCTCAACCAGTCTTGCACTAAGGTTAAAGGAGAGCCTGAGATGAAAACTTAGAGCCTTCTCAGGTCTTTTTTGAGCATGCATCTTGTCCTGGCCATTTACACACCCATGTATAAATTCCCACATGTACATGTATACTCCTGATGCCTTACTTTTCCCAGAAAATTCTCCTCAGCCTTTCCTTCAGGATTCTAGGCACTCTATTTTATGTCAAACATATTCCTTTGCCCCAGGTGGCTGTGGTTTGCTTGTTATCTTTATTTTTTAAAGTTTTTATTTTAAAATCACTTCAAAGTTGCAAACATAATTAAAAAATAATACAGAGAACTCCAATATACTACATACCCAGATACCTAAATATACCAAATTTTAACATTTTGCCACATTGCTATATCATTCTGTCTATCTATCTATCTATCTATCTATCTATCTATCTATCTATCTATCT
>JAKSZT010054380.1:988773-1000958 GCA_026826555.1 Tolypeutes matacus | reverse complement strand
TCTATCTATCTATCTATCTATCTATCTATCTATCTATCTATCTATCTATCTATCCATCCATCCATCACCTGTTTTTTCTAAACTTCTGGGAGTAGGTTGCATACATCCTATTCCTTTACCATTTTTTCCCACAGAACAAGAATGGTAAGTAATTTTCACTATACTATTTAATACTTCCCTGTATATTTTCTAAGAACAAAGGCATTTTCTTATATAACCCCTTTAAAAACAGTTATCAAGTTCAAGAGAGTTACCATTCATAAAAATTACCATTCATATAAAGCATACATTCTATATTCTAGTTTTTTCAATTATCCCAATAATGTCCTTTTTGAATTATCTTCTCCATTGTTAAATCTAGTCTAGTATCATGTATTGCACTTAAATGCCATTGTGTCTTTAGTTTCCTTTAATTGCAGTAACATATACACAAGATAAATTTCCATCTCAGTCACTCCAAAGCAAACAATTTAGTGTCAGTGCTACCATCACCATCATCCATCACTGCAAACAGAGGGTCTGCACCCATTTTATAGTGTCTTCCATTCTTCCCCCACCCACAAACTTCCACTGGTACCTTTTCTCTACTTTATGTCTCTATGAAGTTGCATATTATAGTTATTTCATATAAATGGAATCATACAATATCTGACCTTTTGTGTCTGGCTTGTTTCACTAAACATAATGTATTCAAGATACCTACATGTTTTAGCACATATCAGAAATTCATTCCATTTTACAGATGAATAATATTCCATTGTATGCATATACTACATTTTCTTTATTTGATAGCTTTTTCAGTGTTTGGGGGCACATTTCTGCCAATTCTCTGTCCAGACTAAGTTCTGGGAAGGTCAAGGCAGAAATGAACACCTTAGATTGGTCCTTAGGCAGCCACCAGAAGGGTTGGAAAACACATACATAGACCCAAGTCTGCTTATATGGTGTATTTTGCTCCTTCCAGAACCACAGACCAGGAACTTGCACTAGGACCATGAGATGCAGCCACATGCCAAGCCATGTTGGGTTTGGGGAAAGGGTAGTAAAAGCACCACAAGGCTTTTCTACAGTTTGTTGGTTGCCTTTTTCTTGATTCAGAAGACACTTGGTTGCTGTAAATTCTTAAATGTTCTCTAGATTTTTGAAAAGGTTGATTCTGAAAGATTTCACTTGTCAAAGCTTCTCTGGTGGAATGGTATTTTGGAAGTTCCTACTTCATCTTGCCAATGACAGTCCTAGAATTATATTCTAACAGTTAGTCAATTCTGTGCTTGAAGATTATGTTTCACTGTCTTTTCAGATGTTTTTGCTAATGTCTGTTCTCAGCATGACTATTATTGTTTTTGAGTAATCAAACTTTTCTCTCCAGTACTTAAAAGATTTTCTCTTTGTTTTGATGTTCTGAAATTTCACTATGATGTTTTGAATCCCATACAAGAATTTGTGTATTTTATCATTCTGAAGAGACTTATCTTTTTCAAGTCTGGAAAATACTCTGATATTATCTTTTGGATTATAAACTTGTCCAATTTGTTATGATTTTACTTCTTCAAAGCTTTATTTGACATACCTTAAATCTACTCATTCTATCCTCCATGTTCCTTAACTTTTCTTTTATATTTTCTATTGCCTTATTTCTGTATTGTTTTCTGGATGACATCTTAAAGAATCATTTAATTGTCTTCTTAGATATGTTGAGCTAATATTTTACCCATTTATGTATTTCCAGAATTCCCATATAGTTACTTTTAAAATCTGCCTGTTGTATTTTCTAGTTTGCTGTTCTTGCCTTATTAAATCTATTGCTCTTTTTATCTCTTCAAATGTTTTAAACATATTTTTAGTCTCATTCAAAATACTTTCTTATCTCTAGTTTCTGAAATGTGAGTTCTCCTAAAAGCCCTATCTCCTGACTCTCTTTTATAGTAGTATGCTTCCTCTTATGCTTTGTAATTTTTCACTGTTAGCACAACTTTATCAGTGGTAGTTTTCCATTGGAGTTCTAGATCCTTGCTGTGATGGTTTGAAGCTGGATACCCCAGAGAATCATGTTCTTAAAGCTAATCCATTTCTATGGTTGTAAACGTATTGTAGGTGGGAACTTTTGATTAGGTTATTTGGTTAAAGCATGGCCCAGGGTGGGTCTTAATCCCCTTACTGGAGTCCTTTATAAACAGGATAAATACAGAGAGAAAAGAAGGGAGAATCAAGGAAGCAGGAAACTAAAAGCAATGAAACCCAAAGGAGAAGGGAGAGACCAGCAAATGTCATGTGCCTTTCCATGTGACAGAAGAGTCTAGGATCACAAATAGCTGTTCTTCAGGGAGAAAGTATTGCCTGATGGTGGCTTCATTTGGACATTTTTCTCAGCATCAGAACTGTAAACTTATAAGTTAATAAACCCTCATTATAAAAGCCAACCTATTTCTGGTATATTGTTTTCAGCACCCTAGCAGACTAAAACACCTATGCTGGTAATTTTTTTAAAATAAAATTTTATTGAAGTATAATACATACATGAATATACATAAACAATAAGTATATAGTAAAATTTTTTAATTAACAAAGAAACATGCATATCATATAAGGCTCCCATATATCTCCCTTACCACCAATATCTCACATGTTGTGAAATATTTATTACAGACAATGAAAAGCATAATCAAAATATTACTAACTATAACCTATAGCTTACATTTGGTGTATTTCCCCCCCAACCCACTCAATTATTAACATCCTATATTAGTATTATATATATTTGTTATCATTCATGAGATAACCTTCTTATATTTGTCCTGTTAACCAAGTCCATCATCCACCACTGGATTCCCTGGGATATACAGTCTCATGCTTTGTACAATCCATTCACAGTGTACACTCAGTGGCTTTCATTTTCATCACAGAGTTGTACTATTACCACCCCAGTCAATTTTAGAATGTTTTCATTACTCCAAAAAGAAAAATTCCATACCCCCTTATATCCCCTATTGTTGTCCCTTAGTATTGAAATAATATCTTCTTGCCATTGCCGCAACATATAACAATATCACTGTTAACTAACATCCATAAGTTACATTAGTTGTAATTTTCCTGTATATAACCATATTCTTAGCATTTTGTAAAAGAAGAGCATTCTTATAGTTGTTTTATTAACCACAATTTTCATCCACCACCGAAATCACTTTATTATACATTCCCTAGATTATTCTGTAGTTTCCTTTCAATTGACATTTACATCCACAGACTACCCCTTTCAGCCACAATCATATTTATAAATCAGCAGTGTTAATTATACTTGTGGTGGTAATTTTCTGGCTGGTTCTGCCAGGTGTCTATGAGTTTCACTAGTGCTGGATTTTTTTGTCAACATTTCAATTTGAGACTTTTACACTGTATATATAATACAAATTCTGACTTACACTTGCTCACAATTCAGGTTTGTGCTTCAGTTTCGCACATAATGCCAAACTTGCTTTTATGCCTCATCTCTGGGCTAAGTTATTTTAGGCTACTCTCCAGAATATGACAATGCTTCCTTAATTCTGACTTTTTTCGGATCTCAATTTTAGCTCCCATGAGCATGGGTCTGCAGTAGATCCATAGTTCCATATTATTGTTCAACCTCCAATTCTCAGATGTGTGTGTGTATATACATATGCACACTTACAATATTTCCAATTAACTGATAGAATATTTAGTTTCAACTGCCATTTACTACTGTACTTTTATGTTTCCTATTCAATTCTTACTATCTTGATTTCAAGCTGAACTATGGACTTAACAGTTTTTCTTGTATTTTATACAGACATTCTATGTCTTGAAAGGAGGTTATTAAAATTTTTAATTTTTTTTTACTCATTAGTTTCATTATCTAAATTGATTGGAACTATGGTTTTCTCACTTGTAGAAATTAAAATTTTATTTTTCAACACACTGAGAACACATCAATCTGGAGCATGAAAATGGTCACAAATTCATAGAAATCGATGTATACACCAACATATTATCTTTCTTTTAATCCTTTATGAGAAAAGGGATTCTTAGTGTTACAAGCACATTTTCCCCCTCTATAAGAAATTATAAGTTATATCAAACTGTAATTGTTAGTATCTTTGATATGGAATTAGCAAAGGGTATTTTTCAACATCAGCAAAGCCTGATGCTTTCATCTCCATATTAGCTCTTGGCCTTCACTGGGTACCATCATTGGCTGGTAATGACCAGTCTGGACACAGAGACTTAATTTTAGTATCTCTGGTCTTCATTTTTTATTTGTCAGCTCACCATTCCCCTTCAATCACAGTCTATCTCCAGGTACTATAAAGTGTATTTGATTAGTTTCAGCATAATAAATCATTAAAAAATCTTGATTAAAGTTTTGCAGAGACTCACACTCTTTTCAGCCAATGGGCCACAATGCCTTGATTTATTTCTATAGTTACTGAACTTCAACCATTTTGATACATTTTTCAGTAGTTCTCTTCTCAAGGTGGAACACTGTATACAAGTTGCTGCATCATCTTAATGCTATTATCCCTATGAGGCATATTTAAAGGGCATTTTGGATTTAATGCGACTAAATCTCCACATTTTATGGACAACATGACTTAAGTGCTATGGGCAGGTGAACAGTTAGCTGACAGGAGCACCAGGCTTAGAATCCAGGGCTTGTCCTATGCAAAATGACTCAGAGACTACTATTAGTCCCTTTCTTACTGTCACTTCCCTACCTTATCATTATTACTCTCCAAAATTGTTGGAACAGTCTGAATCCTCTGTCTTCTCCCATCTTGGCTTCTCTGATCTCTTCTTCATATAGTTTCCACAGCTATGCACTATTAAATGGAGGTATGCACAACACATCTCTTATTCTCTAGAGCACTTTTGATATTTCTTTGCTGTTGACAAGATGAAGTCTGAACTTTGTGATATGATCTGCAAGACCAAAAATGATCTAGTCATATTTGTGATTAATGTTGCAGTTTGAACTAAAAAACAAAGTAAAAGCAAGCAGGTGTTATAGTTTTAAGAAATATTTCTTCTAAAGATAAAATAGATATATTTCCTTGGAAACAGGAACTAAAAATCACGCAAAAGTTAAAGATTGAGATAATGGAAATTTTGCTTTTAAAATAGATTGTCAGAAAATAACCTTGTCCTTGACAAACAAGACCACCAGGTAAAAATGATTGATTTAGTTAAATTATTTTCATAACGAATACAGAGATATTAAGTAACTTAAATTCCATTGCCTTGAGACCTAAAATCATAATGTTAGTGGAGACATGAAAAAGGGTGAAGAGAGGAAGGTGGGTTGCCACCATTTGCTTCCTTAGAAACAATTACCTTCCTATAAGCCTTCACAAAACCAGGGTTTTAACTTTCTCATGATAAAATCTATACTTTAAATATAGCTCTGGCATTGTTGCAAACATCACATGCAGAAATTGTCAGTCTGGCCTTTTACCTTAAACAGTTACAGAACTCAAATTAGAATTTTTAAGACTCTGGGGGAAATTGTCATATAATTTCTTTGAAAAATCTTGACAGAGAATAATATGGACTTCTGGGAGCATGTGTCACCAGAGACAATGGAAAGATAAATATAAGAATTGTGCTGGCAACTCTTGTTTTCAAAAATGACTAATTAGCTGCCTCCAGGGAGCCAGCCTTCTTTTAATTTATGCCCCCTGATATTTCAGTTTCTAACGAGGGTTGAGAGCCTGACATCTATGCGCATTGCCCTAGTACATCCTGCTTGGTGTCCAAATATAGTTTTTGGGAAACTCTCAGAAAGACCTTCAGTCTGCATGCTGGGAGATTATCATTTTTGATGTGGTAGAATAAGGATACTTCATGTGGAAAGGTGGGGCTATGATGGTGGCACATTGTGCCACATAAGGTGTCTTTTTGCAGATGTACTATGTCAATGCAATGACCTGGCAGAAGAAGCCTTGTCTCTGTAGCTCTTAGGGAGGGAATCCTGGAAGAAGTTGCCTACTCTCGTTTTCTGATGCAGGGAGTGGACAGGATGTTGCATTCTAGGTTTTACCCACTGGGGAAAGTCAACCAGACTTATTCTCCAGAACCCTCAGTAGTCGCAAAGTCAAGCTCTAGTCCAGAAATGGGAACAGTGAATTCTGGCTGTTTTATTCTGTTTGCTTCAGCAGTCAAGAGTTCAATGAAATCAAAACCCTATCCGTTTTGACTTGAATTATTCTGGGCTGTGGAAAACACTGGGACTGGGATGGGATTTTGTAATTCTTGGACGTTGCAAACATGGGGCAAATATTCACCCCATTATGGGACAGAAATAAATGAGTTTCCTTTTCCTCTCCTTTCCCCTCAATCCAGAAGAAGCTCTTGACGAGATGCAAAAGGAGGAAGCCCTGCCTTGAAGAGGTGGCTTGTGTGAGTGCCTGGCCTCCGCAAAATGCAGTAGCTCCACAAAATGCAGTAGCTCCGGGGACCTGTTGCTGTAAACAGGACCAGATGTAGTGTTTCCTCCAAGCTGCTCCATGGGCAATGGAGCTCAGGGGTAAGGACTCTGGCTGCTGGAGCTGCAGGTTAATGAGACTGACTCAACCCACCCTGCAGAAGTTCAGCTAAGAAGTGAGATGCTAGAGCCAATCAAGAGGGGAGTGATTTGTTGAGGGCACTGAAGGAGAAGTGTCAATGAGCTTTGAGAGGGAAGCGGCTGTGGCTCAATCAGTGGGGCTCCCGTTTACCATATGGGAGGCCCCGGGTTCAGTTCCCGGGGCCTCCTGGTGAAGGCAAGCCCACCCGCACGGCGTGGTTAGCTGACCCAGCGAGCACAAGCAGCAACGGGGGGATAAATGAATAAATAAATAAAATCTTAAAAAAA
The DNA here is from genome assembly GCA_026826555.1 of Tolypeutes matacus. Lineage (NCBI taxonomy): Eukaryota > Metazoa > Chordata > Mammalia > Cingulata > Chlamyphoridae > Tolypeutes > Tolypeutes matacus. The sequence continues at coordinate 994,093 of JAKSZT010054380.1, read as the reverse complement.
AAAAAATGAGCTTTGAGGAAGAGTGAGTGGGAGGGTTCTGAGTTCCTAGCTTGTGCTTCTTCAGTGGGATAACCTGGTGAAGTACTGTTACTCAGTTTTGGAGTGCCTGGACGGAGTCTAGGGAGAGCATGTTAAGTTCTGGATTTAAAACTTAGACCTTAACAATGAGCAGCCCCCGACATGTCTGGGCTGTAGGTTCTTCTTTTATAAAATGGCGGTATTGAGGTAGATCATGTCTAAGGCCTGTATTTTTCTTTAAATCAATAATTCATCAATGACATTCACTGAAGGATAAAAAAAAGTTAAGATAAATAAGTTTTTAACTTTCACTTACATTTGAGAGATCAACAGTAGATTTGCTCCTATTTAAAAGTATTTTGTCACAACATTTTGGAAACATTGAGGCCTTTGGGTTAGGCAGACTTGACCAGAATCTCAGATCTGCATTTCCTAGTGACATAATGCCTCTGAGCCTCAGTTTCTCCTTATGTAGTAGAAGGGGTGGGGACAACCTAACACTCATGATTATTATGGACAGTAATAGCAGTAATGAATCTAGGTGACCAGCATAGTATCAAGCATTAGTAAAGTCCTCAAAAATGATGATGACAATGGTGATGATGATTTGGACCAAAGAATTTGTTGCATATTTTTTAAAAGCATTGGTTTTAAAGTGAATATTACTAATATTACTTCTCTGGGTAATTTTTACAGATTGATTACATTGTAAAATGCAATATGATGCTTTGTAATGATTCAAATGTCAATAATCCTCTCTATGGAAACACTATAATAGTGTACTAAAGATCATAATAATACAATTTGGCTATGTTAAATACATAGGTAGCAGACATTGTCTGCTAAGTGATTTACTTACTTTATCTTATTTAATTAGTGCAAGAGTTGAACAGGCAGGCCTTGTCATTATCTTCATTTTACAGCAGGTGAACATGAAGTTCAGAAAGGTTAATTAACTTTCCAAAGATGACCCAGCTCTCAGCTAGCATTGAAGTCAGGTCCTTCTGATAACAGAACCGTTTTGCTGGACCATTTTGCTGTTCTGCTTATCCTCAGATCTGTCTCCCCTGAAAGCTCAGTGCTCAGCTAGGATCTCTTATTGTAGATTAAACAAGCAGGTGGTGCTACCGTAGAAGATGCTTGTGGAAATGGGGAATGGGACAGCTGTCCAGGAATTCATCCTGGAGGGGTTTCCTACTGTCCAGCACCTGGGCAAGGTTCTCTTTCTGGTGCATCTGCTGGCGTACCTGGCATCCACTGCAGGAAACATGGTCATAGTCACTATCACCTGTGTCGACTCCCATCTCCAGACACCTATGTACTTTTTCCTTAGTATCTTCTCCTTCGTTGAGTGTTGCTTCACAGGGGCTGCTATTCCTAAGTTGCTGGCCATTTTTCTGTTAGGAAGGCAAACGATATCCTTTGCTGCCTGTTTCACACAAGCTTTTATCTTTGTCTTTGTGGGGGCAACAATATTCTTCCTTATAGGAGTGATGTCTCTGGACCGGTATGTTGCCATTTGCAAGCCTCTGCATTACCCCACCATCATGAACTTGAGGATTTGCTTTCTTCTCGTCATGGCCTGCTTTGCTCTGAGCTTCGTTCTCGTCACTGGTCTGGTGGTGAAGATTTCCCAGTTATCCTTCTGTGGCCCCCACGTCATCCCTCACTTCTTCTGTGACCTAGGTCCTCTGATCCACCTCTCCTGTTCTGACACCAGATCGGTGGAAATGTTGGCCTTCAGCCTTCCTTTGTTCATCCTTCTGACATCCCTCTTCATAACGATCGTCGCATATGGCCACATCGTTGTCACAATTGTGCGTCTCCCAACAGCCAAGGAGCGACAGAGAGCTTTCTTCACCTGCTCATCTCACCTCATTGTCCTCTCTCTCATGTACGGCAGCTGTGTCTTTATTTATGGGAAACCAAAGCCAACCAGCAGGCTGGATTCCAACAAAGAGGCCGCTCTCGTGAACACTGTGGTGACCCCACTGTTGAACCCCATCATTTACACTCTGCGGAACAAACAGGTCCATCGGGCTCTGAAGGAGACCATGTGCAGAATGAAAAGAGCAAGATAAAAGAAAATTACATGAGTTTGCAGTAGAAGGCTTCTGAGGAGCACTTCCAGCAATTCCATACAAAGTAGCAACGTGCTGAATGTCCAGTGGAGAGTCTCTAACAGAGTTCACTTATTTCTGTTTGCACATCCCAAGCAAAATGGAAGTCTCTGTTATTTCAAGATCACATTTTAGTGGGCTGTGCATAATTATCTCTCCCCTAAATCTTCCACACATTATTAATAATTCGATTTTTAATTTCTTGATAATTTACTGATTTTTCACTCTTCCTCTACGATATAAATGATATGCTTTGAATTACCAAAATTTAGTAATTTACGCTGTAATTTCTCTCTACCCATAAACATTGTTCAAGAGAATTAATAGCTATTATCCAAAGGCACCTAAATAAAAAGAAGGAAGATTGTATGTGGCTATGAAGGAAATGAGGAAATGATGGAACTATCACCAATGGTCATGTCTGCATTTATTCCATGCCTACCCCAAGGAAAAATGACCATAGTTTCCTTCATGTTGGGATATATATGGCTTATATCAGATGTGCTTTTAATTGCTGTTCTTAGACTTTGGCTCAGATACACATGTTTGCATCAGTTTTATCCTAAAGAGAAATAAAACTGTTTTGGATCTCAGCCCATCATCTAAGAGAGAAACTAGCTACAATATCCCACAGTTCACCAATGCACTTAATTTTCTAAATTATTTATTTTAGTGACAATACCTCAAAGCAACAAATATTTTTTATTGGTCCCTATACTAAAGCTGTTACTACAAAATGTATGTGGTGTTTGGGGGAATGGTGTACTTATTCTTCCTTTGAATGATTTCTTCCTAAAACTCAGGCAATGGAATCTAAGTTATTTGCATATCTATTTCATATTACTAATAAAAATAATTTAAACAAATCAAATATATTTTCCTGGTGGACTTGTATTGTCAATTACAAGGTTATCTTCTGATTTGTAATCTATTTTAAAACCAACATTTCCATTATCTTGATCCTTTACCTTTTTGCAAGTTTTATCTCCTATTTCATTGGATTAAAATATATCTATTTTATCTTCAGAGGAAATACTTCTATAAAAGCTGACATCTGTTTTCTTTTCTTTTATTTCTTTTTTCAACCCAATCTTCAAGTTTAGATAACCACAAATAAAATTTTATGAAACATATCCTACATTATGATTGGATCATATTTGACCTTGAAGGTCATATTATAAAGTTTAGATTTCATATTTTTGACCATGAAGAAGTATCAAAAGTGCTTGAAAAATCAGAGCTGTGGTATGATTAACTCTATTTCATAGTAAATGGCTGTGGAATTTGCATGAAGAGCAAGAGATTGTAAATGCCAAGAACAGAGAAGAAAATGGGCTTAGAGACTGTTATAACAATTGAGAGAGAGATGATGAGGTGGCAGTGAGAAAGGAACTAGTAATAGTCTCAGAGTCATTTTGAATAGGACAAATCCTGGGTTCTAAGTCTGGTATTAGCTTAACATAACTATTCAACTTACCATAACACCTAAGTCATTATATCCATAAAGCATGGAGACTGAGCCATATAATATCTAGAGTGCCCTTTACAAATGCCTCATGGGACATTATGTTGAGTGAAGGAAGCCAGACACAAAAGGACAGATACTATATGATTGTGCTGTTATGAACTAAATATATTAAGTAAACTCGTGGATAATAATTAGACTATAGGTTACCAGAATATAGTAGGGAGGTGGGGAATGAATGGGTGGAACAGGGCATATTTGGGGCAGTGAGATTCTTCTGTATAATAACTGCAATGAGGGATGCATAATGTTATGCATTTGTCAAGGCCTACGAAACTGTACAGCACAAAGTGTAAACTACAATGTCAACTCTGGACTTTGGTTAGTAGCGATGCTTCAATATTGGTTCATCGATTGTAACAAATGTACCACACTAATTTAAGATGTCAGTAAAGAGAGTAACTATGTGTGTGGGTGGGTGGTGGGGAGTTATATGGGAATTCCTTATACTTTGGTTATAATTTTTCTGTAGATGTAAATCTAAAACTTCTCTAAAAATAAAATTTAAAAAGATAATTTGAGAGGATTTTCTAGACCTGCAGAAAAATATGCCTTTTCAGAATAATAACATATGCAAATACACAGATCCTTGAATGGGATTCGATAGTCATAGTGAAATTATAGAACATAAAAACAAAGAAAAAAGCTTTTAAGTTACCAGAGAGAAAAACTGGTTATTCACAAAGAAGACTAGTTATTCTGATAGCAGAAATTAGTAACACTGTGCCAGAAGACAGTGAACATGCTCTTTAAAATGCAGAGATTATTAACTGTTAAGATATAATTCTATAACCAGAAAAACTATAATTTGTAAGTGAGGTTGAAAGAAATATACAACAAATGAATGAGTTTACCACTCACAAGTTCTCCCTGAAAGAACTACTATATAAAGCGTTTCAGCAAGAAGAAAAATACAAACAAAAGAATGAAGTAAGATACAAGAAGCAATGGTGAATACTGAATTCAATAATATTTTATGAATAAACATTTAAACATTTATAAACATTATATTTGTTTTTAAAAATAAGATAAAATTTAAACATTACATAATTCTTACAGAGAAGAACCAAATATATCTGTAATCATCATGAATGTATACCACTTAAACTCTTATTAAAAACAATAAACTGTTAGATTGGATTCTAAAATAGAAATAAAATATAATTCAACTACTGAATGTTTTATAAAAGATAGACCTAATAACAATGGCATGGGAATATCTAGAATAAAGGTATAGGAATATGTATGTGTGTATGGATAAGGTAATTAAGTCATCACCTTCCCCAAATTCCTTCATTGAGGTTGTTCCACACATTTGAAATACAATTAGATTATTTTCTTACATTTTGCACACCATTCTGGAAGACCTCAAACTCCTAAGATTTTGAAACTTTTGTATACATGAAGATGCATGAAACTTTGCATTGTAAAGTTCGAGTTTTGAAAAATATATTGTGTCATGCATCTGCCATTACATATCATAGACTAGTTTTAACAACCTAAAAAATCCCTATGCTTTACCTATTCTGCCCTTCCCCTGAACACCTGACAATCAAAGATGTTTTCATGTCTCTATAGTTTTGCCTTTTCAAAACATTATATAGAGCAACGCGGCAAGATGGCGTTGGTGTAGGAGGGCGCACACTGCAAGCTCCCA